>CM042143.1:75427732-75445232 GCA_023376005.1 Doryteuthis pealeii
ATAGGTTTAATACTTTGGAGAATAAAACAATAATAATTGAGATCAATAATTATTTACTAAACCCGACCATTAAAATGCATAAGGCCTAACACTTTTTTTTTACACAGACAGAAATAAACAATGAATGAAACATTTAATTTCTGGACGGACACTGGATGCCGTCTAATGGGCCTATTAACGGCGATGGCCGATAGGGACAGATGGTGTGTGTGTGTGTGTGTGTAAGTGTGTGTGTGTGTGTGTGTGAGAGAGAGAGAGAGAGAGAGAGAGAGAGAGAGAGAGAGAGAGAGAGAGAGAGAGAGAGAGAGAGAGAGAGAGAGAGAGAGAGTTAAAGGAAGCTGTGCTGTGAGCATACCTGATGGTATTGAGCTCTATTTACTAATAAATATAACACCCTTATCATCAAAATTAATCTCTCTAGATATAGATATAGACGCGTGGTACAATGGTTAGAGTAAGGTATGAATCAAACTACTCCCCTCCAGCTATGGGTAAATTGTAGGGCAGACTAGGGTCTTTAACCATTGCTAGGTTCAGTCTATGAGAAGCAGAACTCTGAAATAAAAAGTGTTAAGAAACTGACCTTGTGTCATATTATACTAATTCGGAAGGATTGGCGTATATATATATATATATATATATATATATATATATATATATATATATAATATATATATAAACTCGGTACTTTTTGACACACCTTGTATTCTGAAAGAAATTAACATTACATTCATTTACCATTTCTATCTTAGTAAATACAGCTTTAAACTTGGTACTTTTTTGAGACACCTTGTATTCTGAAAAAGATTAATGAATGGAACGTTATTTTTTTCAGAATACAATCTGTGTCAAAAAGTACAAAAAAATCTCGATACTTTTTGACACACCTTATATATATATATATATATATATATATATATATATAAGCTACCTTTCTTGGGATGTAACATGAACAAATATGCTTATGATAAATGTCACTTCAATCGTAGTCTTGTCCAAAAATATTTACAAACAAAAAATACTATTATTGCCCTTTGTGTATTGTAGTAAGTGCGATTCCCGCGCACAGTTCAAATTCCACGAATTTTTAGATATCACCTCGTACATACAGTACGTGGCAAAATTAATGAAGCAGTGAATATCATCATAGCAGGTAGTAATAGTCGTATTACTTTTGAGACCAACCTGTATACAATGTGTTGTTGAATCGGCAACATTTCATTGATAAGTGTTGTATTAAATAAATAGGGAAGCACTTTGATCGTAGAATTGGGTGATTTGCAGCTCAAACTTACACACATGCAACCTAATATTCGTGATCTGCTCAGTGCCCATTCTTCCCATCAAAAAATAACACTGGAGAATACAATTTTTGTTGAGTTAAATCTGATATTTCTTTTATTATTTTTTGTACCTCTGAATCCAAAAATGATCCCAGTTTTTCGATATCACATCAAATTTCTGAACTACAGAATACCCTCGATTTTTCTCAAAACCTATAAAAATACAGAATCTAACAAATTTGTGCTTATTTATGGAATGATATAAAAATAAAGTCGACAGGTCGGCCTAAAGTCGGTATCAGCCAGTCAGCGAGGGAGTCTATCCACTTTTCAATAGCTCTAGACCAAGGAGATTGTTTTTTAGCATCTGAGGTGGAGCGCCAAACCTACCATCAACTCCTTACTTTACCGTACAGATACCTGTGCTATTCATACGCTGAGTCAGCGAGGACCGGTATTGAACTAGGAACCTTGTGGTTTCGAGCCGAACGCTCTACCGACCGAGCTAACCCACCCCTTTAGTTAACCCGGCCCCCTTGGAATGATATAAAAATGTACAAATGTGGGAAAATAATAAAACATTACATTGGGCAACACAATTTTTGTTGAGTTAGATCTGACACTTGTTTTTGACTAACTATTCAACTCTGAATCCAAACATTACCAATGAGTAAAAAAGAATTTAAAGAAAGTTAACTCGTTTTTATTTTCTTGAGAAAATACACGAAATTTCATTTAAGGGAATTAATTTTTTTTTATTTTATCAAAACTCTATTTTCGGGCCGGATCAAATTTCCAAGCAGTGTTAGGTTAGTATTATTAAATTATTAAATACTAACTTAGTGTTAGTATTATTAAATGAAATACAGTTATATGAGAATAGCTCGTGACAAAATATCATTCCGAAAAATAGAAAGATTTTGAAAAAATCGATTTGTCTTGGAAAGAAGTATAAAGTATATACTAATACAGACATTTTTATATAAAGATATTCATATATATATATATATATATATTATATATATATATATATATCAAGCGTGATATATGTATATTCGAATTAAGATGGAAAAATAAACATAGAGGGAGAAAGAAAGAAAAGAAAGAGAGAGAGAGAGAGAGAGAGAGAGAGAGAGAGAGAGAGAGAGAGAGAGAGAGAGAGAGAAAAAGAGAGAAGAGAATAGAGAGCAGGAGAGTGAGTGAGTGAGTGTGTGTGTGTGTGTGAGTGAGAAAGAGAGAGAGAGAGAGAGAGAGAGAGAGAGAGAGAGAGAGAGAGAGAGAGAGAAGAGAGAGAGAGAGAGAATCAAATGCTCAAGTTTAACTAATCAATCAAAACTAATAAATATATACAAACCAAAATTTAGGAGTCGCTCCTCGTGTAATGGTTATCAAAACAAATGGGCACGGTGACTGGAGTTCATATCCTGAATGAGACTATTTGCATTTCACGTAGCGCTAATACTCTTGGGATTGGTATGAATCCAACTATTCTCCCTCCATCTATGGTAACAATAGAGCAGATTGAGTACTTTAAGCTTGGAATGGCAACCGGTCTAGGAGAATCAAAATTCTGAAATCAAACCAGTTAAACTCCGCTTAAGAATTGACCTTGTGTCACACCTTGGGTTTGGTAAATACATATACAAATTTCAATCGAAGCAGAAAAAAAGATGAACTGGTCGATCGCCATTGCATCTGTCCACCAATGTTTCAAGAATAAATAGTTTTAAGACTCAATTCAAAATCAACAAAGGCAACATCAAATTTTACACACAGGTTTGTGATATAGAAGCGAGAGCTTGATGTAGTTCGTAGGGCCGTCTCAAAGGTCGCAAACATGTACCCAATATATGAGGACTTTTGCATTCACTTTTTCTTTCTTTCTTTCTTTCTTTCTTTCTTTCTTGTTTGCTTTCTTTCCTTCTTTCCTTCTTTCTTGTTTGCTTTCTTTCTTTCTTTCTTTTTTGTCATAGTAGAATGAACGATACGCCTTTCTCTTGTGACATCGACCAGAACTGGACCTCCAGGTGACGTCTCATTTACCTCTTCATCGGATCGGGTAGGTAACCAGGGAGATTAACGCGTCGAAGATTACATATGTAAATATATTCGTGAATGAGTGTTTGTTAGGGGATTTCCATGCGTGTGTGTGCGCGCTCACACACACACACACACACACACACACACACAATAATATATATATATATATATATATATATATATATATATCGACATTGACTTTTCATCCCATAAAATCTAACTGAATGAAATATATGTGTGTTTTGTGTTTGTGTGTGTGTGTGTGTGTGTGTGTGTGAAAAAGTCTTATTTAATGATACGAACAAAGAACGTCAAAATAATTTTATATCCACCTTTTCTTGTTACCTTGATATATATATATATATATATATATATATATATTATATATACATATATATATATACATATATATAACAGAAGGCATACCATCAGATTCAGTTTTGTGTCATACCCAGTCACCTCTTTTTATGGTGGGGGTCTTTACCCTGTCCAGGGTATATAGTCTAAGCGCATTTAAGACCCACCAACAGGGTCAAGTAGTCTGATATATGTGTGCCATCTATACATGTATAAAGCACAGTTGGTATGTATGTATGTATGTATGTATGTATGTATGTACATCCGGAGAAACTACTAAAATAAAACAATTAACGACAAAGTAAATATATAGAGACATTCACTATTCCCAGAGCTTGCTTTTCTGCAAAATAATGACAATTTTATCTATATTCGTGGAAATGTCTAAAAATTTAAATGTTAATAGTAAGAGAAGCGAAAGTCATTGGTGGTGTTCATGAGTAAAACATAAACAAATCAATTATGTATGACCAAAACAATCAATGGATCTTCGAGACTTACTTTTTTAAAATTCTCCTCCAATACCTAAGCAACACTGAGTAGCCGCTTCTATTACTAACTAAAAAATCTATGCAGATAACGATAGAATTCGATTCTCACCGGGTGCCACATGCTTTTGGTCCTGTGGCTAAGCTTTGGACATGACAAGAGTCATCGATCTATAGCTGTCATCCATCGACTATGCGTGTATTTGGATTGGAAATAAATGTGATATAAATAGTCATATAAATAGTGATATAAATAGTCAGAGAGAGAGAGAGAGAGAGAGGAGAGAGAGAGAGAGAGAGAGAGAGAGAGAGAGAGAGAGAGAGAGAGAGAGAGGGGGGGGGAAGAGGCGTGAGAGACATACAAGCGTTTGCTTATTTATGTACATGTCTGTATTTCACTGACTAAATAATTAACAACATAATAAGCAATTGTCGGGTGTGTATGTGATCGGACCGTTATTATATGTACTTTTTTTTTTTTACAATAAACGTTTTTGTATAAGGTTATGGGCTGGGTTTAGTAGGCTTAGGCTGTGGATGCCTGTACTAGTGCTATTCTTTAACAACGGATCGTATTTAGATGGTCAACTGTTTCGGATCATCACATATGGAAAGTATCTTGTGACTCTGCGACATCCTAAGCAACGCATCATAAATTGTGGTATTCGCCCGATGTTCTAATTTTAAAATGAAAAGTCAGGATTATTCAGATCTAACATATAGGAATGAAAGTAAGAAAAAGAAAGATATGGGTGAGAAAGAGAAAGAAAGAAAAAAACGAAATAGGGTTTCTCCAAGAAAAACTAAAAATGAAAGAAAGAAAGAAAGAAAGGACTGTCTGAAGAGAGAGAGAGAGAGAGAGAGAGAGAGAGAGAGAGAGAGAGAGAGAGAGAGAGAGACGAACGACCTGTTTTAGAAAGAAAGAAAGAAAGAAAGAAAGAAAGAAAAAAGGTAAAGGAACGAACGAACTGTCTTAGAAACAAACAAACAAACAAAGAAATAAGCAAACAAACAAACGAACAGTCTAAGAAAGAAAGAATGACATGATCGGGAAAGAAAAAAAGAAAGAAAAAAGAAAGAAAGAAAGAAAGAAACGAATTGTTTAAGAAAAACAGAAAGAAAGAAAGAACTGAGAAAGAAAGAAAGAACGAAAGAACGAAAGAAAAAAAAGAAAGAAAAAAAGAAGGAAACCAAGTGTGGTATAAGTGACCAATCAAATAACCTTTTTCGATAAGCTGACCAATTGGGCCTCACCAATAAAAGAATTAAAGTAATTTTATGTTAAAGGTGCCTCAGTCATTTTCCCTAGAGAAAACTATATGCGTAACCATCTGCCTTAAAAATAGAGAAAAGTTGATTCCTTTTCGTATTATTAGTGTTATTCGGACTATTGTCCCCATCTTCATTGTTATTTGTACAACGTTTCGGCCGATATACCCTCCGGCCTTCTTCAGGTATTTCTTGTCGGAAACAATGAAGATGGGGACAATAGTCCGAATAACACTAATAATACTAAGCTTCAAGCCTCATCTCAAACATTCAGAGAAATTGATTCCTTTTCCTTTCGATAAAAATATATTCTTTATAAAAAAAAAATCTTAGGCGGACCATTTATAAAGTATCACGGGCTGTGTGAGGCTCGCAGGTCACTGTTTGTCCATGGCTGGTCTAAAATGTCTCTGGAAACGTCTATGTCTGTAATGTATACAGAATCTAAGATTAATAATAATCAATTAGCTCCCAATAGTTTGTATAATAGAGAGAGAGAGAGAGAGAGAGAGAGAGAGAGAGAGAGAGAGAGAGAGAGAGAGAGAGAGAGAGGGGGATTATTTGGTGTTGCTTATTCACCAACTTAGCTAAATAATGGATAATTCCGTTTTTTATTATAAAAAAAGAAAGGGAAGAAAAGAGACATGCTACATATAAAATATATAATAAGAAAGAAAGAAAGAAAGAGAGTAGAGGAAAATAGAGAGAGGGAGTGAGTGCACGGAAGGGATAACACTAATGTTTTTCAATCAAACATAAGGAAAAGGTGAAAAGAAAGAATAGATAGATAGATAGATAGATAGAGAGAGAGAGAGAGAGAGAGAGAGAGAGAGAGAGAGAGAGAGAGAGAGAGAGAGAGAGAGTTAAATCAAGATTACTATACTTTTTACATATTGAACTATGATGAAATAGCTCTTAAGTAAACACATCAAACGTTGTAATAATTAAATTATCATATTGTGTTATATCCACAGGTCCTGTCAGTATTTAGAATTTCTGATGCTCATAAACATTAATCAGACAGAAATAGTTTTTTGTCTCATTAATTAATTTTGTTTTCTCCAATTAATTATTTGTTCAAATCGAAAAGATATATATATATATATATATATATATATTATATATATATATGTGTGTGTGTGTGTGTGTGTGTATTTGTTGTGTGTGTATATATATATATATATATATATATATACACACACAACAAATACACACACACACACACACACATATATATATATATATATATATATATATATATATATATATCTTTCGATTTGAACAAATATATATATATAGTGTCCTGGGTATGATGTTAACTTATATGTAGTAGTGAAGTTCCAATTATAGAGCTCTGTGGAGTGTCGAGTACCCCTTAATTGCCATTACTCCCAGGCCCACCCTAGTAGTACTTTTAAGGATCTCATCTATGGGTTAAATAGACCAAAAATGAATTTACAAATAATGTCTTTAAAAAATTGAGTTTGAAAAACGATTTAATACCCAACAAGAATGAATAAAGCAAAACGTATTCGACACAAAATAACCCAATGGGTTGACATGCCATAAAAACCAACCAACCAACCAACCAATCGGTACATAGCGTAAATCAACCAATGGGTTGACATAGCGTAAAATCCACAACCAACCAACCAACCAACCAAACTATATATAATATATATATGTATATATATATATATATATATATATATATATTCCTAATTTCAGGTAAATTATATCTAGTTTTCTACGTAGCTTACTAACACACACACACACACACACACACACACACACACACACCATTAATATTTTACACGGTTCGCAAGAAAGATAAAACCTCAAAAGATATTGTAAGGTTATTGCGTCATGGGAACATAATTTTGACAATTGGGAAAAAGCGGAGCACAAATTGCAGAACAAAAAGAAAATGAAAACAAGGACTAAACAAAATAGCTTGAAGTTTTTTGGGAAAAAAAATTTCAAAGAAATAATTTTAAAAAACAAAAAATAAACATGAGAAGAAGCTAGTGTGTATTTGTTTTTCCTCAAATCCTGACTTACCCTGTTGGCTGGGACAGAAGAATACACCGACTGCACCTCTACAGAGGGATAAAATACCCCCTGCCCCCAATGGAGCCACCTGTTGACCATGGGTAGCGACCCGTAATGTTTAAGGACGGAAACCTGGTGGCTGAGCAGATCATAACATGCAACACTCCACATTGACCCTTACTTAGGGCAAATGGACTGTTGGAGAGCCCTATCCGACCAATCGGCTGGTCACGTCAAGCCCTAGAACCTATATGATTGTCCCGACCTTATTTTCCATATAATCCTCTTTATCATATATGTGCTCGAAGGCGCTGACTGAGGATCTTAGTTCTTGGATATGACGTTAACCTGCATCTAATGGTGAAGTTCTAATTGTAGAGCTCTGGGGGTATGGTGTACCCCTTCCTCGCCATTAACCCCATATCCACCGGTGTGGTAGTAACTGTTAGGGTACCATCTATGGGTTAAATAGAAGAAAATATTAATAAAAAATGTGTTTTTAAAAAGTTGTGTATTACATTTTTTTCAGTAACCATCAATACTAAATAAAACTATGTCTTCGGATTAAAATAACCCAACAAGGGTTGACATACCGTAAAATCAAACCATCCATCATATCCTGATACTTTTAATTTTTCTCGTTCATCGTCTTTTCAATTTCAACAATAATATCTTTTTCGTCAAATGTCAGCGTGGTATTTCACTTACCAACTTAATCCTACATTCAGCAGCCTCCTCCTCCACATCATCACCCATCCAAATTTGCTATGGAAAAGCTGTATTATACAATGGGCAGAATCTTCAAAAAAATCCCCATCTAATTGAAACACAAAAATGTCCTTTGAAGGACATTAAAACTAAAAATTCCTGATCTTTATCATCCGATAAAGACATTTGAAAATTATAAAATTATTTTCTTATAACTCAAATAATAACTTTTATTGTCTTTTTTTTCTTTTCGTAATTTTAAAAACATTTGATAGAGAATGTTAAGGTTTGGAAGGTGCCATGTTGTGCGCAATATTTTTATTATGAATAAAGATTTATTTGCTCTATCTAAAAAATATATGATTAAAAATGTGCCATTTTGTGCAACATATTTTCCAAGAGTTTTATATAATTAAAAACTATTACTAACGATTGTTCTTTTTCGTTACAGAAGATCGGCAGTGTTTAAACACAAACATGGATTATTCCCTTTACTTCCAAATACCCAGATTTACATTCTGGGGACTACAACAACTATTTCAGTTCATATGTCCTTGTGTTATTTTTTCTTCTGTTTTTTTTTTTTTTTTTTAATTTTTATATTTATTTTGACTATGCAGTGCAACTTTTTCGTATTAAATTTAACACTTTTTTTCTCTCATAATTTTTTTCGTATTCATAACTGATGTCTTCATTTTATTTCAAAACGTCTGAAACATCAATTATATCCCACTCTAAATTTTCAGAAAAGTGTTACCAACGAGATAAGAAATTCAACTTCTTTGAAACAAGACGTGACAAAGTCAATTTAAAGCGGAGTAAAGCTAGTTTGAATTCACATTTTTTCTTCTCCTAGACTGGCTGCTTCATTAAAGTTAAAGAACCCAATCTGTCTTACTATTTACCCAGATAGATTTATACCTACCACAAAGGGCATTGGCGCAAAATGAAGCAAACAGCCTTGTCTAAGACTTGAACACGGGTTGCCGATTTCACTTCCTACGACCATAACCGTTACGCAAGCACGCCTCCAAACATAAGAATGTATTCGGAGAGAAAAATGGACGATATCAAAAACATTGGCTAAAGTCATGAAACTAATTAAACTACCATTTTTGAATTGATATCACAAGGCCAACCGTGTAAATTAGGCGGAGATGTACGTAAAAACTCATTTCTCAACGGAAAGTCTAAGTGAACTCTATTGGATGAACCATTACTTGGCGTTTTGAGTTCAAATCTGCAACGAAGTTGCATGTGTTTCACGTCGTGCAAATGCTCCAGGAAAGGCACGAATGTATCTTCTTACTGCCAATTATGGGTATTTAATAGAGCAGACTGGGTTCCTTTGCCTTGATAAGGCACTAGTCTAGGAGAAATTTGTATTCAAACCAGGTATACACTGTTTAAAATGTGACCTTGTGTACCATCTTTCTCGTGTTGGAGAGGTTAGGCAAATATCTGCATTGGATCGGCCTGATAGCTGGTGTAGAGTTTGGCTCCTTGGTAGAAATACTCAACCGACAAGATTTAGAAGACAACGGCGAGTGGGAAGTGAAGTAATGTTCTGGGCTAGTATGTATTACCAGCCCTCCACACAATCAGGATGTGACAAAAGGTCTATTTTTAAGCAGATTTTAACAGGTTTGAATTAAGATTTTTTCTTCATCTAGACCAGTAGCCATACCCAGGTTAAAGAGCCCAGCCTTTCCTACTAATATGGTAATGTTTTGGGTTTGTATTGTAGGGAGTAAAATTATAGGTCCTGACAAATTTGACGATGATGTTCAGATAAAAGCAGATAATTATAATAATTTCTTTTAAAAAACATCATCCTCTGAATGGTACAGCTCCCAGCAAGGAAGTTTGAACTCTTTGCCTACTTTAAACAACTCACTGCGGCTCACCCACCACTACACAAACAAAGTACAAAAAACTAATTGTAATTTCTTTGACAAAACATCATCCCCTGAATAGTACAGCTCCCAGCAAGGAAGCATTATCTTTTTGCCTACTATAAACCCCTCACAGCGGCCCACCCACCACTACACAAAGTACAAAAACTAATTGTAATTTCTTTGACAAAACATCATCCTCTGAATAGTATAGTTCCCAGCAAGGAAGCTTTAACTCTTTGCATACTTTAAACCCCTCACAGCGGCTCACCCACCACTACACAAACAATGTAAAAAAAACTAATGGTTGAAATTGAGCAGAAGGACTCAGATTACATTAATAATGGGACTTTATTTGAATAGAATGAGTTCTAAGGTGAAAAGATAGTGAACTTTAAGATATAGGTAAGAAGTACCAAGAGAATTTGGTACAGCCGTGGGGAAAATTTGGTAGGCAAAGAATTAAGCTGAAGAGTACATTCCTGCCAATGTTCCTTTTTAATCTGTAAAGCTGACAATTACAAAAAAAAAAAAAAATGTCTCAAAGACACCCAATTGAAGAAATGGTTCTTTGTTTTTCCAAATATGAATCCAATAAAAAAAAGGTTGTAGCTCATTATTAAAAGAGATCTAGATATTTATCTAACCCGTTCGCCATGGCTAGGATGTGAGATATCGCAGAGATAACGCACTCAAAGAGGATTGAACACACTAGTCAGTAGTAACGGATCTGCGAGACTAGCTCGTTAACCATTACATCAGAATGGGATGACGTATATGAAAATGGTAAACCATATCCAAGAAAAGAATATATTTGGGAAGTAAGAAAAATTGCTACAAGTAATGCTAAAGCCGAAAGAATAAAAAAAAAATCAAAGGATGAAAGAATGATGAAGGCTCGAGAATGTCAAGGAACCCATATTAATGTGTCAAATAATGATATATATATATATATATATATATATATATATATATATATATATATATATATATATTCTTCACTTCCGCTACTAACTCACCCCCCCTCACCACATCACATGTACTCGCACGTAATTTTGCTTTCAATAAAAAAATCTTTGACTGAGGATGTCCGTATAAATCGGACGAAACGTTTCAACGCTTAGATTTGTTTTGAGTTATCATTACTTGTTATTTTTATCCTTTTACCTACCTCATACTGTCGGATTCTACTACATCCATCCTATCTTCATATATATATAATCATAGAAGGAAAGACAGTAAGAAAGAAAGAAAGAAATGGGGAAAGGTATAATAGAAAATATGGAACGATGAAAAAAGAAAGAAAGAAAGAAAGAAAGAAAAGAAGAAAGGTATCAGAGAAAATATGGGAGGATGAAAAGAAAGAAAGAAATAACTAAGAAAGAAAAAGAAAAGGCAGAAGTAGGTTGTAAGAAAGAAAGAAAGAAAGAAAGAAAATGGGTAAGGTTTAATATAAAATCTGGGGGGGGGGGTAAAGAAAGAAAAACAGAAAGAAAGAAAGAAAAGGGGAAAGGTTTGATAGAACATATGGAAAGTTGATAAAAAAAGAAAGAAAAGACAAAAGATGATAATAAGAAGGAACGAAAGAACGGAAGCAAGCAAAGGTGGTAGGGTGATATGAAATATAGAAATAAAGAAAAGGAAATACAAAAGAGTATTAAAAGAAAGAAAGAAAGAAAAAGGGAAAGTTATGATACAGAATAGGGGTGGGTGATTAGAAAGTAAAAAAGAAAGAAAGAAAGGAAGAAAGGAACAAAGAAGGAAATAAGAGGAAAAGACAAAATAGGATTGTGAAAAAGAAAGAAAGAGAGAAAACAATAAAGAAAGACATAAATAAATAGAAAGAGAATGTTGTTGTAAAAATATGATAGAAAGAAAGAAAGAAAGAGAGGAAGAAAAAAGAAGAGAAAGAGAAAAGAGAAAAGAGAAAAGGTAGGATAAACAATAATAGATAGAAAAGAAAGGGATAAAGGTGAGACAAAATTGGGATGGATAATGAAAGAAAGAAAGAACGAAAGCAAGTTTGAAAAAAAAAAGAAAAAACAATAATGAAGAAAAGAGAATATAGAAGAGATAGAGACGAGGGAAAGAGAGAAAGAAAAAAGAGAACGAAAAGGAAATATGTGATAGAGAATAGAGAACAGAAAGAAAGAAAGAAAGAAAGAAAGAAGAAAGAAAATGAATGAATGAAGAAAAGAAGAAAAAAGAAAAAGAAAGAAAGAAAGAAAAAAGGAAGAAAGAAAGAAAAAAAAGGAAAAAGATAAAATAGAAGAGATGAGATAAAGACGAGGAAAGGAGAGAAAGAAAGAAGAGAACAAAAAGATGAGATAGATAATAGAGAACAGAAAGAAAGAAAGAAAGAAAGAAAGAAAGAAAATATAAAGGAAGGAAAGACCGAGTGGTAAGAAAGAAGAAGAAAGAAAGACAGAAGAAGGAAAGAAAGAAAGAAATGATTAAGAAAGAAAAGAAAGAGTGACAAGAAAGAAGAAGAAAGAAAGAAAGAAAGAAAGAAAGAAAGAAAGAAAGGATAAAGGAAGGAAACATCGAGTGGTAAGAAAGAAGAAGAAAGAAAGACAGAAAGAAAGAAAGAAAGAAAGAAAGAAAGAAATGATTAAGAAAGGAAAGAAAGAGTGACAAGAAAGAAGAAGAAAGAAAGAAAGAAAGAAAGACAGTATCAAGTGAGAACAAACGAAAGTACAAGTGGCAAGAAAGAAAGAAAGAAAGAAAGACAAATAATGAAAAAAAAATTGAAATAGAAGAGGTGAGAGACGAGAGAAAGAAAGAAAGAAAGAAGCGAACGAAAAGATGAGATAGAGAATAGAAAACAGAAAGAAGAAAGAAAGAAAGAAAGAAAGAAGAAGCGAACGAAAAGATGAGATAGAGAAAGAACAGAAAGAAAGAAAGAAAGAAAGAAGAAAGTGATTACAGAAAAAAAAAGAAAGAAAGAAGGTTACACAGAAAATAGGAAAGAGCAGAAGATGAAAAATAAGATTATCCGGGCAACAAGGAAAAAAAAAGTAAACGTAAAAAAACAAAAGAAAAAAGAAAAAAAAACACTACAAAAAACAAAAAAGCAATAAACATTCACCCCCTCCATATAGACACATACAAAAGCAAATATATAGGCGGATAGAAGCCTTTACTTACCTCGTCCTCAGGTGAGTCTACCCATAAGACGAAATCTACCTAAGCATTAAGCTCTTCAATATTGTACCTGTTCTGTCACCTCTTTATACACAGGTCACTATCTGGCCATTTTCCTAACCGTTGTTTTCTATTTTTTTTCGTTTTTTTTTTCAACAGGATGGAGACTCCTGGTTTAGTATCATGGGAAGCACACCCAAGCCACAACAACTATTATTTTAAAAAAAAAGACAAAACAAAACAAAAACAAAAAACTAATAGCCATAATGAAAATAACAATGACAATGGCTATTAGGACAGTAAGTAATGTAGGTAAGTCAGAAAATGTATGCATGAGTGAATACATATTGTCATAAACCGGCCGGATTAAACTTCCTTTCGTTCTCTTTTCCTGGGTGAGAGAGAGAGAGAGAGAGAGAGAGAGAGAGAGAGAGAGAGAGAGAGAGAGAGAGAGAGAGAGAGAGAGAGAGAGAGGGATTAAACATAGCTGAAATGTAAGAATATTCAAGGGAGGTAACAAACGAAATAAAAATGAGAGCTTAGTAAAAACCAAGAAACATACAGAGAGAGAGAGAGAGAGAGAGAGAGAGAGAGAGAGAGAGAGAGAGAGAGAGAGAGGGGCGGGGGGGGGTGTTTAAAAACGAACGAAAAAGTAATTAAATAAAGGATATAAGAGGAAGGAGAATACGGATGAAAGAAAAAAAGAAAAGAAAAGTGAACAAAAAATGTAAAAAGCATAGGGATAGACAAAATACGATAATGAAAGAAAAAGACAAAAAGAGAGAAAGGAAGAAAAGAGAGAAAGAAAAGAAACAAATAAAGAAAAGAGAGAAGAAACAAGTATTGAAAAATTGAGGAATAAAAGAGAAGGATAAAAGAAGAAAAAAGGAAAGTAGAAGAAAAATGAATGAAAAAAGGAATGAAAGCAAATAGGACAATGAAAACAGAACGGGAAAGGGTAGGTGAAGGAAAAGAAAAAAAACGAAAGAGAGAAAAACGGAAGAACGAAAGAGGGAAAGAAAGAAAAAAATAAGAGAAAAATAAAGAGAATATTTATCTTAAAAAAAGAAAGAAACATATTTAAAAATGGAATGAAAGAGAAAAATTTAATAAGGGAATGAAAGAGAAAGGCAAACAAAGAATGAAAGAGAAAAGGAAAAGAAAGAGAGAAAAGAGAAAGAAAGAAATATAAAGAGAGAAAGAAAAGAGAACATTTATCTAAAAAAAAAATGAAAAATATTCTTAAAAAAACAAAAAAGAGGATTGAATGAAAAAGGCTAAAGAATAATGAAAAAGAAAAGGAAAAGAAAGAGAGCAAGAAATAATAAATAAAATAAGATTAAGAGAGAAAGAAAAGAGAATATTTGTATAAAGAAGAAGAAATATAAAATAAAAAATCTCCCCCCCCAAAAAAAAAAAATGAAAAATAAAAGGGAAAGAGAAAAATATAAGAATGAAAGAGAAATCGGGAGAAAAGAAGATGAAGGAAAAAAAAGCAGAAGAAAAGATGAAAGAGAAAATAATAAGGAATAATGAAGATGAAAGAGAAAACAAAACAGAACAGAATTTTGAAAGTGAAATTGGAATGTGGGAAAAACGTGATTGAATTATGGCCATATCCATCGATCTATCTATCTATCTATCTATCTATCTATCTATCTTCTATCTATCTATCATGTTTGTTTTCATCTCATCTCTCCATTGGATGAAGGAAAAATTCTCGATTACAAAAATAAAACGCTAAAATTACGTAATTACACTGTTAGAATTACTCCCTATATAATATATATATATATATATATATATATATATATATATATATATATATATATATTGGGTAGGAAGAGAGATTATGATATAAAATTAAATATATTTATAACATACTCGCTACATATAAATACAAAAGTTGAATCCTCATTATATATATATATATATATATATATATATATGTGTGTGTGTGTGTGTGTGTGTGTGTGTGTGTGTGCGCGCGTGCGTGCGTGTGTATTGAGTAGTTTAAAACATAATGGAGGATTTTAGAGCGCATCGAACGTAAAATCGACCATTATTTTCCGAACAGTATATATATATATATATATATATATATATATATATATATGATTTTGAAGAATAACGACATGTTTTATTGATCGGCAAAATTTTTTTTTTCGAAAGAAAATGGAAACTTTAGGGCCCTTTCGACCGGTGCTTTGTCAAAAGTAACGACCGGTAGATCGTTTAAAATTCACAATGTAAATCAAATGACAAAGCACCGGGCGAAAGTTTCCATTTTCTCTTTTCACTTTTGAAAAAAAAAATTTTTGCTGATCAATAATGTATGACGTTATTTTTCAAAATCCTATACAAATATATATATATATATATATATATATATATATATATATATATATAGTAAAATACCTCGGGGGTATCGATATGCTCCAGGGAGACTACTTTGTGAACTATTATTATAGTAGAGAGGGATTGTATGAAAATAGACATTTTCGAATATTAGCCAAGTGTGACACAAGGCCAAAAAGACAATTGAACAGTAACATTCCGTTTCAAATTGTTTAATAGTTAACTGCAGACTTTAAAACTTCAAAACAAACATTAATTTACAAAGGTCGTCTGGCACAGGGTTTACTAATAGTGTTATTTTGTGAGGGATAAAATACACTACAATGTGGTGAACAATGTAGTGGGAGAGATTGATTAATTATCTCCCTACAACAGGGATCATTATACATCATAAGTCCCGTGTATGTGACCATTCATTTTGCATTTTGCTTCCTTTAAACGAACGATCAGAAATAGCTACTGCTCAGAAAGGTTGCAGTAAATGTCCGTACTACATTCAGTTTAAGAGAATTATTCAATTAGAAGAATATTTCAGTTTTGCGTCATATGTGGCGCTTAAAATACCAGGAATATATATATATATACATACATATATATATATATATATATATATATATATATATATGAAAAGAAGCTATCGATTTATCCATTGATGTATATATATATGTATATACACTCATATATATATGTATATATATATTATATATAGCACATCAATAGATAAGTAGATCTCTTCTATATATATATATATATATATATATATATATATATATATATATATATATATATATATATATATATATATCAGTCTATCTCATCTGATATATTCGTACATCAATGTTTTCTCCATTTCAATCTATTTGTATCTATTTTCTTCATCTCTCTCTCTTTCTCTCTCTCTTTTTCTACGTAACTACCTATCCATGTACCCATACACATGTATATATATATGCAGATATATATATTATCATTCATAAACACACACACACACACACACCACACACACACACACACACACAACATATATATATATATATATATATATATATATATATGTATTTATGTATGTATATACTGAAATCAAACCATACTGAAATAAAACAAAAAAGAAATAGAAGTACCCGGAAAAGAGCAAACTTTGAATCAGTGAGTGAGAGAAGGGGAGGTGCATGTAAGTAAGAAAGTAAGTGACAGAGAGAAGTGAAAGAAACATAAGTAAAGTAAGTATATACGTCCTTTTTTTGCGACTCGGTCCTTCGGTTTGTCTGTTTGTCGGCCTGTCTTCGCATTTAGTGGACGTGAAGTGATCCTTTACGAGGTCATCCATTGGAATTGCTTTCTGTCTTACCATCTCCGTGTTTTACGAGTCTTCCCTAAAAAGGAAACCATAACAAATTGCGTACAAAGGCATATATATCTATATCTATCTACTTATATATGTATATATCTACACCTGTAATATAGACATAGATATATGTACATATACAAGTGTGTGTATATGCTTATCAAAATGTACGCTTTTAACGGCTGGTAATCTAGCTACCCAAGTGAGTACCTACAGATTTTTTTTCTTCTTCCTCTCTTTCCTTTCTCGGGACTTCACGCACCTTGCATCCAAATCCACTGTTACACAACGAGACCATGGTCATTCGTACATGAACACAGCAAACTTATTTCTCAAAAACACAACGCTTCTATCACACAAGAGAAAAGCAACAGAAACAAAGAAATAACAACAACAAAAAACAAAAAACAAAAAACAAGCAAACCATAACACGCCCCGTTTTGTTGTGTACATTCTTACTCACTACATTTAAAATTCAAATATCCAACAACCTGAACCTTTCTTTGCCTCAAAATCATATATTGACGTTTTTCTTTACATTATCATATAAGTTGTTGTTGT
>CM042143.1:75450232-75465232 GCA_023376005.1 Doryteuthis pealeii
GTTTATGTATTATTTGGATTATTCGGACTATTGTTCTCATCATTATTGTTATCTACACAACGTTTCGGCCTATGTGCCTTCCGGCCTTTTGCAGATATTTCTTGTCGGATTTGGGAAACTTCTTGAACTCTGGAACCATCTTGTCGGTCTCGAGAGCCTTCATGACCTAATCAGAAACCTTCAGGGAACTTCGAACCGAACCCTTTATTCAATCCTGACTGTTATCATTCCGCCAATCATTACCGAGTACAAGTGTTAAGCTGTGTTGATTATTCTATGTTACTGTCACCCTTTACCAGGATCAAATCTGCAGCCCAGAGAGGACTGTCACTCAAAACTGTATTAACTCAACACCTATATCCGTTGCGCCATCAAACTCGTGAACATTCTTGTCGAACTGGGGAGCCTTTAGGGAACTTCGAAGCTAACGCTTTATTCAATTCACGGGGGTAGAATGTTTTCATTCCGTTAACCATGACCGGGCACAAGTGTTAATCTGTGTTTATTATTCTATGTTACTGTCACCCTTGGCCAGGATTGAACCTGCAGCCCAATGATGAGTGTCACATAGAACTGTATTAACTCAACGCCTATATTCATTGCACCATGTGTCCAATTGATCAGGAGATCAATTGATTGACAAGAAGGTTCCCGATCAGGGCACATCAGCCGAAATGTTGTGTAGTTAACAATAAAGATGAGGACAAAAGTCTGCATAATCCAAATGATACAAATTATCAAGCCACATCTAAACAATTCAGAGAAATTGTACGTTTACACAACAAATTTATGTAACAGTGTCCTGATGATGGTTTAATACCGAAATACTTAAGTATAGACACATAAAATTGTTTCCTCTGATCCTAACATCCTGTATTTGTTATATTTTTTGAAAATATTTTCTTCATATATATATATATATATATATATATATATATATAAGTATTATTTCCCAATTGATTATATCTAAATTAAACGAAAAAGACTCACTTTCGTCTTTAAACTTACTTTTTGTTATCTGGCTAATGACATTTTCAAATTTACCTATTTTTCTACAATAATTGACGTTGATTCCTAATAGTGGATAAATTATTTTTAAGGCTTACTAAACGTTTTCATTTTATGTAGAAATACAGTAAAAACAAATGTACCTTATTATTCATATGTTGTCTTATTCATTATAAATGAAAATTTGCAAAATGTTCGTTTTTACATTGAAAATAGGTTAATTTCTAAATTGCATTATCCAAGTCACAAAAAGCAAAGTTTTAAGGAGGAAATTGCCATTTTCTATGCTTTTTTAACATAAGCAATTAAGAAATAACACATATCATTTAGGAACAAAATTTCTGTGACATAATGGTATCCAGGGTACAAACGTAAAATTTGAAATAATAGCGAATTTTTAAATCCTTTTAAAACATAAGCCATTAAGAAATAACATTATTATGCAGAAAAAAACTTTTGTTACATAATGTTATCCAGAGCAGAAAAGCAAACTTTAGAGGAATAATGACCATTCTTTAAATACTTTTACAACACAAACAATTAAGAAATAACACAAAATATCTTCATCGTATTGGTAAATACACATTACATAGTGTTATCCAAACACTGCATGCTGTCTAGCAGACTTACCAAGAAAGGTTGGCTGGTTGGATGGATGTTGTGTGTGTGTATGTGTGTGTAAGAGAGAGAGAGAAAGAAAGAAAGAGAGAGAGAGAGAGAGAGAGGGGGAGAGAGAGAGAGATATAGACAGACAGACACAGAGATAGATAGATAGATAGAGAGAGAGAGAGAGAGAGAGAGAGAGGGGGGAGGGAAGATAAGAGAAAGAGCGAGACAGATAGACAGAGACAACAGACAGACAGAAAGATATATATATATATATATATATATATATATATATATATATAGAGAGAGAGAGAGAGAGAGAGAGAGAGAAAGAGAGAGAGAGAGAGAGTGTGTGTGAGTCAGAAAGAGAGAGAGATAGACAGAGAGAGAGAGAGAGAGAGAGAGAGAGAGAAAGAGAGAGACAGAGACAGAGACAGAGAGATAGTGATGAAGTGAGAAAGACAACCAGAGAGAAAGAGAGAGGAGGAGAGTCAACGCAATCTGTACTACAGGCACGCCTCGATGATGATGATGATTGGTTATTTAATGCCAAAATTTGGATTCATTCATAAATGTCTAATTGAAATCCTATGTTTTAAATGTTCCATTGAATATTTTTAATTGCACTTTTTAAAAATTGTTTATTATCAGTACAGTAATATGATATCCGATATTCCTATTTAATACTAATATTTTTCACTCATTGGTACGGTTGTTTTGTTGTACGGCATATCAAATCTTTTCGGGTCATTTAATGCCGAATCAAGTCATTTGGATAAACAAAAGAATTAGGTTGCTTATAGTACTTACTGTTGCTTAAGTGGTCACCCACTTAAGTATTGAACAGGTTCATCGCTGCTTAACTTTGGTGATCTAGCGAGGATCGGTGTCTCAGCGTGACCGTGATTGTATGGTCTAAAGTGTTCCTATATAGACTAATAAGTAAAGTAAAGTAGCCTGTACGGCCTATTCTCGGCATCAGTCGGACAGAGATGGAGTGTACTCTCTTTTCACTTGTGCTAGACCAGGTATGGTGTTTTTGCGTCTGAGGTGGAGCGCCAAACGTCGTTGATTCAATGTTTATGCTATCTTAACTTAGATATATGCTCTATCGATGATTTTGAGTACTTTGTATTCGAATCACGCACAAGGCGGTCTTTTTATCTATAACTCTGCCGATGAGGCCTAATAGGCCGAAATGTACATACATATATTGATTTTTCTCGATTTTTTTAGCCTTACATTTAAATAGGTATGCCCGCCTAATTAATTAATTATTAATTAATTAACTTTCAAAATTAGGTACGACTTCTATTAAGCACATATTCTCCCAAAAATTGTCGGCTAAAAAAGCAATATCATAAACACACCGCGTGTGTATTTACTTCTCATATATATATATATATATATATATATATATAGCAAACTTTAGTATCAATATATAAGTAAAGTAAAGTCGTCGGGGTGGCCTAATGTAGGTATCAGCTAGACAGCGAGGGAGTCTATCCCCTTTTGACAAGTGCTAGACCAAGGAGATTATTTTAGCGTTTAAGGTGGAGCGCCACACCAACCATCGGCTCCTCCTTTTACCGCACAGATCCTTGTGCTAGTCATACGCTGAGTTGGCGAGGACTAGTATCGAACTAGGAACCTTGTGATTCCTTGGCGGACGCTCTACTGACTAAGCTAAACCGGCCTCACGCATTTATTTGCATATTTTTATGGTCTAATAAAATTATTTTCCAAAAAGATCTATTTGATCTATACGAGTATTACCACTCCGGGTCAGAGTGGACCTGGGAGTAATGGCAACAAAAGGGTGACCTGACACTCCCAAGAGCCCAAGAACTCATGAACACAGAGCTGTCTATTCTATATAACGAGCTAGGCTATAAAAACATTGCTAGTGAGCTCGATTCTCACTGAGTGCTTTATATGTTTGACCTTGTAGCTAACTATGTGAAACTTAGTAAAGAAAGAAACTTACAAATCTATCAAGACAGTATCGATTTTTGAATTTACATCAATTAGCTCAGTCTGTAGAGCGTTTGCCTAGAAACCACAAGGTTCCTGGTTCGATATCAGTCCTCGTCAACGATGCACATGACTAACACAACTTGGACATGTGGGGTAAGGTGGGGAGATGATGGTAGGAGTGTCGCTCCGCCTCAGACGCAAAAACAAAACAAACAATCTCTTTAGTCTAACGCTAGTCTAACGTTAGACTCCTCGCTGTCTGGCTGATACCAACAATAGGCTACTCAACCGACTTTACTCATATATGTATTTACCCAACCAACACGAACAGGATGTGACACAAGGCAATGTCTTATGTAGAGTTTAACAGGTTTGAATTAAGATTTTTCCTTCTCCTCTGATTATCATATGAAGCTTAAAGAACCTGTCTGTCCTATTATTTAATCATAGTCAAGGGGTATTAGCTGTGGGAAATACAAACAGCCACATCCAGGATTTTAACTCGACTCGCCGTGTCCATTCTCTTCGATGATAACCATTACACAACAAACGCCTCATTTACTCTCATAAGTTGTCATTAATAATGTTACCTTATGTTTGTTTGTTTTGTTTTACGGTATATCAATCTCGGTGGGTCATTTAATGCCGGTAAAGTGTTGAAAAATTCGTTCTTGATAGTACTCAATTTTTATAAACACATTTTTTCTATTCAAACTATACATGGGACCCTGACAAATACTACCACTCCGGGTTAGAGAAAACCTGCGACCAATGGTGATCAGGGGCTGCTCCACATTCCCCATACCTTCAGAACTGTAACTTCACCATCAGATAGAGTTTAACGTCATTCCCAGGACATAAAGACCCTCGCCACCACCGCTTTCTAGCACATATATGATAAAAAGGGTTGGGGTGCCAATAAGGTTAGGGCAATCATATAGGTGCTAGGGCAGAGTTTTTCAACCATTTTCATCTCACGGCACAGTGAGCTGGGCAATAAATTGATCAGTATATAAACATATAATTATTTTATCATTTAAATTTTAAAAGAAAAGGAATAGTGAAAATGTTCTACTAGTATAGCATAATTAAAACAAAAAAATATTTAATCAAACAAAAAATATTAAATTAAAACAAAAAAATTAAAGTAATAGAATAAAAATATAAGAGGTTGATCAACCGTCCTCATCACTCACGGCACACCCACGGGAGCTTCACGGTACACTAGTGTGCAGCGGCACACTGGTTGAAAAACTCTGGGCTAGGGCTTGACGTGACTAGCTGATTGGTCCGACCGACTGTCTAACCTAAGTAAGGGTCAAAGTGGAGTGTTGCATGTCATAGACTGCTTATCCACCAGGATTCCATCCTTAAGCATCACAGGTTGCCACCTAAGTCCAACAGGCCACCTAAGTCAAACCTATGAAGCACTCAGTGAGAATAGAGCTCACTAACATGGTGGGGTCTTGAGGTGCAGTTGGTGTATTCTAAAGTCCCAGCCGACAGGGCTGAATGTTAGCTTAGTTTGTCACAAGGCCATAAGTATAATGCACCCAGTGTGGATCACATTCACTACTCAGAAATAAGGATCTACGAGATAAGCTTGTTTACCATCACACCCCTAGGAGACGGACAAAGTTAATTATATAAGATGACGAAATAAAGAGAATAATAAAAAAAATGAAACTATGTTATTTTCTTTCCGATCAAATAAAAAAAGAATAAAAGAAAAGAAATCGGACCATTGTAGTCTGAGATGGCAGATTCCGGGGCCAGTAATTTGATTGTATTTGGTCGACCCACACAAAAAAGGACAAAAATGCCGTGTTCTATCTGATACATATGTCGGGTATGTTTACTGATTGAACAGGCCGTAGTTTGTGTAGACTGGAATCAAGTACCTGCCGCTTGCCTTTTAACATCTATAAAACGTGAAAGTTATAGTTTATTGTTTACCAAGAGAAGACATATACATATATATAAAATATATAAAATATATATATATATATAATATATATATATATATATATTATATATATATAAAGCACATTCTTTCTTATTTTCTTTTTTATCCCGCCTTATTGTTACTTATTTGTCTTTCTTTGCTTCTTTTTTTCTGGACAAAAAAACAAAACAAAACACAACAAAAACGAAACAAACAAATCTTTAGCTTTTGGTGTTCTTCGTTTTTTTTTTTTCTTTTTCTTTTTTTTTTTTTTTTACTTTCATAGCTTCGGCCCTGTATACATAAAAACAACTATTTACATACACTCTATAATATACATAAGGTCTACCGAACACCAAGACTGCAACGATTATATTTTTTCGCTATTCTTACTTCCTTTCTCCTTTTATTATTGCTAGCAAATAAAGACCCTCCGGGCAGTGTAAAAATACATTTTTGAAACATATTGTCTGACGGGTGTGGAAAAAATTAAATAAAACGTTTAATATCTTTAAAAAATACTTACTTAAAAAGCATCATATTCACTCCACTGAAATAATTGTTTTGTTTTACGACAGTAAGGACCTTCAAAACGTTTCTAAAATATTGAATTAATTTTTCAGACACTTATTTTTATAGAAAAAATTATAAATCGTACGAGTAAAATATATTTTTTTCGGATTTCACAAAATGAAATAAGGGGGAGTCGAACTTTTAAAAATATTTCCCTTAAACATAAATTCATCTGTAGTTGAATAAGTATTAAACTTTTCGTGAAAATTTGGTCTTAATTGATTTTTCATAGAATTGTTTAAAAAAATCACTGTGACGTAAGTAGTGACGTATTTTATGTTACAGACAAAAAGAGACAGAATCTACATTATTAATAGATTTTACTCCTTGTGAGTTTTTCACTCCAGCTCTAACTGGTGTTTTTCCCCTGAATTCTGAGTAATATTCACGTTTAATCTGTTCTTTACTGTTATTATCATTGTATCACTCCTTACGAGTTTTTCACTAAAAGATAGAAAAGGAAAGAGATAAATAAGAAGTGAGTGACAACAAGTCTCCTAAGATTTCTAGGACTCTTCTAAGTATTCTAGTTGATTTTAACAGTGATGTAGTGTGAATGGTCTCGATTATTCTCCTGATCTCCAGTTCTTTTAGTCTCTTTTCCAAACTTTGAGGACCGTTCCAAGTGCACCAACTACAACTGATATCACTGTCACCTTCATGTATGATATATTGATAGGTACCGTCGATTTTTAGACGGTTTTTAATTAAAGGTGGTCGAAATTAAAAATCTGTGGCGGTTAGATGATTGACATTCAGTGAACTCGAACTGACCCGACTCCTTCCGATTACGAAAACTGTGGGAACTGAATTTTAGTTCTCTTAGTCAGTTAAGCCCGAGACGCCGTAATGTAAGCACGTACCGGTTTCACCCCTTGCGTGCGATCAAAATTCTAGTTCTGATTTGATAAAAAAATGTGATCACAAAATATATGCCTTGCGTTGTCTCTGAGAGAACTAATGGTAATCTTGGTGAAATCAGACCAGAATCTTGAAGAACTAGACTTTTAGCAGGACCAGATCAGTCAACAATAGAAGTTAGAAGAAAAGATGAAGAAATGAAGATAGCAACAGATTACAGAATACAAGAAGAAATGAAGACACCAGCCAGCTACTTAAATAAGCAAAATAAAGATTTAGAGATGAGGGAATAGATGCTTCTCATACCTCATAAGAAGAATAGAACGAACACTCTCCATATATATACCAATCTGAAGAACTGGGTATATAACACATGTTCCACTGCTCACTTACAAGATGGAGGTATTTGTATATCTTTGCTTTCTTTTATTTCAACTCTATGATCCGGTGGAACAGCAAAATCCGCGAGATGATAAGTTATTTTCTTCATAATTAACACTAGGTCTGGTATTTTGGCCAGGATTGGGTAATCTGTTTATTACTATTATATCACTATGTGCGAGCTTTTTTTCCCCACCAGCTAAAGCTGATGGCATTTCGCAGGAGTCTAACTAACAAGCAAGTCTCCTCATATCTTGGACTCTTCTGTAGCCGATCTGCATAATGCAGTTGTCTGAATGGTCTCGATTCTTCATATAATTTCCAATTCATCTAGACTTTTATTCCAAACCTTTGGGGACTATTCCAAAGACGCCAACTACAATTGGTATCACCGTTTCTCTAATGTTCTACATTTTTTTAGTTCTCTGGCAAGTTCCAAGTACAAGTCAATCTTTTAATTTTCTTTCACTTTCACCTATAGTCAACTGTGACAGCAAAATCCACTAGATGACGAGTAAGTTTTTGTTAATTAACACTAGGTCTGATCAATATAGTTTGATCCACCAAGATCTCAAAATCCTAGAGAATTTTGTGCGTCTCATTTTTAAGGTCATATTCTGGTTTTTGCATATGCCACTTTTTTAGTATTGTCAAATTTTAATCTCTTCCACAATTCCCAGTGGATCTCCCTTGCCACACACTCATGCTTACTCTTTGTGCCAGTTTGTTGCATTCGCTGATTATGTGATTAACCGTTTCATCTCTGTCTACACTTAACCTACACTTGCTATTCTACTGTATATTATATGTCTCGTTTTAATATAATTGATCCTTTTGTCATTATTTTGTACTGCGATTAAAGGACATTCAGTTTTTCTCTTGTGGTCTCCCTTTTTGAGCCACATCCAGGTCTTCTCGTGTGCAATCTCTCCAGTTTGTCGCTTGAAGTATCCACACAGTTGCTTTTCTTTCCACTTCTAATTTATAGTTCTTGTTGTTTTTCTGTTTGTCCATATGTTACAATTGCTGTTACTGGCTAGAGTAATTAGTCTTTCCTTTTATGACAGTCCTTGAAACCCGGCGAGTCGTCTTTTCCCTTCTTTGTGAGCCATGTCCAGGTCTTCTCGTGTGCAATCTATCCAGTTTGTCTCTTGAAGTATCCATGCAGTCGTTTTTGTTTACAATTCCGTTTTATAGTTTTGTTGTTTCCTGTTTGCCCATATGTTACCATTGCTGTTACTGGTCGCAGTAATCAGTCTTTCCTTGTTCTTTTTAGTGTAGTCCTCGATACCCGACGACTCGTTTTCCTCCTTCTTTTCTTGGCACATATAGTCTGTCAATGTCATGTCTCGTGTGTAAGGCTTTGTGCATCGTCATCTCTCGTGTGTAAGGCCTTATGCTTTCTTGTCACGGTGATGACCCTTTTTCCTTTGTTTTTTGCTTCTTCAGGGTCAGAGGTAATATAGTTTCAATAGGATCTAGATACATTTTACAGCCTACTTTGCTGTCGTAATTCAAACAGTGAACTGATCATTCATTGACACAAAGCTGCATGGACGAGTGCCCATCCTGTTTGTTAAAACTAAACCTTACTTGGGTTATTGATTTCGTAAACAACTTCCTTTTTTTCTTGTTTAATTTTTAGATTTTATTTCATTCAATAAAAAATATTTCCATAAAGAAAAAACGTTTAAAAGTCAGTGATCCCAAACTTTTCAAGGCTAGTGCCTACTTGGCTTCCTAATGGATTTCTAGTAACCCTCTCATTCCCACATGTAATTTTCTCATAAAATACTATGAAAATGGGAAAAAAATGGAATCTCTCAAAAGCGAAATCGAAAACAAAACAAAATAACGGAATTTACCAATAGTTGAAACGGAATCAAGGTAAATTTTAAACGGAAAATTCCAGGCCCTAAAAGATTTAAATTAATGTGCAGTGCTAACAAATCTAAGCTCAGCTTTAATCCATGCCGTTTTTCCGATGACTCTGCTCTCGAGCCTGGTAATGTTCTAAAACAGCAGTGTACAAATAGTCTTGGACCAGCTAATTTACTCTCTACGAAAGGTAAGCTAGGTTAGTCCACAACACTGGGCGACATATGGTAACTGGTGCACCACTGTATGTGTTGTGCACGAGCATCAAGAAAACATTCATACTTTTGACCCTGATTTCGGACTACGTAACAAAACTATGCATTTGTTTATAATTGTTATTTCAGTTTTATTCCGTATAAACATTATACGTGTTCCTTTACCTTAGTATTTATGACACATATTTTGTCATTTAGACTTTGTAAAAGAGAAGGTATTTATTAACTGCTCCTAATGCCACCAACTGCCTCTTTTTGCCTCACCACCCCCAAGATCTTTCTATTACCCCCAAGGGGTGCTACCACCCACTTTGGGAACCAGTGGTCTAAAGTAACCTTTCAAAACAATCTTCCTGATCAGTGAAATTTATATATTCTAAAATCTTTCAACTCTTTTTATACGAGTGACGAAAATAAAAATTTCTATCCCCCTCTCTCTCTCTCTCTCTCTCTCTCTCTCTCTCTCTTTCTCTCACTCTCTCACTCACTAATCCCATAACCTGGTTTGATCGTGATAGTTCTATTCATGTAATGTGTCTTGGGCAGTAATATCCCAGCGGAGCCCAGTGCTCTTTTCCTTCTCCAGAATAGTAAGTGTGGAGGCAAAACGGTTAACCATATAATAAGTGAAAGCAGAAAACTAGCACAAAAGGACAACACGACTAGGCACGACCAGAAACTGTAATTAATTGAAAAAATTAGATGAAAATAAAATGAAATAACATAGTGTTTATGCTGGTCCTATCTAGGGGTAAAATATATCTGTTTGAAAATTATTACAATTAGATAGGAATACTTGAAACCATATAACTGCGTGCAAATTATTAATTGTTACTTGAGGCTATAATCTTTTATATAGTATTATTATGAGATACTTTAAACCATATAATAGTTTTAAAAACCTTGAAACGATATGCTGGTTGGCTGGTTGGTTGGATTTTATGGCATGCCAACCCTTGGGTTATTTTATGCTGAAAACGTTTTCGTTTTATTCATTTTTGTTGGGTATTTAGATTTTTTAAAACTCATTTTTGAACAAAGTCTTGAAAAAAAACATACATGGGACCCTAACTAGCACTACCACTACGGGCAGAGTGAACCTGAAGGAAATAGCACTAGGGGGTACTCCACACGCCAAAAGATCCAGAATTGGAACCTCACCACCAGATGCAGTTTAACGTCATGCCCTGGACACTAAGACTCTCAGCCACCACCTTTGATGAAAAAGATTGGGAGTTGCTATAACAGTAATAAGGTTGGTACAATCATATTGGTACTAGGGTTTGACATGATCAGTTGACGGTTTATCGGAAAGGCCTCTCCGACCGTCTGTCTAGCCAAAGTAAGGGCCATAGACGAGTATTTCATGTCATGGACGTCTCAGACACCAGGATTCTGCCCGTAAGCGTCATGGGTAGCCACCCACGGACAACAGGTAGCCTCATTGAGGGGGTGTCTAACCCCTCAGCAGAGGCACAATCAGTGTATTCTACAAACCCTGTCGACTGGGTTGGAAACGATATGATTGCGCGCAGATAGTTATAATTGAAACCATATAAAAACGTATACAATTATTAGTATAAGATAGAAATATTTAACTATACCTACCAAATTTCCCCCACGGCTGTACCAAATTTTTTTGGTATTTTTTACCTGTATGATTGGATATTTCAAAGTTCACTATCTCAGAACTTATTCTATTCAAATAAAGTCCTATTATTATTGTAATCTCAGTAATTCTGTTCAGTAAACAAGTGACACATGGGATAGCTGGTGCCAGTGGTTTTATGGTAGGATTATAGTGGTGAGAGAGTCACTGTGAGTGGGTAAAGTAGGCAAAGAGTTAAATGATGTTCTGCTTGTTTTTCTTTTTATTTAGCAGTAAATATTTCCAAGAATACCTGAAATTTAGATTCATAGCTATCACACACAACGAATCTATGCCTCTGTGTTTGTTCAGTGAAAAAGTCTTTTTTCTTTGATTTCACTCATCTTGTGTAACATAATTGTGCACGTTCACATATATTTATTGACTAGAAACAGCTACCAGGCTATATATATATATATATATATATATATATATATATATATATATATATATATATATACCCTGGCAAAAATTATGGAATTAACACGCTAAACTTTTTGCCTACCAAATTTCTCCCACAACTGTACCAAATTTTTTTGGTATTTTTTACCTGTATGATTGGATATTTCAGAGTTCACTATCTATACTCCTCAGAACTTATTCTATTCAAATAAAAGTCATATTATTATGGTAATCTGAGTCCTGCTCAATTATAATGAACTAACCATCAGTTTTTGTACTTTGTTTGGATATGGTATGCGGAGTGGTGGGAGAGCCGCTGTGATCGACTTAAAGTAAGCAAAGACTTAAAGCCCTATGGATATGTGTAAATAAATAATGATTATTAAATAGGAATAGTTACTTGAAACCATATAATTTCGTATAAATCATTCGTATTAAAAAATAGTTACTTGAAGCTATAATTGTTTACCGACAATTATTATATTAGTTACTGGAAACCATATAAATGCTTAAAAAAAGACTGACTTTAGT
Source organism: Doryteuthis pealeii (assembly GCA_023376005.1). NCBI lineage: Eukaryota > Metazoa > Mollusca > Cephalopoda > Myopsida > Loliginidae > Doryteuthis > Doryteuthis pealeii. The sequence continues at coordinate 75,462,258 of CM042143.1, forward strand.
ATTAAATAACACGACAAGATTTCACATGCAGTAAAACCAACCAACCAACCAACCAACCAAATCATTTTTAAATTCAGAAGTGCCCAACCAACGGTATTCAGCGTTTGTTTTTATGACGATTTGCGTCAATAAATACCACTATCATTTTAAAAAGAGAATTTCATTTTATCTGATGGAGTCGTACAGGCGAATCATGTTAGGCGAATAAATTGTTAATTTCAATTACTCATTTTGCATATTCCAGTCATCTTTTGTTAACCCCGCTATCTATCGATCTATCGATCTATCTAAGTCTGTTCATGTCTCTCCCTCGCTCTCCCTCTCGCCCTCTCTATTGTCTTTTCTCTCTCTCTTTTCTCTCTCTCTCTCTCTCTCTCTCTCTCTCTCTCTCTCTCTCTCTCTCTCTCTATATATATATATATATATATATATATGTGTGTGTGTGTGTGTGTGTGTGTGTGTGTGGCTTTTTAGTCAGCGGCTCACCGTTGAACTTTTGAACTTTTCTTGTTTGTTTTATCAAGCAATGGCAATAGTTGAACACGAGTTTGCTGCCATCATATATATATATATATATATATATATATATATATATATATATATATATATATATATATATATATATATATATCTCACTAAAGTATATCTGTTTAAAAATTATTCGTAATTGTTAATTTATTTAGTTTGTTTATGGCATATGAACCATTTTCGGGTCATTTAAAGTTATTTTGATATACAAGGTGTGTCAAAAAAGTATCGAGATTTTCGGTACTTTTTACACACCTTGTATACTGAAAAATAACGTTCCATTCATTCTTCAGTTCTATCTCGATAAATACAGCTTTAAAATCTGTACTTTTTGACACACCTTGTATTCTGAAAAAAATAACGTTACATTTATTGTTCATTCATATCTTGGTAAATACAGCTTTAATCCATACTTTTTTGACACACCTTGTATGTTGCTTACTATACCTGCTTGTGCTTAAGTGATCACCCAACTAAGTACTGAACAGGCTCATCACTTCGGTGATCTTGCGGTAACCAGTGCTTTCAGCTTGACTTGACCGTAAGCCCCTAATTAGATAGGTTTCTGGAAGAAAAAAAAACTCTCAGTGAAACAACTACACAAAAATGAATATATGAACGATATTTCCTAACCTCTTGGTATAAAATAATTCATGAGGGTTTGCTATGTCATATCATATAAGGTTGTCCCATTGGGAGGGGGGGGTTAACCCTCTGCAGAGGTGGGGGTCTGTGTATTCTACTGTCCCAGCCGACAGGGGAATGTTAACATTTCTCGCAGAGTGGGAGTACCTGTTTGGGTCCCTTGTATGTACGAGGCTTATCCCAAATGTAAGTTTTGCCAAATATCTAGAAATCACAGAAACTTCTATTGTTTATTGAAAAGGGTGTTTATATTTTGAACATGTATCTATTTTCCTACATCATGGCGATTTCGGTCGATACATTTTTGTAGGCACTGTTACAGATTTTTTTTATGCCCGTGTCAAACCAGTGCGTCGCCATGTCATTGAGAAAGCCTTGAACCTCGAAGTCATTGCAAACTTCTGTACACTTACGGACGATTTTGACATCCGTATACGACTCGCCATACGCTTCTGTTAATTGGCGATGGATTTAAATGGCTTTAATGCCTTTTGCGTTCTAAAACCGAATAGCTACACGAACTTAACATTTGAAGGAAGCGTCAATCGGGAGCTACATCAGAAACGACTGCTAAGTCAAAACTGAGCTTGGCAGCGTCACCAGCGCTTTGGAGACTTTGATTTTTGGATTACCTTCGTATCAAATAGATCCGTTTAAACGTTATTCCTATGAGGAATATTTGAAACCATATAAATGAGTGCAAGTAGTAGTAAAATCAACATAGTCACCTATTGACGGTAACAACCGGACAGCGAGGGAGTCTATCCGCTTTTGCTTGCACTAGACCAAGGAATTTTTTGCTGAGACAGAGCGCTACACCTAACGGTAGCTCTGCACTTTACCACACAGATCAGAAGGTCCATGCTGTGCCACTCTTGTATTGAGTTGATGAGGACTGTTATCGAACCCGGCACCTTGCGATTCTTATGTGAATACGGCATTGACTGAGTTAAATCTGTCCATTCAATAGGAATTGAAACTATATAATTAGATATGAATATTTGAAACAATATTACAGTGGCTGAGTGTTCCTAACCTATCAATCTTGTTCTTATATAATCTCTAAGACAGTACTATCTCTTGATGTAGTTCATCGATTCATCTTTTACACACAAAGGAGGAATAGTCATGACACCAGAAAATATATCTCATTATATTTGTTTTCTAAGGGTCACCTTTTTGTTGGTACCATTTGTTCAACCTAGTACATTTGCACAGTTCTCAGTGTCTGAGTGTTCCTACCCTACCAAGCTTGTTCTTATATAATCTAGACGACAGTAATGTCTCATGATGTTGTTCATCGATTCATCATTCTCTTTTCTTCACAAAGGTGGAATACCTATGACACCAGGAAATGTACTCCTCTCATTCTATTGGTTTTCTAGGGTAATTTCTTTTCTTTTGGATCATTTGTTCTCACCAAGTACATTTGCACAGTTCTTAGTCTCTGGGTGTTCCTACCTTACGAAGCTCTTTTTCATATAACCTTCAAGTCCTCACTCTCGCACGTTGTACTTCATCAACTCATCTTTTCCTCAAAAAGGTGGCATAGCCATTACACTAGTATGTGTACTCATCCCATTCTATTTTTCTAGGGTCACCTTTCTGTTGATACTATTTGGTCGCACTTCATACATTTGCACAGTTCTTGGTCTCTGAGTGTACCTACCTTACCAAGATCGTTCTCATGTAACCTTCAAGTCCGCACTTTCTCACGTTGAACTTCTTCGACTCATCTTTTCCTCGAAAAGGTAGCATAGTCATTACACCAGTATGTGTACTCATCCCATCCTATTTTCCTA
>CM042143.1:75480232-75492732 GCA_023376005.1 Doryteuthis pealeii
ACATCTTTAAATAAAGAGTGCTCAATATCAATCATAAAGGATATATGTCCAAGTAAGGAGAGTGTAGATTAGTTAATGGCACTTGTTAACAGTGAGTTTCATGCTTCTAAAATCATTCCATATTTTCCATACGATCCTTTACTTTCAGTATCTCTTGTTTTGTATTAAGATTGGGTAGACAACTTTACAAGCACTTGGAAACGTCATATTTCAATTTATATATATATATATATATATATATATATATATATATATATATATATATATATATATATATATATATATATATATATATGAAATAAAAACCATGGAATATTTCTTCTTGATAATCTTTAAGTCTAGATGTTCAAGTTTTCTTGTTATTTGTATATCAAGGTTCTGATGGCTGAGAAGATTTCCATATTTTTTTCAACTACGTCCCTGTTTTATTCGTTTAAATATTCACAAACGAATAGAATTTGGGGGTGATGAAGGGGTTCGTAACTTTTCAAACCGTAATATTCCCCGTAACCCTATATATATATATATATATTATTATATATATATATATATATATATATATATATATATATATATATATATATATATAAAATAAAACTTGCACCAAAAAACAAACAGCAACTAAAACTAACAACCGCTGAGAACAAACATGGACATGGTTGAAAGCGCTCGGGTAAAAATATGAGATATTTTCTCTAACATCTGGACACTGATTTGAGAAAAATAACAAGAAACTTGAACATCTCCACTTAAAGATCGTTAAGAAGAAATATTCCGTAGTATTTAAAAACCGGCTTAAATAATATATATATATATATATATATATATATATATATATATATATATATATATATATATATATATATATACTATGCCTCTAGCTTTCTTTGTTTTTTTCCCCTGCCCCCCCTTTTAACTTATCCTCATTTGTATACTAATCTGTATAAACTGATGACTTCAATTTGATGAGGTTTCTGAAATTAACCGAGGCAGAATATTAATTGTAGTGTTCGTTATTTACCTTTCCAATACATTTTTCTATATATATATATATATATATATATATATATATATATATATATATATATTAAAAGAAAGGAAATGAATCCGACAGTATGAGTATGAAAAAGATGGAATGAAAACACCACACAATGCTGTTAAAGAGAAAACAATTTATTAACTTGATTATGAATTGTTTTCTCTTTAACAGCATTGTGTGGTGTTTTCATTCCATCTTTTTCACACTCACACAACACACACACACACACACACACACACACACACACACACACACACACATATATATATATATATATATATATATTATATATATATATAACTGAAAACTACATTTAAATTTCTCCTTTTCTTTGAGCAATCATCAGATGAAACATTTTTGTGCCTCAAAAGTTTCAAGTTTTCTGTTTGATAGAAATATAATAAAACTATTAGTAATGGGAACAACTAAGAAAGAATGTATATTCAAATAGATCTGTTAAAAAATTCGTATTCGTATTCGATAGAACCGCCCCCCCCCCGAAAAAAAAAGAAAAATTAAAAAAGATAAACAACAAAAACTATTATGACACAACTACATAAAAATGTAAATATCTATTTAAAATCGACGCTTTTTCCCTAACATCATAACATAAAATAACTTGACGTATTTGACGGTATATAATACGCACGGGTATATAAGACGCCCCCATATTTCAGCAGGTCAGATTCAGGAAAAAAAAGTTTTTCAGTGTATTTAAGCATATATTGTTGAAAACAGTCTAGCTGTGCATTACACAAGCAGAAACATAGCTGTATAAAAGCAATTTGGCAGTACAGGGTAGGTAAAATTACTGAGCGTAAGCTGGGTTAGTGAGCATCATAGAGAAGATTAGACTAGGCCTACGGGAGATCTCAAACTTCATTTACGATGTATAAGACGGAGGGCAATTTTTTTTAGCCAAAATGTTGGAAAGAAATGTGCGTCCTATATGCCGTCAAATAAGGTAATGAAAAAATCTAGCATAAAAATTATTCCTACCAATTTAGTGTACTGCGTTTGACGCTAAACTATGGTCGAGCTTCTAATTCTGGAGCTCTGAGAGGGTGGAGTTCCCCTTCATTACATTTACTCTCAGGTCTACCCTGACCCAGAGTGGTAGTATCTATGGGTCAAACAGATCTGTCTGCTAGTTTGGGGAAATTATTTCTACGGGTTTGATACACATTGATTAAAAGAAAATTATTTCTATCAGTTTATTGATACACATTAAGTGAATGAAGACGATAAAATTATTACACATGAAGTAATTTAAAGTTTTGACAATTTATTGATACATATGAAGTTAAAATCTAAAAAAAAATATTTCTACGAATTTGTTAATACACACAGAGATGCTGATAGGTAAGCGTCCTGCGTCCCTGACGTACAAAAATCTAAAAGGACGCAATAAAATCGTATCCATGAGTTACTGTGGTATTATTTTTTCTTCCCTCGACCATTTCAAGCTAACTGTAAATACATTTAAATAGTTTCTTAGAAACAAATTACACAGGATAGGTTACAAGGTAAGAGTTAGACGACTTTGCTTGGGACCCATAAATTTTCCCGAGGACTCATTCAAAGCAAATATATGCGTCTCAGGACGGCACACAAGATATTCTACAGGGAAAGGTGGGTAGTTAATTTCTGTCATTTATTCTGTTCCTTAAACCAGCTCTTCTAGTACGTATTGAGCACTTTTCAATATTCATTATCTCAAAACAACTCATTCTCTTTTTCTTCCCTTTTTTCTTATTTCTTTGGGTTTCCCCTAAAACTACAATATATATATATGTATATATATATATATGTGTGTATGTGTGTGTGTGTTGTTGTTGTTGTTGTGATGACTGCGTATATTTATTTGTTGGTATATCAGGTGAGTTTAATTCTCAGTGTGATTATATTATATTTGTATATATGTTTATATATATATATATACATGTCGATAATATATCTATATATATATATATATATATATTAGGATTTTGTGTGAAGCATAGGCTGTGAAATGAATAAGAACTCAGTTGTTATATATATATATATATATATATATATATATATATATAGGGGGGGGAGGGGTCAAGTGTTACGGTGTTAATCAACTATTTCGGTTGGTGAGTCACTCTTGGTCTTTCTTTTATGCATTTTTTCCCCAGGTGATGTTTGGTAGTATATTTTTTCTAACATGTTATTTGCCGTTTTTTTTACCGCAAGGGTTTGCAAATAGGATTAGTATATATATATATATATATATATATATATAGTGTGTGTGTGTGTGTGTGTGTATGTATATATATATATATATATATATATATATATATATATATATATGTGTGTGTGTGTGTGTGTGTCTGTGAAAGAGATTTGTACATATTATTACATTTTAAAAGAGATTTTATAGGAATGTTATGTTAAAGGCGTGATATACCTACTTTCTTATGAAAGTATTAACTATGCAGCTATTCATATATTTACACTTATAGTGACAGCTTGGGCAATGATGCGTTCTTTTAAGATGCTAATAAAAATACTGCAGGCTGGACTGAGTTACATGGTACATCATATACAGGTGTACATATACATAACTTACAAATAGTTCTTATAATTAGTATGGGATATATATATATATATATATATATATATATATATATATATATATAGAGAGAGAGAGAGAGAGAGAGAGATAAACAGAAATGAAAGAAACATTGATATAAGTAATTGTTTATATATATATATATATATATATATATATATATATATATATATATATATATATATATATATATATATTTAAGATTTGAAAGAACCTTTTTTTACCGCTCACTTTACGCTTACATTCTTATGGCCTTATAAAAACTTCTAAAAAAAATCAACGAATGATACTACCTATATATCTATTTCTCTCTCTCTCTCTCTCTCTCTCTCTACACACACACACACACACACACACACACACACACACACACACACACACACACACACACATATATATATATATATATATATATTTGTATATGCTTTCTGTGACCCGAGGTTTCATGCAGTGGAACCCCTGAGTCATAGAAATCTGGGTCACAGAAATTCCAATTACATACATACTAGCTCTATTACTGATATTGAACACTCTAGAAATAATTCAGCAAAAACTAGTGATAACCATATATTGAAATTTAACATATATTCATAACAGCTTTATCACTGATATTGAGCACGCTACTAATAATACCATAAAAACTTGGTCAAACACTGGCTCACCACGTGCTGTCTCCACACACACACACACACACACACACACACACATATATATATATATATATATATATATATAAGTAGCACTTTTGTTAAAAGAACAGACCAGGAAGTTATATTATTTTTCGTAAGATCTTGTATGGGAAAGAAAAACCTAAATACAGTTGACACCATTCTTTCAAATGTAAATCAACAATTTTAAAACCGTATTAAAACAAATTGGACGATTCTCTAAAATAGTTGTTCTCTTTAACCAACCCTGCGTATATATATATATATATATATATATATATATATATATATATATATGAAACATTGTACATGCTATTAATTTGTAGGTATTCTTTAATAGCCGGTAATTAAAAATGAGAATCCGTTTGATCTCTGAGCTATTGTTATTCTGTTTTGGATTGTTGATGAGGGAGAAAAAAGTATAAGATTCACACACACACACACACACACACACACACACACACACACACACACACACAACACGTACATACATACACTCGCACAAATTAGCATATACATTTGTGTGCCGGTTGTAATCCATTACAAGGATCTTACTATTAATTTTGTCGTGTTACGCTACAGACGGATATGGGGGAAGTCCCCATGGCGTAGTTACTGACATGTTGAACTGCGACATTGTAGTAAGCGCTTTTGATATATATATATATATATATATATATATATATATATATATATGTATGTATTATAAACAATTGTTGTAGCTTGACGGTCGGTCGGAGAAGCCCCATCCAATCAATCGACTGGTTACGTCAAGGCCTAACACCTCTATCTATTCCTCAATTGCTCTTTTGGAAAACCCCCAACCCTTTTTATCACATATGTAGTAGAAGGTGGTGGCTGAGGGTCTGGGTATGACGCTAAACTGCATTTAGTGGTGAGGTTCCAATTCCGAAACACTGAAGAGTTTAGAATACCCGTCATTCATTCTCCTGGTCCACGTTGACCCGGAAATCTTTTAAACTCATTTTATTCTATTTATATGTTAGGGTCCCATTTAGATGGGACCCTAACGGGTGCTACCAATCCAGGTCAAAGCGAACCAGGGAATAGTAGGGATGAAGGGGCACTCCACACCCCAAGAGCAAAATTCGAACTTCACCACTCGATGCAGTTTAACGTGATACATAGGATTCTAAGACCCTCAGTCACCGCTCTCTAGCACATATATGATGAAAAAAATGATGGGAAGCGCGTGGTGTAATAATTAAAGTCATGGAAATGGACTCGTCGCCCCGAGTTCAAATCCTGGATGTGGTAATTGCATTTCACTTAGCGCTAATACCTTTGGGAAAGGTATGAATCCAATTCTCCCTCCAGCTATGGATAAATAGTAGGGCAGACTGGCTCTTTAACCTTGGTTAGGTAACCGGTCTAGGAGAAGAAAAACTCTGAATTCTAACCTGTTGAACTCCGCTTAAGAAATTGACCTTGTGTCACATCCTGCTCGTGCGAAGGGGTTGGTAAATACATATATGATGAAAAGGATTCGGTTTGTCATAAGGGCAATAGTGTTGGGATAATTTTATAGGTGCTAGGGCTTGACGTGACCAACCGATTGATCGGAGGAGCCTCACCGACCACCCGTCTAGCCTAAGCAAGTGATAAAGTGGAGTGTTGCATGTCATGGACTGGTCAACCACTTGTGTTCCATCCTTAAGCAACATGAGTCGCCACCAACGGATAATATTAGGGGGGGGCTCTCTGCAGAGGTGAGGTCGAAGTATTCTGTCACAGGGCAGATGTACTATTTTCTTGATTGAACAAATAGTCAGAATCCAATTCATTACATTCGTCCTGCGCGTAACTTAATTTCCTCGTATATCAAATCAATTTTCCATATTGAAATAAACTGAAATGCAATTAACACCCTATTTTATTTTTTGGCTTCGTTTTTTTTTTTAGATAAGAAAAGTAGCACTGTATTTTATAAAATATAATAAAATAGAATAAAGTGAATTAGGAACTGTAATATGAGTCAATGTATATATTTCATGAATAATATTTGTCTTTTGCGTAATAAATGTGGACACTTAAATGTTTTTAGTGAATCTATTAACAAAAAGTTGTCTTGTACCTCAAATTGTAGCTTTAAGACGAAGCAAAAATAGACCAAGTGACAGCTCGTAAGTCTGAAAACTCGTAGGTTGGGCACTCGTAAGTCAAGATACTAGTCTATATATATATATATATATATATATATATATATATATATATATATATATACAAGGTGTGTCAAAATGTATCGAGATTTTTTGTACTTTTTGACACATATTGTATTCTGAAAAATTAACGTTTCTTTCATTGTTCATTTCTATCTTGGTAAATACAGCTTCAAACTTGATACTTTTATGATACACCTTATATATATATATATATATATATATTATATATATATATATATAGTCTCGTATTTTCCTTCTCTTTTAGGGATAAAAGAAAGGGATCGTTCCTTTTCTTTTAATTAGTTTTTTTCTTACTCGTTCCATTTTCATGTTCTCAATCGTTCTTAGTTAACTCTATTATCCTCAATATTTAGCTCTGTTGAGCGAGGAACAAAACTAGTCAGCTAGCTCACTCGTTTCTATTATATATATATATATATATATATATATATATATATATATATATATATAATGGACTCTCCCGTCGATTATCGACATATGAGGGTTCATACACACAATGAACTCCCACACAGGGATTTGTTATAGTGGTGAAGGCTTGTGTTGGACCATCCACACTTTTTGGCACAGTCGATAGGAAAGAATTGGTGCATTAAAGGTTGCCACAAACCCAATCAACGACTGACCTCAGGAATTTTGAATTCAGATTTTCCCTCTCCTAGACTGGTTACCTACCCAAAGCTGAAGAGCCCAGTCCGCCCTACTATTTAACCCATAGCTGGAGGGAGAATATATGGATTCATACCTTTCCAAGGGTATTAGCGCTATGTGAAATGCCAACAGCTTCGTCTAGGAATATATATATAATATATATATATATATATATATATATATATATATATATATATATATATATATCTTTCTCCACCTCTATTGTTCCATGAATTTTTTTACTATTCTTTTAATCGATAATGAACAAAATATTTGTTTTTTTAAGCTCTAATAACATTTTGTATTTAAAAAAAATATATATATATATATATATATATATATATATATATATATATAAGGTGTGTCAAAAAAGTATCGACCAGATAGGAATGAACAATAAATGTAACGTTAATTTTTCTTTTCAGAATACTACGTGTGTCAAAAGGTACAGATTTTAAAGCTGAATTTACCAAGATAGAAATGAAGAATGAATGGAACGTTAATTCTTTCAGAATACAATGTGTGTCAAAAAGTACAAAAAATAACGATACTTTTTTAACACACCTTATATATATATATATATATATATATGTGTGTGTGTGTGTGTGTGTGTGTGTGTGTATATAAAGCGCATCTGGTACCTGTAGTAGAAGTGAACAGATAGTCTATTGTATATAACAATGTTAGATGAGGCGGTTAATGTCCCTGATTGTTACTCCGTTATATTGTGGGTCTCTCTTCAAGGTTACTTTGCTTTTTCTCTTTCTCCTTCCAGCCATTTATTATGTCGGTTAATAGAATCAAGGTGAGAGGAAAAGAAAGAAAAGAAAAAAACTACGAAGGATAAGAAGGGATTAAAATTGTAAACAATTGACTAAATATGTCTGTGAGAAACAAAATATATAAATATTAATATTGTAAGACAATTTTATCAATAATTGAGGTTTAAATGAAAAATAAAATCATGGAGAATATGACGTAAATAACTAAGGGAATTGTGACTTGAGTAGTAATATAGTTTCGGTTACAGACAGACTGACACACACTATCTCCATTATAAGATTATTATTATTTTCACTCCTTTTGAGTTTTTCACATCAGCATTAGCTGATTTATTATTATTATTATTATTATTATTATTATTATTATTATAAAAACTTGGATTTTTTGCTAACATGATGGACTGCGACAACGTAGTAACTGAGTATATAGTAAATATACATGTACATTTTATAGAAAAATTCATTTCATAATGCATTTTTATGGTAAAGATAATTTCCAATGCATTTGTATAGTAAGAATAATTCGCAATGCATTTTTATATTAAAACTACGTGGGTGAGTAAAAAAGTAATGCTATTTTGTTTAGGATAGATATAATTACCAACAAAGGAACATGTATTATACATCAAAATGAAGCTGGTCCTCTGTGGATCACAGTCCTACTTCTCCACATAGTCACCGTTTCTCTCAAATCGGGTGAATTTGTGTTTTGTTTTACGGCATATCAACCGCAGTGGGTCATTTAATACCGGGAAAGTCTTAAAAGATTAGTTTGGAAGAAAAATTGCTAAACTCAATTTTTTTGTAAACAAATTTTATATTCAACCCATAGATGTGTTTAAGTGGATTTGGGAGCAATGGTAATGAAGAGGTGTTCCCATTCTCCAGCCCTCCAGAATTGGAACCACACCATCAGTTAGAGTTTAACGTCATACACAGGACATGAAGACCCTCAGCCACCACCTTTTAGCACCCATATGATAAAAGGGTTGCAGCTTTCCATAAGGGCAATAGGGTCGATGTGACCAGCCGATTGATTAGAGGGGGCTCAACCGACCGCCCGTCTAGCCAAAGTGGAGTGTTGCATGTCATCGACTACTCAGCCATCAGGATTCCGTCCTTAAGCATCATGAGTCGCCAACCATGGCAAATCGGGTGAGAATGATTTGCTTTTCAAATCATTCTGTGCGTAAAATGGATACGGCGTTGATCGTATGAAATATCTAATTATTTGGAGATTGTGTGTGTGTCTATCTGTAACCGAATTATAATTTTTACATGCGATTCTTGACGTTAGTGGTCACCACCAACGTCAAGAATTTGTTTTACAGTCTTTAAAACGGGAAAAATATATAGATTAAAATCAGTCTTTGTTATAACGGTCAAGTCACCCTGAAATTACCGGTTCTCGTTCGATCACCGAAGTTAAGCAGCGATGAGCGTGTTCAGTACTTAATCATGGCGTCTACTTAAGCAGCAGCAGGTACTGTAAGCAAACTGGGTCCTTTGTTTATCAAAATGACTTGATTCGACATGAAATGATCCGAAAAGAGTTGATATGTTTAAAAACCAAACGACCTAACAAACCTGTATCTGTCAAACTGGTTCATTTTTGACGGTCTTTTTCCTTCTCTTAAAGGTGTGATCTTTTTAACGTGATTTATTTTATTGTTATTATTAAGAAATTCATAGAATATTTTTTATGTAATTTTATACTTTTTTTTAAAAAAAAAAGTGTCAAAAATCTGGTAATACTTATTATATAAATACAAATATATAATTATTACATAAGACGCACACGCAAATATATATATATATATATAAGATTTTAGGATATTTGTTTATTTTAGAAGCATTGTTGAATAAAGTATATATTAATATTTATATTTTTGCTTGAAGGCAATTACAATGCGCATATCGCATGAAATTCGATAATCATAGAAGATAATAATGACAAGTGAATTTCGCAAAGAATTATTCTGTGCGTAGAATATCGTACAGACTGTTTCAACTTCATTAAGTCTCATCAGCGATGTGTACTAACGATTTCCCTCCGACAGAAATCGAAACTGGGACTTCAGTAGGATAGTCAGAAACTATACTGCTTCGGCCACGATATAGCACGGTGAAATTCCTGCGAAATTAACCTGTCTATGATACTGAGACGTCTCTACCATATGAGGCAAGGGGACGCTGAGTGAACAATTGTTAATTTCGCAGGAATTTCTCCGTGGTGTATCGTGGCCGAAGCAGTATAATTTTCATCAGCCGATTCCTTAAATTCTCGGCCATCGACAGCAGCAATTAAGGAGTGGTGTTTTAATTGATAAATACATATATCGGTGTATATATTTTACGACCACCAAAGAGATCAAATCTGTAAACAACAGACGATCATTGCTTTATTACGCTAGCGCTGAAAGTCAACCGGGTTTGGGGAGCACATATATATATATATATATATATATATATATATATATATATATATATATATATCGCATGGCTTACTCGCTTTTTGGAAAAACAATGTTTCCCGTTGGAATTTAAATTATTTCTGCTTCTCTCTCGATGAGTCCGGATTAAAAACATTTACATCTAAAAACAGACCTAATTATCATTATGCTCTGATGATGATTTTTTTATAAATCGAAATATTGTCAATATTAACAATGAAAATGATATAAAAATATATTCATTTTAACAACATTGTGTGTTTTCATACCCTGTGATCTCTCTCTCTCTCTCTCTCTCTTCTCTCTATATATATATATATATATATATATATATTATATATATATATATATAAATGACTTTTCAATTGAGAGAATTTAATATTATTTGCACTTGAATTGAGACAGTTTTATTTTCCTACGAAAATTTAAACTTTTTAGACCAATGGTGAACAGTGGATAACTGGGTTTGACTTCCTTACTTGAATATACAAAATTGGGTTTTCCCAAGCATACTTTTTTTATTTACTTGTCTATTCATAAAGACTTAAAGACGATGGTGACAGCCTCGCCATTTTATGTCATTCTGGCGACGCCTCTCAAAAATAAATCACGTCACATTATAGAATATGATATATATGTCCTTTTGATTCTTGTCTAGCAGAACCCTCTTTGGTGACACTGATATATATATATATATATATATATATATATATATATATATATATAACCAAATATATTAAAATTTTTAAGTCAATTTTTAGAGCTCAATGTATAATAATTGGGGAATTATATACAGAGCAATATATTTAACATAGAAAAGGCTTAAATATTAGTCATATTTACAGTTATAAATTTATTTCCACCGGTATATATATATATATATATATATATATATATCGGTGGAAATAAATATATATATATATATATATATATATATATATATATCTTATTATAATGGAGATTGTGGTTTGTCTGTCTGTAACCGAAACTATATTACTATACAAGTCACAATTCCTTTCGTTATTTACATCATATTCTCCATGATTTTATTTTTATTTAAACTTCAATTATTAATAAAATTGTTTTACATTACTTACACTGTTGACCATATCTACATACTAATAACATGCAATTGTATTTATATATACAACAAAATAGAGGTTTACAGTGTGAATGGGAAGGCTAATTTGCATATTGATCTTAAAAAATTGATTTTAATAAATATATGCTTAGTATTATTGATTTCTAATTGTTTGGTTTTATCTTATTAAATATGAGCAAAAATCTCTTCAATAAATCTTAAAAGAAATCCCCAAAACAAGAAGAAATAACTGTAATATTATTCTTTACTTCCTATTTTAACTAAACAATTTAAATAGGAAAATTTACCAATGAAAGACGGGAGTAACGGAAAATGATGGAAGAGTTAGTTTCAAAGTTGTTCTATTTTTCAATCATACCCCCTCCGTTCAAAATCTTTTTATCTACATTCTTATTCAGTTTCATTAGCCTTTCTAATTTAATGTGATATTTTATTATAAAATTTAACTAAAATACTTGCACCAGGAGGGTGCATATATTTGCTAGTATATATATATATATATATATATATATATATATATATATATATATATATATATCGGCTTCATCAACTGCGAATCTTAAGGAAATAGTACCGAAAAATCCCAGATTTATTTATATATATATGTATATAAACGATTCTTTTTTTTGTTGCAAATCTTGAGTTCAAATCTTGGATTTGTAGGGACAAATCCTGATGTTAAATCCTGGACGAGGCGGTTGACTTTCCACATAGCGCTAATACTCATGGGAAAGGCATGAATATAACTATTTCCCCGCTAGTTATGGCTAAATATTAGGGCAGACTAGACTCTTCAATCTTAGTTAGGCAACCAGTCAAGAAAGAAAACTCTGAATTCAAACCTGTTAAACTCTGCTTAAGAAATTGAGCTTGTTTCACATCCTGTTCGTGCGGTGGCGTAATTAAAAATTTAGTTTGAAAAAGAAATTGAATACTCAACAAGCATGAATAAAACCAAAATGTCTCCGGCATGAAATTAATCAAGGGTTGACATGCCGTAAAATCCAA
>CM042143.1:75497732-75517732 GCA_023376005.1 Doryteuthis pealeii
GTCCCACCAATATAGCGAAGGGCTTCAGACACTCCTTTAGGGAAGGGTCTTCTTGCGCCACTGCTGGAGATATAGTCAGCATATTTCAAGTCCCACCAATATAGCGAAGGGCTTCAGACTCCCCTTTAGGGGAGGGTCTTCTTACGTCACTGCTGGAGATATAGTCAGCATATTTCAAGTCCCACCAATATAGCGAAGGGCTTCAGACTCCCCTTTAGGGGAGGGTCTTCTTACGTCACTGCTGGAGATATAGTCAGCATATTTCAAGTCCCACCAATATAGCGAAGGGCTTCAGACACTCCTTTAGGGAAGGGTCTTCTTGCGCCACTGCTGGAGATATAGTCAGCATATTTCAAGTCCCACCAATATAGCGAAGGGCTCCAGACACCCCTTTAGGGGAGGGTCTTCTTACGTCACTGCTGGTGATATAGTCAGCATATTTCAAGTCCCAACAATATAGCGAAGGGCTTCAGACACCCCTTTAGGGGAGGGTCTTTTTACGTCCCTGTTAGAGATATAGTCAGCATATTTCAAGCCCCAGCAATATAGCGAAGGGCTTCAGACACCCCTTTATGGGAGGGTCTTCTTACGTCACTGCTGGTGATATAGTCAGCATATTTTAAGTCCCAACAATATAGTGAAGGGCTTTAGACACCCCTTTAGGGGAGGATCTTCTTACGTCACTGCTGTTGATATAGTCAGCCTATTTCAAGTTCCACCAACAGAACGAAGGACTTCAGATACAACTGAATATGTTCATATCTGCATCTGCAATATGGGCAACAACTTGCAGTAGGATACCTTGCGTATCACCCAGAACCAGCAAGTAGAGAGAGAGAGAGAGAGAGAGAGAGAGAGAGAGAGAGAGAGAGAGAGAGAGAGAGAGAGAGAGAGAGAGACGTGGAGTTGGGTGGAGTCTATTCTCAGCCCGCACCCCGCCAACGGCCAACAAAGTGAAAGCGAACACTAAACTACAATCTTAGTTCAAGCCATTCCGTCCTTGCATTTCAAGTATAACTTACATAGTAAAATGCGCACTTCATTGTAAGTTTCTTTGATCTTTTATTCTCTCCCCCCCCCCGCCATACAAACGACAATTCAATGTTCCTTTTCTGTTTTGTTTTCGATTGCCTGTTGACTGTCCGAATAGCAGACGCTTCAAATTCATTTGACACTCCTTCGTCAGGGTATCACATAACCGGTTCTCCGTCGTCACAAAGGAAGTGTCTCAATTTCATTACCTTTGGTCTATCTTTCCTAATCTTGCTTACATTAGCATCTAAGTATCATATATCTATCATTCAGGTGATGCCTGTACAGACACGTCTTTTAAGTATCATGGGTCGATAGAAACATAGAAGGAATCCCCGTGGCGTAGTGTCTAACGTGCTGGACTGCAACATCGTAGTAAGCGAGTTCGAACTCCAATCGCTCTATTACGTAGCATAAGTAAACACGGCAAGCTACATCGAGGTCTAGACTACATTGTTTATTTACGCATTGGTTTTGATTGTGTTTCAATAGTTTTGAAAGTAGAATAAGTGTTTAATGTCATTGGATGTAATATTTTTGTAGGCTATCTCAGCCAAAATTTAATTACACTCTATATACAAGGTGTGTCAAAAATATCAAGTTTTTTGTACTTTTTGACACACCTTGTATTCTGAAAAAGAAAAAAAGTTCGATCCATTATTCATTTCTATCTTGGTAAATACAGCTTTAAACTTTGTGCTTTTTTGACACACCTTGTATTATGAAAAAATTAATGAATGGAAGGTTATTTTTTTTTTCAGAATACAACGTGTGTCAAAAAATGCAAAAAATCTCGATACTTGTATGACAAAAACACCATTTGTAGCTGAAAATTCGAGCACGCTCATTACACGAAGAGCACGAAATCTGCAATTTAATGAATCGGTTGCTGTAAAGAGTATAGCTAGACCATTGTCAACTGGGGCGAGTCGACACCACATAAATCTTTATAAGTATTATTCAACTGAGTTAGATTTCTGCGGGGGCTCAAGAAACCTCCTGGTGTGAGACCTGTCTTCAGTTTAATAAATCTTTGTTGACATTTATATCATTTATTAATAAATTATCGCAGACGAAAAGAGAAAAAAATGTCGACTGTGGTGAGGAAACTGACACCGCAGTAATATTTCAAAAGAGTTATAAGTTAGTTCTGGAAGAGGAACATACTAATAAACTTGATCATGTGCCAAACATAGATGTATACAGTACTGGAAGGGGCTACCAGTCGTCATCTGCGTAGAAGGAATGACATCACATACAACAATATAGTAAGTAATTTTAATCAAATAATTTACAATTTTAAAAAAGTATGAATAAATGAAGCGGTTAGTTCAATTAATATCATATTTTAGAGCAAAAAAAATAAATGAATAAATAAATTAATTGAATTAAAATAAAATAAATTTAGAATAATTCTTTATTTTTATTTTTTGTAGTATGTAAAATTTAAAAAAAATAATTATAAACAAAACATGAATTAAAACCGTAGCCGATCGAATATTTCTATTTATCCATATTTAAATTATTATAGTATAAAATACACTAACTACATTTCCTGCAAAAGAAAGTGGTAAAAGCTTCCAAAGAAGTGTCGTGGGTATGATATATAAACTGCATCTCATGGTGAGGCTCCAGTTCTGGAGATCTGGGGAGTGTGGAGTACCACTTTATGACCATTACTCCAAGGTACACTCTCATTCTGAGATATGAAGCTTAAAAAACTGACTTATTACCTTGAAAAGTAGGTATTACGTGTAAATTTAAGATGTCGATTTTTTATTGTCGTTTTGCTACAGTTTGATGCGTTGATTGCAATGCCATCGAAGAAAAAGGTAGTACATGTTAGACTCCCATTGGTGGGTTAATTAAATATGTTTACAAAATTATTCGTATTCGAAAGAACCATATATTTAAAAAAAACTTAAGAAATATATACACACAAAATGTAAAATATGAACGTATAATGAACGCAATGTCTCACCTCCAGGCATAAAATAACCTTAGAGATGTCATTAAAATCAGCCAATTGATCGATGTGTCTTGTATTTGACTTTCAGATAAATTTTGGTCATTATTCCACAAATTATTTATATTAATATTCTCACAATATTCCTCGAAAACCTATTGGGAAGATCTTACCAACTTTGAGTGGTGATCATTGTTTAACATATAGTCACAGATTGCTCCATGTAAGAACCCTTAGAATAAAAGGAAGGTCTTGTTTTATTACACAAAACTTTGGCAAATATATATCTGGGTCTTGCTTCAAGCCAATACACGGATTTGGAAGCCTCTGTTGTTAACTTAACTGTATTTTGTACACTTTGAGAACGGGGGGGGGGGTAAATCTGAAAACAGCAGCATTGTGCCATTCATCAAGAAGTTCAAAAGTTAATTTTCTGAAAATCCTTCCGTAAATGCAGGTTTCTTTGTACAACAAAGTGTCTTTATTATTTCTTCCATCAACACCAATATAAACAATATTTTCAACCGTTTCCTCATACCTTTGATGGGCATTTGTTTTCATCATTGCATCGATTAAAGATTATATTTTTATATCAATGCTTATTTTAAATCAATAATTGTTTTTATTCAATATTTTTTATTTATTATTTTAAAATCATCAATTATTTGTTTTTAAAACTCCATTCCGGCCGATGAATACTTCAGTCTGTTACTATGGTGACAAAAGATCCGAGTACAAAAACAAAAGAGACCAAACTACGACAGGGCCATGGGCCCCCCCCCCCTCAAAAAAAAACTTCTTAAGAATCAACTATACAAAAAAAACGTAAATATGAACGTACAATGAACATGATTCCCTAACATATAGGCATAAGATAACCCTATACGGTTTGATATACCGTTAAAATCAACCAATTAATCGTCCGACTAGGAATCAAAAGATTGTTGGTTCGATACCAGCCCTCGCCAACTCAGCGTATGAGTAGCACAGGGATCTGTGAGGAGCTAATGGTAGGTATGGCGCTCCACCTCAGACGCTAAAATAATCCAATTGGCCTACGGCTAGTGAAAGGGGGATATACTCCTTCGCTGTATGGCTCATACCGATATTAGGCCGCCCCGACGACTTACTTTTTATGATATCTTCATTTTCTCGTACACACATGAATAAAAACAAAATCGACAGATATCTTGGATTCTGATATAATCATCATCAGGTTGCACTGATATTATGAATACCCATGAGTCTCCCCTACCAACCGTTCCTATCGATCATCACTCCCGGGAGGTCTTCGGCAGGGCATCTAGAATCTGCACAGAACTGATTGATAAAGATTTTTGCTGGCCGGTCTACACTGGTGTGTCAACGTGTAGGTGTTCACGTCACTTGTGATTTCGTCCTTGAATCTCTAGCAGTTTCCAGCTATGTCTTGTTCGTCTTATTCATATGGTTTGTATGATAGGGGGAAAGTGGCCATACTGCAATGTTCTTGTGGAATGCTTTTTCCTAACTTTTTTCAAGGCAGCACGCATCATCCCTTTTCAACACACATAGAGCTAATACACATTTTATTTAAAAGACAATTGTCATTTTATCACAAGCAGTTGGTTGGTTGGTTGGTTGGATTTTTCGCATTTCAATCCTTGTGTTATTTTATGCTGAAGATGTTTTTGTTTTATGCATTCTTGTTGAGTATTCAAATTTTTTAAACTCATTTTTTAAAACGTTTTTAAAACTATTTTTTATTCATTTAATCCATATATGGGACCCTAACTCCGAGTCAGAGTGGACCTTGGAGAAATAATGAAGGCGTACTCCACATCCCCAGAGCTCCAGCATTGGGAACTCACCACTAGATACAGTTTAACATCATAGCCACAACCCTAAGACTCTCATCCACTGCCTTCTAGCACATATGATAAAAAGGATTGGGGGTTTGCCATAAGGGCAATACGGCCGGGACATTCATATAGGTGCTAGGGCTTGAGATGATTAGCCGATTGATTGGAGGGACCGCTTTGAGTGTCCGTTTAATCCAAGTAAAGGCTAAATTGGAGTGTTGCATATCAAAGACTGCTCTCATCAGGATTCCGTACTTGAGCATCACGGATCACCACCCACAGCCAACATGTGGCGCCATTAAGGTGCGTCTTACCACTCTACTGAGGTGCGGTTGGCGTATTCTACAGCCCCAGCCTACAGGGCGGTCAGATGGTTTGTAAATTGTAGACATCATCAAATGAAAGAGTCATACCCCATGGGCCTCTTCCCAACTACAGCTGTTGTTATTCGGCCGACAGGTGTCACTACTTGTCTGAATTAACCACCAGGAAATACACTCCTTCCTACTTCTGTCACCATGCCATTCATTTTGTTCAAGTCCCCTTCTCTTTCTTTTGTCCTTTCTGTTTTCTTTATTCCATTTTGTCATTTCAGTCCGTAAGGAAAAGCCAATTTCTCCCTCTATGAGTAACTCATTTAACAACTGGTATTTAGTTAAATAAGGTACAAGGCCAAATAGAGACGAATAGGAGGGTTGTGTGGCTATGAAAATCAGCATTCGAAATCCTGTGTCTTACTTACGCCCGAAAAACTGTCTCTGTCTGTCTGCCTGCCTGCCTACCTGCCTGCCTGCCTGTCTGTCTGTCTCACCTCCTCTCTCTCTCTATATATAAGTTAGGCTAGTGTTTTTTTACCTATGCGATTTTCAAACAACACACACACACACACACACATATATATATATATATATATATATATATATATAATTGTGAAAAAGATTGTGTCTAACGCGGTTTCGATCGTTGTGACCTCTTCAGGACCCTCCATTATATATATATATATATATATATATATATATATATATATATATATATTATATATGTGTGTGTGTGTGTGTGTGTGTGTGTGTATATAATTTCCTGTGTTTTATCATCTTTTAATTACTCCTTCCTTTCATATCTTTCTTTCGTATCTTTTCTTTTCCCTTTTGATTTGTCTAGCCACACTTCCTTACCCGCTGTTTAAACACCTCTGTGTCTTTTCACTTTAGACTGTGTGGGAGGTTGCAATCGTAAGCGCAGACAAATAGTTGAGTAGCCATTGTTCGAATCCATGAATGACAGCCAGAAAGAAAAGGGATACAGTCCGATAAATAAAACGGAGTTCGTCCCTCGCTGTTTTCTTCGCGCACCCATCACATTTTATCCACAGTGGGTCAATAGCCCGTCCGTGGGTGTCTCGATGATTGTAGTCTTCTTTTCTACTGTGCCTTTTCTTTCCTGATTCATCACAGACTTCTCCGATGTGTCAGCCCAACGCGACGTGAGCAGAATACTGTCATGTCGATGGAGTAAAAAAAAGCAACAAAACAAGCCCCCCCCCTCAAAAAAAAACGATAGCTAAATAACATCGAATGAAAACACGAAGTAAAGAGATCGTAAACACGTATTGGGGTCATGAGGGTGTGCCTTTGTGGTTCCATTTTAGAAAATACATTCTCTGCTAGTAAGCTTACTATCAAAGACCATGTAAAGTAAAGTAAAGTTGTCGGGGCGGCCTAAAGTCGGTATCAGCCAATCAGCGAGGGAG
Source organism: Doryteuthis pealeii (assembly GCA_023376005.1). NCBI lineage: Eukaryota > Metazoa > Mollusca > Cephalopoda > Myopsida > Loliginidae > Doryteuthis > Doryteuthis pealeii. The sequence continues at coordinate 75,504,322 of CM042143.1, forward strand.
TCTATCCCCTTTTCAATAGCGCTAGACCAAGGAGATTGGCGTCTGAGGTGGAGCCCACACCTACCATCAGCTCCTTACTTTACCGCACAGATCCCCATGCTACTCATACGCTGAGTTGGCGAGGACCGGTATCGAACTTGGAACCTTGTGGTTTTTAGCCGAACGCTCTACCGACTGAGCTAACCCGGCCCCTAATTTGCCAAAAAAAAAAAAAAAAAAAGAAAAGAAAAGAAGCCAAATCTATCATTCCTAAGTATTCCAAACTAACATCCTCATCATTCCTCTAGTCTTGTCGGTGAGGCTAAGATTGCACTAACAATATCCCCTGAACAGGGGTGAGATCCCCGCAAACGACATGCGGGCCCATCTCAGAAATAATCCCCTGCTAGTAAGCATACCTTCAAAGACCATGTAGTTTAACATTTGCAGAAAAAGGCATATTTATAATTCTACGAGTATTTCAAACTAACATTTTTATCTTTCCTCTAGTCTTGCCGGTGAGGCTAAGATTGCACTAACAATATCCACTGAAGAGGGGTGAGAGCCCACCTCCCCAAGTCATGGAGATGTACCCTTGTGGTCCCATCTCAGAAAATACATCCCCTGCTAGTAAGCTTACTATCAAAGACCATGTAGTTTAATTAAAATTTGCACGAGTGGTCCAAACTAACATCCTCGTCATTCTTCTAGTCTTGTCGGAGAAGCTTAAATTGCACTAACTCTATTCCCTGCAGGGGAGTGACAGCCCCTTCCCCCAAACGTCATGAGGGTGTGACCTTGAGGGCTCATCTCAGAAAATACATCCCCTGCTAGTAAGCTTACTATCGAAGACCATGTAGCTTAATCAAAATTTGCCAAAAAAATCATATTTATGATGCTGATGCTGATGCTGATGCTGTTGCTGATGATGATCTTTGAGAAAATTGATGACAACCTTTCTGATTATTTTTCTCTCATTGGAGAGAGTTTGACATATCCAACACATCAACTTGTAGAGATGATCATATTGTCCCAAAATAACTATTTTCTTAATGATTTGTCTTTATGAAAATAAATATTATATATACTAGCAAATATATGCACCCTTCGGGTGCAAGTATTTAGGTTTTGATGTTATAAAATATTGTATCAAATTAATAAACTATTTAGAAAATGATAAACTGAGGGGGTATAATCGAAAAATAGAACAGCTTTAGATTTAACTCTTCTATCATTTTCTTTCACTCCCGTCTTTCATTTTTCCTAATTTATCCATTTAGTTAGATTATGAAGTATTTAATAAAATTACAGTTCTTTCGTCTTGTTTATGGATTTCTTTTAAGATTTATCCCCGAGATCTTTGCTCAGATTCGTTAAGAGAAAACCAAACAATTAGAAATCAATAATACTAAGCATATATTTATTAAAATCAAATTTTAGATATCAATATGCAAATTAGCCTTCTCGTTCACACTGTATACCGCTATTTTGTTGTATATATAAATACAATTACATGCTATTAATATGTAGATATGGTCAACAGTATTAATAAGGTATAACAATTTTATTAATAATTGAGGTTTAAATAGAAATGAATTCATGGTAAATGTGACGTCAATAACTAAGGGAATTATGACTTGAATAGTGATTTAGTTTCGGTTACAGACAGACAGACACACAATCTCCATTATAATAAGATATATATATATACAAAATTATGATATAAATAAAAAGCAATGTGTATTAAGTCAATTAAGTATTCTTCTAGCATAAAATAGAAGCTTTATATTATATAAAAAAACTTTAATACTTAAAAATGTAATTTTAAAATTAATATATTTCTGACTAAACTAATATTTTTGATATAATTACAAATATATATTCTTATAAAAGAACTATATATATATATATTAGTTCAGAAATCTCAAAAGTAGACAATTATTCTGCTTTTTAGAGAATATAAAAATTTGGTTAATAATCCATAGCTATAATTAAAAAAGGTGTTGTAACCTAACAAAATACAATACTCGCCAGCGGCGTGACATTCTACGAGTGATCCAAACTAACATTCTTCACCTCTAGTCTAGTCGGAGAAGCTTAGATTGCCTTAACTGTATCCCCTGCATGGCGATGAGAGCCCCTAAGTCATACGGGTATGTCATTGTGGTCCCATCCCAGAAAATACATCCTCTGCTAGTAAAGCTTACTATCGAATACCATGTAGCTTTATCAAAATTTGCAGAAAGAAAGCCATCTTTATGATTCCACGGATGGTTCAAACTAACATCATCATCTTTCCTCTAGTCTTGTCGTTGAGGCTTGGATTACACTAACTATATATTCTGCAGAAGGGTGAGCGCCCCCTCCCCCCACAAATGTTATGGGGGCGTGTCTTTTTCAGATTGAAACTGCACACCACAGTTTGAACGGAATCTTTTACTGACACCCAACCCATGTGCCTACTTCGAGGAGGAAGGATCTTTAAGTTTGATTTATTTGTTAAAGTGGTCGTACAGCTCCAAGCAGGTGCTGCTTCCAAGATTTGTTCAAGACATTCCGGAGCATCATTGTTTAGTTTCAATGTAGTTTTTTCTATAAGCGTTTCATTAGAATCCAAGTTGTGCAGCCATACGGTTGATCTGATACGGCTACAGTTTGGAATAATTCTCGCTTTATTTTTTCAGAGAAGAGCTCTCTGACGGGTCAAAGAGATCTGTTTAAAATCTAATAATATTCGACTGAACTGTGTGCCAAATTGAATATTGAAAATACATCTCCTGCTAATAAGCTTACTATCGAAAACCATGTAGGTTAATTAAGATTTGCTGAAAAGGCCATCTTTATGATCCCACGAGTGGTCCAAATTAACATCTTCATCATTCCTCTAGTCTTGTCGGTAAGGCTTAGATTGCACTAACTATATCCCCCGCAGAGGGGTGAGAGACTCCTCTACACCAATATCCTGAAGGCGTGTCCTTGAGGGCCCATCTCAGAAAATGCATCCCCTACCACCAGGCCTAGTATCGGAGACCATGTAGATGAATTAAAATTTGCAGAAAAAAGTAATCTCTAGTCTTGTCGGTGAGGCTTAGATTGCGCGGTCTATATCCCCTGAAGAGGGGTAAGAGCTCCCCACCCCCATGGATGTTCTGAGTATGACACCTCAGTCTTATAATGTATTATTTAAGACCCGCTAGAGCAGTGTCAAACAGAGCACAGCGTCGATTCGCTCCGGGCGATAGGGACCAGAATACATAAAATCTCCATATATGTTGAAAACGTCACACTTTTTGCTATCTTTTCAGTTGATTTGTAAACATAAACAAAAATTTCACTTCTAGTAGTTTTATATTATTTGGATTGTTTGGACTATTGTCCTCATCTTTATTGTTATCTGTACAAAGTTTCGGTCGATGTGCCCTCCAGCCTTCTTCTAAGTATTTCTTGTCGGACTCGGGAGCCTTCTCGAACACGGGAATCTTCTTTTCGAACTCAAATTTTTTTTTTTGTGGTTAACAGAAAGAACCATGGGCCCTCAGATATCCCCATGTTATCAAATTTGGGCCTCGGGTATTTTAACTTTATCAAATTTGTCCATCTTTGTAAAATTTTTGACATCTCTGTGTTTGGAGGAATGGAGCTGGAACTCCCAATATCTTATAGCGAAAATCTGGTGGAAGGCTACCAAAACTGTTTGACTCAAACAATTTCAAAGACTATTCTACCAAATACTAAGTGTATGTAAACTACTGACCTCTGGGAAACTGATAAAAAAATTAAAAGACGAAAGGATATCCTTATACACACACACACACACACACACACATGCGTGTGTGTGTGTGTGTGTGTAATGGTTATTGTCGAATCGAGTTCAAATCCTGGACGAGGCTGTTTGCATTTACCATAGTGCTGATAAGTTTGAGAAAGGTATGCATGCAACTATTCTCTCTCCTGACATGGGTAACTAGTAGGCTATTTAACCTTGGTTAAGCAACCCGTCTTGTTAAATTACGCTAAAGAAATTAATCTTGTGTCACATCCCACTCGTGCGGATGTGTATATATATATATATATATATATATATATATATATATATATATATATATATATAATTTTATTGTTTCCATTTCTTGAATATAGGAGTTACCCTAATTGACCTCAAACTTTACTGGGATTAAATGTATTTGGCTGAGGTGTTTGTAAACATCAGACTTCAACTGCACACCACACACACATACACATACATACACACACACACATACTCACGCGCATGCCGGCGCGTATATATATGTATATGTATTTCATTTCTCTGAATTTTTGAGATGAGGCTTGATAATTAGTATTATTCAGATTATTCGGACTATTTTCCTCATCTTCATTGTTATATGTCCAACGTTTCGGCTGATGTGTCCTCCGGTTTTCTTCAGGTATTTCTTGTTGGACTCAGGAGCCTTCTTGAACTCGGAAACCTTCTTGTCGTAATATATATATATATATATATATATATATATATATATATATATGTATATATATATATATATATGTATATATATATGTGTGTATATATATATATATATATGTAAGAGTCTATTAGAATATATATATATATATATATATATATATATATATATATATATATATATAGTCCTTTGAAGAAGATAGCGAATAGAGTCTTTTGAAGAGTCAAGCGAACTTGGTTGTTTTCTTCTTTCAGTCATACGCTCCCTTGAAGAAGAAAATGTCCCGTTGTAAAAAATCTTCGTTTTTTTCTTTTGACTCTATGATCTGGCTGTTACAAGTTTTATTGCAGCGAGACGAAAATGTTGCCCTTTTGTAGATAGCTGCAAATGATAGGAAAAAAAAAACGCCTTTGCCTATTGAAAAGCTTTCAATCAGGGCGGCAATCTTGCTTTTTTTATGATGAATTTGAATAAACGGAAGAAGAAGAAGAAGAAGAAGAAGAAGAAGAAGAAGAGAAGAAGAAGAAGAAAGTAATTGTACAAAATAATACGAAAAGAAGAAGAAGAGAGAGGAGGATGACAAAAGAAAAAATTATTAGATGAAAGAAAGAAAGAAAGAAAGAAAGAAAGAACGAACGAAAGAAGAAGAAGAGACAAAAGCATCATCATCATCATCATCATCATCAGCAGCAGCAGCAGCAGCAACAGCAGAAGAAGAAGAAGAAGAAGAACAACAACAACAACAACAACAACAACACTAAAGAGTGAAGATGAGTCAAAGAAGAAAAAAGTAGTAGCACATAGAAGAAGAAGAAGAAGAAGAAGAAGAAGAAGAGAAGAAGAAGAAGAAGAAGAAGAAGAAGAAAGTTTGAAAATAAGTAATAGAAGAAAAAAGTTGTAGTAGTAGTAGTAGTAATAGTATTACTTTTTCCAGTATTGGAAATTGAAATTATATATATATGTAGAGAGAGAGAGAGAGAGAGAGACAGACAGACAGACAGACAGACAGACAGACAGAGAAACAATATTTTAATTGCGGCAATAAGTAAACAACTAAATAATTTTGCTCAATATGAAATGGTATAATTTTCATGCATTGAACTCTCCTGAGGACTTGAAAGAATCTTCATTATATGTGTGTGTGCATATATATATATATATATATATATATATATATATATATATATATATATATATATATATAGAGAGAGAGAGAGAGAGAGAGAGACTGCGCATCTCTGCTGAGGGGGAAACCCCTCTGCAAATGAGGCTCGTGCTGGCTGTGTATGGCGACCAGTAATGAGTGAGACATATTAAAAATCTTGCCTATTTCTCCACCGAGGTAAGTTATATATATTTACCAACCCCTGCGCACGAGTAGGATGTGACACAAGGTCAATTCCTTAAACGGAGTTTACCAGGTTTGAATTCTCCTTCTTCTAGACTGGTTACCTAACCTTACTATTTACCTATAGCTGGAGGGAGAATATATGGATTCATACCATTCCCAAAAGTATTAGCGCTATGTGAAATTCAAACAGTCTCGTCCAGGATTTGAAGTCGGGTCGACGAGTCCATTTTCTACGACTCTAACCATTACTTCACACACCTCCAATAGATAAATAGTAAAGTCTGCAGAGTTGCCTATTGTCAGAATCAGCTGAACAGTGAGGGAGTCTATCCCCTTTTCGCTAGCGTAGACCAGAGAGATTGGTTTGCTGAAGCGGAGCATCACACCTACCGTCAGCTCTCCTATATGCTTTACGACACAGTTCAGATTATCAAGCAGCGCTACTCGTACACTGAGTTGGCGGGAACCGATATCAAACTCGGAACCTTGCGATTCCTTGGCGGACGAAATGAAGAATAGGAAATAGTAAATCATAATTATTGAAATGGGTGCGGACGCAGACCCGACAGTAAATTAAAGATTATTTGGAAAATACATATATTCCAAAAATAACACCAAGAAAACTCTCGATCCGAATGAAACATCTTTGTTGTGTTACGATAATATTTGGTTCATTATGAGATATATATATATATATATATATATAATATATATATATATATATATGTGTGTGTGTGTGTGTGTGTGTATAATATATATATATATATATAATATATATATATATAAATGAATGACTCGTTTTCTTTATTTGACTACTGTTATTGTTGTAGTTTTCGTTGTGTGTTTCTGCTTATGAGAAACATCTCGCCAGCAGCCATACATTATGAATGAGCGCGGTGTATGAACACCTGCATGAAGCTGAATATGTGAAGCGGACGACCAACAAAGCCACGCATTGTCGCCGCTTCTTTAAGATTCCTACGCCACGAACAATAACCCCTGCCGATTTCTGGCCTGATTTTTTTACTGCAGCCGTCGGCGTCCTTCTTTCACACCTTCCCATTCGAGAGGTTGATTAACTTTTGCTTCTTGGTCGCAACAGATTATCTATCTATCTATCTATCTATCTATATATATATATATATATATATATATAAGTAGTAACTTACCGGTGGGTATGAGTACGATCGTTGGAAGCGCACAATATCCAGAGGCTAAGATTGAGAAAAACAAATACAAAAAAAAAAAAAGAAAAAAAAGATAAACCCATTCCAACGGGCATGTATTATACCATCTAAAATTAATCGAAAACTCGATTAATTTAACTAAAGTAACCCTGAAGAATCAATCGATGAAACTCGAGTAGGTTACTCCTTTCCATTGTTAAAATAAACCTCTCTCTCTCTCTCTCTCTCTCTCTCTCTCTCTCTATATATATATATATATATATATATATATATATATATATGTGTGTGTGTGTGTGTGTGTGTGTTCATTTCTATCAATCAATGTATTGATCTCGTTCTCTCTATATATCTATCTATCTATCTATCTATCCATGTCTGGTCATTTCTATTTATCTATCACGCGACATATCTATCTATCAATATCAGTCTTTCTTTGTCTATATCAGTCCAGATCAGTAAATCTATCACCCGACAGACCTATCTATCTATCCATATATCCCATATATATATACTTATCACGTGATATATTTATCTAACTATCAATCTATCTATCTCATACATATCCTCCTCTCTCAGTCCATATCACTATTTCTATTATGCGACAGATCTGTCTGTCTGTCACTTTCTCTCCCCCCTCTCTCTCTCTCTCTCTCTCTCTCTATATATATATATATATATATATATATATATATATAAGAAGATGACACCGGGGAATGAAATATCGAGTTAATCGCAATATTGACGGTCGATACAACTTTTAACCGTATAAGTCAGTGTTATAACGAATATAAAGTGCTCAATGTGTTAGTTGAGCAAATTTAGTATTAAGGTGTATATAGAAATAACCTACTCTTTATGGTGAAGTTTGAGTAGTTATCAATATATACCCCTTAATACTATATGCATGTATATATATATATATATATATATATATATATATGTGTGTGTGTGTGTGTGTGTGTGTGTGTGTGTGTGTGTATGTATACATTATACTATACTATACAATATTTTCACTCGTCAACAGCAAATAAAAGAGGCAACATTTATATCCCATCTTTTACACATTAAACCGGACCCATCATTCTCTTCTGCCCGACTGAATCAAACCAATTGACGTTACAAGGTCAAATAACAGCCCAACCTAGATAACTTCTTAGCGCATATCAACAGCTATTAAATGCTTTCTAGTTCAACGCGCATGCGTCAAAATGCAAAGCACGGCGTTGCTGTTGAATTTGTGGCGAGTTGAATTATTGAAAAGCGTTCAGTTTATTTTCATAATCACTGATTATCACGAGGGAAAAAAGATTCTGCGTTCAAATACCCGTGAATTGTTTATAAAAATTAAACACTTGATAAAGTAACGAAAGATCGTTGGTTTTTACTTAGGATAAATGAGGCATGGAAGATTGTGTTACGTCAACTAAATCACACACACACACACACACACACACACACACACACACACACACACACATATATATATTCATATATATACATTTATTTTGGCAGTCTGAAGATGCTGGCTTCTTTAACAAAGGAGCCGATTGAAATAAATTAATCTATAATAGCCAAATGACTTGTTAAGGTTTTTTTTTCCTTTATTGGAATTTTAAATGTTTCTCTGTATGAAAAATATGATTTCATGCATTGAGCTTTCCTGGGACTTGAAAGAATCTTCCTATATGTCTATATGCGCACACACGCACACACACACACACACACACACACACACACACACACACACATACACACACACACACACACACACACACACACACATATATATATATATATATATATTGTATGGAGGAAACATTCCCACCACCAACTCATCTGGTCTATTGGATAAATAATATAACATATTTACAATTAAATGCCGTTTGAAATGAAACATTAGGAAGAATAGATAAATGATTAGCTATATTTCGTAATTCCTATCCCTTTAACTGTTTTCATTTTTCTTCAAATTGTTCATTGTTTTCAAACTGGATTTTTTTTAGATCACCACTAGGACTGAGCCTATTATAGTAGTAACCACCCCAAGCGGAGGTTAACAGGTTTGAATTCAGAGTTTTCCTTCTTCTAGACTGGTTGCCTAACCAAGGTTAAAGAGCCCAGTCTGCCTACTATTTATTCATAGATGGATAAAGAGTAATTGGGTTCATACGTTTCCCAAGGGCATTAGCGCTATGTGAACTGTAGCTTCGTCCAGGATTTGAACTCGCGTCGACGAGTCCATTTCCTACGACTCTAACCATTACACCACGCCTCAACTAATTTATTTTTGATATTCAATTTCAATCGGCCTTGTATTGTAAGTAAATTTTTTTTTTTAGATGATACGGATAAGTAATAAGATAAATGCTTAAAACGACAGAACACCAAATAATGACAGGGAAGACTCTGTTGCGCCAGTCTTCAATGTTAAAAATATGAATAATATCACTGGTCCCGTAATTTGTTTTGGTCGTGGAGTGCTGCTCATGCGTCCTGTCTTGGTATGAATATCCTAGTAGGGCCCATCTTCTCCAGGTCTACATTTGGTTTTTATTCAGAGTTTTCATTCTCCTTAATTAGATATCATACCAAGGTTATTCTGCTTAAAACTTTAAAAATCTTAGTTTTTCTTGCAAAGGGTCAAATCTGAAAGTGTAAGTGTAGTGATATTGTTATTTGTGAAAGTTTACTTTCTCGTGTAAAAGTCTCATATCTGAAAGTGTAAGTGTATTTTCTGTACTGACAGTGTTACTTTAGAGAAGTTTAGTTTTTCCTGAAAGTGCAACAGTAATTTGTGTAGTGCCAGTGTTATTGTTGAAGGTTTAGTTTTGTCATTAGTTAAAGTTTAGTTTCTCTTGTAAAAGTGTCATATCTGAAAGTGTAAGTGTATGTTGAGTAGTGATATTTTAATTTTTGAAAATTTAGTATCTATTGTAAAAGTGCCATATTTGAAGGTGTATGTGTATTTTCTGTAGTGACATTGTAATTTTTGAAAGTTTATTTTCCTTGTAAAAGTGCCATATTTGAAGGTGTAAGTGTATTTTCTGTAGTGACATTGTAATTTTTGAAAGTTTAGTTTCTCTTGTAAAAGTGCCATATTTGAAAGTGTAAGTGTATTTCCTGTAGAGATGTTGTCATTTTTGAAAGTTTATTTTCTCTTGTAAAAGTGCCATATTTGAAAGTGTAAGTGTATTTCCTGTAGTGATGGTGTCATTTTTGAAAGTTTATTTTCTCTTGTAAAAGTGCCATATTTGAAAGTGTAAGTGTATTTTCTGTAGTGACATTGCCATTTTTGAATGTTTAGTTTCTCTTGTAAAAGTGTCATATTTGAAAGTGTAAGTGTATTTTGTGTAGTGACATTGTCATTTTTGAAAGTTCATTTTCTCTTGTAAAAGTGCCATATTTGAAGGTGTAAGTGTATTTTCTGTAGTGACATTGTCATTTTTGAAAGTTTATTTTCTCTTGTAAAAGTGCCATATTTGAAGGTGTAAGTGTTTTTGTGTAGTGACATTGTCATTTTGAAAGTTTATTTTCTCTTGTAAAAGTGCCATATTTGAAAGTGTAAGTGTATTTCTGTAGTGACGTTGTCATTTTTGAAAGTTTATTTTCTCTTGTAAAAGTGCCATATTTGAAAATGTAAGTGTATTTCCTGTAGTGACGTTGTCTTTTTTGAATGTTTATTTTCTCTTGTAAAAGTGTAATATTTGAAAGTGTAAGTGTATTTTCTGTAGTGACATTGTCATTTTTGAATGTTTAGTTTCTCCTGTTAAAATATCATATTCTAAAGGGTAAGTACAATTTGTGTAGCATAAGTGTACCTTCTGAAGTGCAAGCGTACTTTTTGTAGTGTATTTTGTGTGTGTATGATAAACTCGTGTTTATTCACTGTAACTAATTGTTCAGCAATATGGGACATTTTATGGATGACAATGGCATATGTCCCGATAGCGCACGAAGTCAACCGCTCAAGCCCAGGTGAAAGATATTGAATGCTGATTTCCAAGGCAAGAACGGCGTCTCAAATTATATTGGTGCAATACAATCTTCTATCCAATTTCTATCCAATTATCTTTTCGCCAACTTTATTCTTTCCAGTAGAATACTATAAAATCAAGACGAATATTATTAGGTATTATCTATTACCAAACTCTATAGAACTGAACCTCTGTAAACAAAAATATAAATACGTAGCGTTCCAAAAATGAATACTGCTAGTATATATATATATATATATATATATATATATATATATATATATATATATATATATGTGTGTGTGTGTGTGTGTGTGTGTGTAATTTCATTTATGTTGCTACTATTCTAGAACAACAGGCCATGCATTTTGACTTGTTCTGTGATTTTCATGCTAAATAAATGGACAATGTTTATTAATATAATTACATAGATAAATGAAGAAAAACGGATATATTAGGTACTCTTCTGAAAGCTATATTAGCATACGCATAGGTAAAGAATGTGCTGTTATTGACAGGTTATTGATCGTATAGAAATCTGATATCTTTGATAAAAAGAAAACGGGAATTATTCACAAATGTTGCCGTGGCAGTACTACTGTATGGTTGCAACATTTAAGCTCCAACGAATTGCTTGGAGAAAGGTTAGATAGGAACTAAACAAGGATACTGCATGCTGTTTTGGACTAATCCTGGAAGCAGCACTCTACAAAACAGAAGCTGTACTGTCAAAAGATTTGTCCTTCTCCTAGACTGGTTGCCGAACCAAGGTTAAAGAGCACGGCTACCCTACTATTTACCATTAGCTGGAGGAAGAATAGTTGAATTCATACCTTTCTCAAGAGTATTAGTGCTATGTGAAATGCAAAAGATCCTCGTCCAAGGTTTGAACTTGAGTTCGAGTCCATTTTCTATGACGATAACCATTTCACCGCGAGCTTCCACATATATTAGGAGCACTATTTCCGTTAAATTTCAACCATATATATATATATATATATATATATATATATATATATATATATATATATATCAGTAGCGAGTCCGGGGGTTGGGCTAGTCTGGCTCAGCCCGAGTTAGCAACATTCAAGTATATCTATCAAAGCCGCAAAAATCTTTCATAATGCGTCGTTTTATTCTTGACTTCAGCTGGATCCAAAATCAATTGTTGTTACTCTGTGTTTCAAATTATTTTCCAAAATACATTGATATTGTTCATAATAAAGAAGGTAGAAAGAAAAAAAACAAAAAGAAAGAAAGTAAAAAAAAAAGGAATGATGAAAATGAAATTAACGTGGCTAGTAGAGCTTGGGAAATTGTAGACCGACTAAGCTGGAGACATACTTAGGCAATAATGTATTTCTTGATTTAATTTCATAGATAATCTTTTGACTTGTACGACCAATTTTTCAAAGAACATTTTTTCAATTTATTGTTTTCAAATGTCCATTTTAAATAATTTCTTCCTTACAGTAAAAGGTTTTAGAGCGGAATATATCAATTGAACAACAAGACTCATCAAATCTTGTCCGACCAGCGTTTGTGCTCTAGCTAGACACGTCAGCAGAAATAAAAAGAAAAAGTATGAGAATGAAAGAATGAAGAATTGAAACAAAGAAAAAGAATGAAAGAAAGAAAAAAAAATGAATAAAAGAATGAAAGAAAGAAAGAAAGAAAAAAGAAAGAGAATGAAAGAATGAACGAAAGAAAAAAAGGAAAAGAATGAAAGAACGAAAAAAAAAGGAATGAAAGAATGAAAGAAAAAAAAAATTAATGAAAGACAGAAAGCAAGAAAAAGCAAGAAAAAAAAATAAAAGGAATGAAAGAATGAAAGAAAGAAAGAAAAATTAATTAAAGACAAAAAGTAAGAAAAAGCAAAAAAATAAAAGGAATACAAGAATGAAAGAAAGAAAAAAGAAAAAGAATGAAATAATGAACGAATGAAAAAAGGAAAAGAATGAAAGAACGAAAAAATAAAAGGAATGAAAGAATGAAAGAAAGAAAGAAAAATTAATGAAAGACAGAAAGCAAGAAAAAAAGCAAGAAAAAAAGAAAAGAATGAAAGAATGAACGAAAGAAAAAGGAAAAGAATGAAAGAACGAAAAAAATAAAAAGAATGAAAGAATGAAAGAAAGAAAAAAAGAAAAAGAATGAAATAATGAACGAATGAAAAATGGAAAAGAATACAAGAATGAAATCACAAAAAAAATAAAAAGAATGAAAGAATTTTAAAAAATGAAAGAATGAAAGAAAGAAAAAAGGAAAAAAAGAATGATAGAAAAAAATCATAATTTCCTCTGTGCAGTATGAAAGGTGAAAGGTTAAGTTTTGTGACGGGTGGATTGGCGGGAAATATTTAAAAAAAACCTGTCATTTCTAGCAAAAGAACCATAACCAATCAAGCCGCCATTTTCTTTCGTTTGCCGCCACCATTTTTTTTCTCTGCACTTCTCTTTTAAC
>CM042143.1:75522732-75525232 GCA_023376005.1 Doryteuthis pealeii
CCGAGCCTCTGCAGAGGGGAAAATGCCGCCAATGGAACCACCTGTTGGCCATGGATAGCGACCCGTGATGCTTAAGGACGGATTCTTGGTGGCTGAAGCAGTCCATAACATGCAACACTCTACTTTAGCCCTTACTTAGGATAAAGGGTTGGGGGATCACCATAAGAGAAATACGGTCAAGACAATATAGTTAGTAGGGCTTGATTTGACGAGCGGATTGATAGGAGGAGGATTCTCCGACTGCCCGTACGCCCTGTCAGCTGGGGCGTTAGAATGCACCGAATGCACCTCTGCAGAGGGATAAGTGTCCCCCAATAGGGCCACCTGTTTGCCGTGGGTGGCGATCCGTGATGCTTAAGGATAGAACCCAGGCGGCTGAGCAGTCCATGACTTGCAATATTCCACTTTAGGCTTTTCTTGGGCTAGTCGGGCGGTCGGAGAGGCCCCCTCCGATCAATCGGCTGGTCACGTCAAGCCCTAGCACCTATATGATTTTCATAAATAATAGGAGTGGTAGTACCTGTTAGAGTCCCATCTATGGGTTAAATAGAAAAACATGAGTTGATAAACAAAATTGTATTATGCATTAAGAATGAATTTATTTCACAACTTTGTCGGCATTAAATGACCCACCGAGGTTGATATGCCGTAAAACAAAACAAACCAACAAAACAAACCGACTGCCCGTCTAGATGAAGTCAGAATTAATGTATTGCATATCATGAAATGCTCACCACTGTCCTAAAGCATCACGGGTCACCAACCAGGGCCCAAAATGGTCCCATTGGATGTGGGGAGGGGGCCTCACCTCTCTGCAGAGGTGTTGTTTGGATATTCTACAGGCTCAGTTGACAGGGCTGTAGAAGTATGGGGCACACAGTGAGAATCGAGCTCAGTGACAATGTGCCTTGTTAGCTAATCATTTTACCACGCGAGGTGCCCCAGTCCGCGTGTGGCGGTTTGTGTGAAACGATCCAGAGCACGCATTTGATTAACTTTTCGTGGTGAAACGACAAATCTTTCAACAAACGACAACAGCCGAGGTCATATGTTGTCATTGTTCGATTCGTGTGTTAATTCAGTACATTTTGCAAATTTTTGCTGGACCTGTGAACAGACGCAGCCATTCAACCGTGTGCCGACAGCAAATGATGACGAAATAAAAAATAAAATAAAAAATAAGAGTATTTTCTTTCCGGTTGAGATACTCAGAAAATTTAACTTATTCTGGCACGGTGATGTATATATATATAAATAAATAAATAAATAAATAAAAAGACTGAAAATGACATGAAGATCTTGTAAAGGATGATGTCGGCTTTGAAAATCAGCATTTGAGATACGCGGCTCATATCTAAACATCTCTCTCTCTCTCTCTCTCTCTCTCTCTCTCTCTCTCTCTCTCTCACACACACACACACACACACACAAATGTTGCCAGTGGGTTTGGTTTATCTTTTTTTGTCTAATGTCATATCTACCTTCATGGGTTATTTAAAGCCATAATTGTAGAAGAACAGAAGTAGTCCTATTTTACCCATAGCTGGGGATGAGTGAGTTCATTTTCTCTGAAAGTAAAGTAAGCGTGACTGGAGTTCAAACTCGCTTATTTACGATGTCGCACTCGAACATGTTAGCCAATACACAACCGGCCCTGTCGGCTGGGTCTGTAAAACACACCGACTGCACCTCTGAAAAGGGGTAAAATCCCCCTAATAGTGCCACTGTTGGTCGTGGGTGGTGATCCTTAATGTTTAAAGACGGAATCCTGGTGGCTGAGCAGATCATGGATGCAACACGCCACTTTTCCCTTACGGACGGTCGGAGAGGCCCACATCAAGACCTAGCACCTATATGATTGTCCCAACCCTATTGCCCTTATGGCAATCCTCAACACTTTTTTTATCGTATATGTACTAGGAGACTTTGGCTGAAAGTCTTAGTGTCAAGTGTATGACGTTATACTGAATCTAAGAATGAAGTCTCAATTCTGGAGCGCCGGGGAATTAATGGCCATTTATCACTATTACTCCCAGGTCCACCATGATCGGGAGTGGTAGTACTTGTCAAAGTTCTTCTCTAAATATTCACGATATTGCAATTGTGTTTTCTGGAAGTCTAGATGTAAAACAATAAAAAACAAAAAATCCAAAATCCAAAAACTACCCCCCCCAAAAAAAAAAACAAAAACAAAAAAACAACATATCTTTTGAGAATTCAGAATTTTATATCAATAATGCCTGTTGTGTTGGGGAGATTAAATATTTAATTTTGTCAATGATAAATGATTTGGCTATCATGAAAGTATCGAATAGTATTGTAATATATATTATATATATATATATATATATATATATATATATGTGTGTGTGTATATGTGTGTGGTGTTTGTGTGTGTGTGTGTGTGTGTGTGTGTGTACGTTTGTGTATTTGTATATATATATATATATATATATATATATTTACTTATTTATTTATTTATAAACAGAAAAATATACTG
>CM042143.1:75530232-75535232 GCA_023376005.1 Doryteuthis pealeii
TATAATAACCACATTATATCTCTATGCCTAAAGATAAACACCAATATCTATATGTAGACAAAAATATATTTGTATATATATATGAGTATGATATAAAGAAATGAAAACAACATTGAAACATTAAAAAGAATTACTCATATCTTTTAACATATAAATCATATATCAAAGAAAAATTCATATATACCTACATTGATACCCATATGCATAAGAATATATATTCATATACCTATATAACCGTTCATACAGGTACTTCATCAAATGTGTAAAGAAAAGTAGAGAAATGTATGTATATAAAAATATAAGTTGATTTTTACTAATATATAGTCTATAAAATATTGAGTTATACACGTTTCTGGATTTATGTAAGGAATTATACCGTTTTTGTGTGAGAACATATTAGACGTCTTTTTAATGAATGTGTATTGAAAAAAACGTCTCAGTAAAAAAGTGCTGTAATTAAAGAAAGATATTTTTTCAAACAAGGATTATCAAGCGTTTAATCTGGATATTTTTTCTCTGGGTTTTTATCATATAATAAACTTTATTGCTGCAACGACAACGACTCTCGGTTGGTATTTTCTTAAAGAGTGAAAAAAAAAACAGAACAAGGATCTTATAAACACGTACGGACTAACTAAACACCTCGGAAAAAAATTAACCAAATTCCTCGGAAATTCTTTAAATTAAAATCGGAAAGATGAATACCTACACAGTGGCTCAACCACAAGAAGGTTAGTATTGCCTTTTGTTTTTTCTTTTTGTGTTTTGTTTTTTTTTGTTTTGTTTTTGCTTTTTTAAAAAAATGATATTATCAGTTTGTTCAGATTGGAGAAGATTTTGTCTTCTTTTATTACAACAGAAATTTTCACTTTCATTTTACATATTGACAATCCGGGACGTTTTCAATATCTATTAATAATGGAGATTCGCTTCCGGTTTTTGTCTATAACAAAAATTACGTCACTGCCTACGTCACATTACTCAAAATCGTCATAACATAGAACAAAAACACTCAAAATTTGAACATGCAACATTAGACAGTCCTCGTTGTTTTTTAAAACAAGTTTTAATAAATACATGACTGGTATTATATATCTATATATAGTTTGTTTTATTTCAATATATATTTAAAGTTTACATTTCAAATTGTTTATTTTTTAATCCTTTAATGAAATTGATGATTTTACTTACTTAGAGTACAAACTCGCTGACATTGGATTTTTTTTACTCCCACCCATCAGACAATATGTTTCAAAAATATATTTTTACATCGCCCGGAGGGTGTTTTTCATGTTGTACTAATTGATATAAATAATTAAATCTCTGTTTCAATAATGTTTTGTAAAATATACTGAAATTCAAGTGCATAGAATATCAGTCAATCAATCAATCAATCTATCAATCACACTATCAATCTATCTATCTATCTATCTCTCATCTATCTATACACACACATATCTCTCTCTCTCTGTTTCTCTCTCTCTTCATATATATATATTTATATGCATGTGCTTGCATGCATGTGTGAATATGTGTGTGTGTGTGCATGTATATATACTTTAAAATTTGATAAATAAAGTAAATAAATTTTATAAATAAATACAGAAAAATTATGTATCTATCTATCTGCATACACAAACACAAATACACACACACACACACACACACACACACACACACACATATATATATATATATATATATATATATATATTTGTGTGTGTGTACTTTCTAATTTGGTAAAATGAAGTAACTGATTTGATAAGTAAATTCGAAATCACCTTAATGTACAGAAAACATCTATCTATCTATCTAGATATCTAGATATATGAAGTCAATAATTCTAAAAACCTAATGCATATAGGTTTTCAAATTTTATTTTTTAAACGGAATTAGCAAGATACAATAAACAACAATCGCACGATTATGTTTCAACTCTAAAACGATATGTGCTAGTGTTTCGTTGTTCATAAGTAAATGTGATTGTGGGCAGCAATGTATATCTGCACGAAATATAAGTTCTATCAATTTAACATATGAGTAAATAATCTTTCATGGATGATTATTAACTGATGATAAGTTTTTTAGACTGATTGATTGAGAGATCAATAAAAGACGTAAAATAGCTGAGGAGTTTCTTTTAACAACTTGATCATCATCAAGTGATTTTCAGTTTCACATATGCAAACAAATAAGACCTTTATTAAACTTACTACATATTTATAAGCAATTATCACAAACCATATATATATGTATATATGTCGAAATGTACATTCAGGGATTGACATTTTCTCGATTTGTTTAGCCTTACTTTTGAACATATATGCCCGCTTAAATTCATTAATCATTAACTAATTAATTTTCAAAATTAGGTATGACTTCAATTAAGCACATATCCTCCAAATCATTATTTATATTTTTGAAGGCAATTACAATGCGTATATCGTATAAAATTCGATAATTATTGAAAATAATCATGACAAGCAAATCCGGCGAATAAAGTGCGCGACGTGGAACACCGTACAGCCGTTTCAACTTTATTAAGTCTAATCAGCGGTGTATACCTACGATTTCCCTCCGACAGAATCGGAACCCAACACGTGGCGCACTTTATTCGCCGGGTTTGCTTGTCATGATTATTTTCTATAATTATCGAATTTTATACGATATACGCATTGTAATTGCCTTCAAAAATATAAATAATAATATACTTTACATAACATTGCTTCAAAAACAAATTATCAAGTTCCATATATATATATATATATATATATATATATATATATGTGTGTAAGGTATCCAAAAGATGGTAGTAAGGCATGATTCTACATAGGATCTTCAAAATCACACTGTATAATTATTGCATGTTTTGGTAGGTGCAAATACAGGGATTTTTATAAATCCCTAAAGAGAACTCAATGTATAATAATCTTTTTAAGATTAAATACAGAGCAATATTTACCTTTGAAAGGAAGGAAAAACTAAAAAAAACGTCATTCTGTAATAAATTTATTTCGACCAAAACTTAAAAGGCTTTTAGAAATTTAAATAAATTTCTAAAACTCCTTAAATTTTTTTAGTCTCATCAGACAGACGGCACAGATAAAAATATATATATATATATTGAGAATATATATATATTGAGATTAAAAAAATATATATATATATATATTGAGAATATATATATATATATATATTGAGATTAAAAATATATATATATATATTGAGATATATATATATATATATATATATATATATATATATATATATATTGAGAGAGAGAAAAAGATGTCACTGGTAATTTGGACTATTTTATACAGCATAACATTGTTAAATTTAGGCAACGACCGACTAAAGTGGAGAAATTCAAACATTTGGCGGGGAAATGAGGTTTTAAATTACACGTAACTTAATGCTATTCGTAGTAAATTTAGAGGAAAACATTTCGACTTAAATAAACTACATCTCAAATGAACATGACTCCGTTCGACATGAATGAAGAAATTATAAGTCACACATTAATAATCAAACTGTTTTTATCTAAGAGGGTCACGCAACCTGAATGGAAAATACACATATACCCAGGGTAGATAAAAAGAAATCAACCGTAGACAAACATGTAGGTATACATTTGATCTGGAATTTTCACAGGATAATTTTCTATCTACAAAATTGAAAATTACCATCGAATTACTTGCATTGGCTTGCTAGATGTCATCGGAAAAGAAATATGTGTGGTGTAAACTAAATGATAGTTCATTATCTTAATGACGTAACTGTATATATATAAACACATTTCAATATATATATATATATATATATATATATATATATATATATATATATATATATATATATATATATAATGAATAGAGAATGAGAATGAGAAAAGTATTGGCATGAAAAGGTACTCAATGCTAATAAAGCAGAGCAGGTTTATAATCAATGGTAATATTATGGGTTTACACTCATAACTTGAAGTTTCATGGTAATCCAATCATCAGATGAGTTCAATGGTTGAAATCTTAAAAACCAGTCGTGAAATGGTTTAGATTTTAAAAACCAGTCTGTTTTTTTTTAATTATATTTGATTATATATATATATATATATATATATATATATATATTGAAATGTGTTATATATATATATATATATATATATATATATATATACGAGCGTTATTCAATAAATGAATGATAATAATTTTAGATATTGAGCAATACCTTAGCTTATGTAAATAAAATTTCTCATTACACTTGAGACTAGATTGTAACCAACTCTCTCTCTCTCTCTCTCTCTCTCTCTCTCTCTCTCTCACACACACACACACGCATATATATATATATATATATATATATATATATATATATATATATATATATATCATCTGGTGTTTTATATAAATGTATTTGCCCATCCCTCTACACGAACAGGATGTGGAGCTTAACAGGTTTTATTTGGTTGGTTGGTGGCTTGTCATTTAACGCCGAATCAAGTCACTTTTGATAAACAAAGGACTCTACTTGCTTACAGTACCCGCTGTTGCTTAAGTGGTCACCCAATTAAGTATTGAAGAAGATCATTGCTGCTTAACTTCGGTGATCTCGTTGGAACCGAGGTTTTATGTGTGACGTGACCGTACTTTTAAAAAAGTTTAAATTGAAAGTATTCCTACTCCTACACTTGCGCCTTTTTCAATGAAATCAATAGGGATGTGTCCTTTCATATCCCAGAAAACTGTCAGCATATATAATACAATTAATTTGCACACAGTTGTATAGTATTAAGTATTCCTATATAATACAAATAATTTGCACACAGTGGTATGGTAATATTCCTATATAATACAAATAATTTGCACACAGTTGTATGGTATTAAGTATTCTATATAATACAAATAATTGCACACAGTGTATGGTATTAAGTATTCCTATATAATACAAATAATTTGCACACAGTTGTATGGTATTAAGTATTCCTATATAATACAAATAATTTG
>CM042143.1:75540232-75577732 GCA_023376005.1 Doryteuthis pealeii
ACGTGTTTCGACTAGGATTTATGTACGTATACAGTATTCTATCTAAACTTATTTTGAATATTTGGGAAGGTTCGCAATTTTAATAACTTTTTAAATTTTCATTTTAACTATCATTTTCTATTTGTTGAATACTTCGTATTATTTATTCTAAGTCTTCTATCTTCTGTTGTCTGCTGAGCCACGTTGAGTGCTCCCGAGTACTCAAAGGTATTTTTAATATATTTTGAAAGTTTTATTTCTTTTCAATGATTTTTTGTTTGTTTGTTTGTGTGTCTTTTTCTTTTCTTTTTTGTTTTTTTTCTTTTTCAGTTCTGTATTTTCACAAAGTTTTTGTAATTACGGTAATTGAAAATTAAAAAAAAACATAATCCTTTTTGCAAACTTTCTTATTTATAAAATATCTATTTTTCTCCCGTTGGACCCATAACAACACTTTATATATATATATATATATATATATATATATATATATAATATATATATATATATATAAGAGAGAGAGAGAGAGAGAGAGAGAGAGATGCGCGAGGGGCAGTGGAAATGTTTTCAACCCAACCAGGAAGAGAATTAACATTTTTTAAAATAATTGTATTGAATTCTTTTTGTAAGAACGATGTGTTGAAGTGTAGAATATATATGTAAAATATTCTGTGTGTTTCATGGCTGTAGATCATTCTAGTCTTGCTTGGGCAAACACAGATTCGTAAAGCGTTATAAACTATTTGCACAATCTTGGTTTTATTAATCACCTAGTTGTATCACTTCCATATACGTTACTTCAACCCCGCCCCCTCGAAAAACAAAATAAAACAACCCCCCCCAAAAAAAAAAAAAAAAAAAAAAAATGCTGAAATTGTTTCTGTGAGCGAATCATCACGTAAACAAAACGAAAATATGATTATTTTGAAACAAACATATTTTACGGCATTTCAGTCCGCGTGAGTTATTTAATACTGTAGTCAGTCGTTTTTTTCAATCGAGGTCCACCCTGTTAGGTTCCCATCTATGGGCTGAATAGAAAATAATCAGTTTCAAAATGTTAAGTTAAAAAGTTTGAGTTTAAAAACAATTTTGAATGCCCATAAAGAATGAATAGAACGGCATAACATACCCCAAAATGTGTTGACATGCCGTAAAATCCATTTAACCAACCAACCAACCAACCAACCCTTTCAATCAGTTATATGGTATCAAGTAACAAATGAAAATAATCATTTATAAATTGATTGGTTGGTTGGTTGGTTTTTAGGGCATGTCAACCCTTGTTGGATTATTTTATGCCAAAGGCGTTTTTGTTTTATTCGTTCTTGTGGGGTATGCATTTCTTTTAACTAATTTATTTTAAACAAGTTTTTAAAACTCATTTTTTATATTAATTTTTAATCTATTTAAGCCGTAGATGGGACTCTCCGGGTAGTGGAATTTGGAGTAATGTCAATGAAGGGGTACTCCACACTCCCCAGTACCTCATTACTAGATGCAGTTTAATTTCATATCTAGGACACTAAGATACCAATTGTAGTTGGTGCCTTTTGAACGGCCCCTAAAGGTTTGGAAAAAGATCCGAGAATTGGAAATCAGAGGAAGAATCGAGACCATCAAGCATTGTTAAGAGTCATGAAAACCTGAGAGACCTGAGTCACTTAGATATCGGTAAAGGGCCACCAGTTAAAGCTGGTGTGAAAAACTCACAAAAGTGATATAATAATCTAAGAATTGTGCAAGATTTGGTTTGGATTGGTTTGTTTTACGGCATATCAACCTCAGTGGGTTATCTAACGCCGATAAAGTTTTAAATTAATTCATTCTTAATGGATACTCAAATTTTTTTTATAAACATATTTTTCTATTTAACCCATAGATTGGACCCTAACAGGTATTACCACTCCGAGTCAGGGTGGACATGGGAGAAATGGTGATGAAGGGGTGCTCCACATTTCCCAGACCTACAGAACTGGAACATCACCATCAGATAGAGTTTAACGTCATTCCCATTGAGAAGGTCACGTGAGAGCTGAGATTGGTTGAAAAAAGAGCATCTACGAAAAAAAAACCCCAAAAAAACTTCTATTATTATTTCCCATATATTGAACATTATTTGAACCAAAAACATTATTTGATTTTTGCTCAGAACCGAACCTACAACATTTTGCAAATATTTGTTAAAATTTTGCACTTCATTTTTTCTGAAATTTTGCCCATGTGTGACTATCTTAAAGTTAGACAATCCCCCAAATTTGAGCTTTCAATTTCAAAACTCGGCGGAGTTATGTCGATTCTAAAAATCGACATAACTTTCCAAATTTGGGTGGGGGCTCGCGAAAAAAGCTTAGAGTTAGACAGAGTGCAGCAGGCAATTGATTGTGACAGGCGCAAATTCCTCTCTTGAAATCTTGGGTCTTGAAAGATAAAAGACTTCCTTTATAAGAACTGAAGAAATGGAATCAGATAACCAATAAACACCGAAGCCAACCCAGAGAAAACGAAAAGTCCAAAGAGCGAAGTTAAAATATAGTGAAATAAAAGTAAGGATACGTCTATCTAACACTCTTACTCTTTGTAAGTTTTCTACACCATTTTTTAGTTGGTTGGTTGGCTGGTTGGTTTTTATGGCATATCAACTTTATTGGGTTATTTTATGCTAAAGATGCTTTGTTTTATTCATTCTTGGTGGTTATTCAAAATTGTACTATCACTCTGGGTCAGAGTGGACCTGGGAGTAATGGTGATGAAGGTGTACTCCACTATCCCCAAAGCTCCAAAATTGGAACTTTACCATTAGATGATGTTTAACGGCATACCCAGGACACTGGCCATAAGCCACTACCTTTTAGCAAATATATGATAAAAGAATTGGGGATTTGCCATAAGGGCTAGGGATTGTCGAGACAAGTCGATCGATCGGAATAGGGTCTCTCTGACCGCCCGTCTAGTCTACGTAAAGGCCGAAAAGGAGTGTTGCATGTCAGGGACTGCTCAGTCACAGGATTCCGTCTTTGAGCATCAAGGGTCGTCACCCATGGCTAACAGTTAGCCCAACTGGGGGGATTTTACCCCTCTACAGAGGTGCAGTCGATGTATTCTACAGCCCCAGTCGACAGGACGGACCATAGAAATCTGATCTCTGATAAAATAAAACGGAAATTCTTCCCTGCTGTAACCGTGTCAGTACTACTGTATGGTTGCACCACTTATATCGAGAAATTAGAAGGTCAAAAGAAGCCGCTGAGATTGAACTAGTTAGATCATTTAAAGTTGTTTGCTCTATAAAAAAAATCTCGCTTAATATGCCTTTTTCTGGAAGTTTTAGTACTAATGTATGGTCGACACACTTGGACTTTAAAAAAACGTCTGGAGAAAAAATAGACAGAAATTATATCTTATTTTTATATAGATATTTTTTTGTTTATAAAATTAACTACAACCACAGTATCCAATTTAGGGTAGTTTAGTGGATTTATTACTCCCATTTTGTGTCGAACATTATTTTCTGCGGGTTACGAATCCCTAACCGGAAAAGTGGTAAGGGGAAGACTTATACAAGATCCTTTGAGTTTATGCCACCGGTCAGAACGGGTGACACGGTAAGCGCTCCGACATTCTTCAAGTTTTTTTAAATTCTTTGAAATGTATTTGCTGTTATCCCTTTATAGAATGTTATTTGTTTTTCCTTGTACTGTTAAAAAAAATTACCAGAGAATTGTATGCGTTTAATCTTCAAAGATAAATTCTAGTTTGTGTCTCCTTTATTAGTACGATGAAATTTCTATTTCTTGTACAATTCTGCCTTATCGGCTGAGACGTTAGAATACACCGACTGCACCTCTGCAGAGGGGTAAGACTCCCCTAATTGGACCACCTGTTGGTCGTGGGTGGCGATCCGTGATGCTGAAGGAGAGAACCCTGGTGGATGAGCAGTTCATGACATGCAACTCACCACTTAAACCCATACGTAGGCTAGACGGGCAGTCGGTGAGGCCCCCTCCTATCAATGAAGTGCAAAATTTTAATAAATATTTGCAAAATGTTGTAGGTTCGGTTCTGAGCAAAAATCAAATTATGTTTTTGGTTCAAATAATGTTCAATATATGGGAAATAATAATAGAAGTTTTTTTTTTGTCGTAAATCCTTTTTTTTCAACCAATCTCAGTTCTCAGGTGACATTCTCAACCAATGATGAATGCAAAAAGGTCAACTAGAGGTTAAAAGCCGTCTATCAAAAAGCTCTTATTTTCAATAGCTGCTGGCGAGTTATCATTATTTTACAAATTCAAATACTTCTACACTTCATTATAAAATGAATAGGCTACCTATCCATTATATAACAATAGACCATATATAGTATTTAGAAAGAAAAACATACCTTCAAATTTCCAGAGAAATAATCGAAACCATCCAAACTACATTATTAAGAGCGTCTAGAATAATCAGAAAAGTCATGAAGACCTGCTACTCAGCCTCCAGTGAACAACCAGCTAAAGTGGGTGTAAAAACTCTCATGGAGCAAAATAATGATAATACTGGTGTTGATCAAGAAGAATAAGAAAACCTGTCATCTGGTAGATTTTGCCGTCCCGGCCGATCACCGAGTGAAAGTGAAAGAAAGCGAAAAGATAGACAAATACTTGGACCTTGCCAGAGAACTAAGAAAACTGTGGAATATGAAGGTGAAGATCGTTCCAATTGTAATTGGTGCCCTAGGAACGGTCCCCAGGGATCTAGAAAAGAGTATAGATGAACTAGAAATCAGAGGAAGAATCGTGACCATCCAGACTACAGCATTGTTGAGATCTGCTGCAATACTCAGAAGAGTCCTGGAGACCTGAGGAGACTTGTTGTCATTGAGACTCCAGTGAAAGACCAGCCGCGAACGCTGGTGTGAAGGACTAATAATAATAATAATAATAATAATAATAATAATAATAATAATAAAGACCATCAGCTAACACTGATGTGAAAACTCAAAAGGAATAATAATAATAAAGGAAAAATAGATAAGCCGCAGCGGAATAGCAAGTGCAGAATGAGTCGAAACGGTTAACCATATAATATTCTCTGCGACTTCGAGATACACACGGATCACCTAATCCCAGCCAGGAGACCGTACCTAGTATTGATCGACAAGAAGAAGAGAACCAGTCATCTAGTGGAATTTGCCGTCCCGACCGACCACCAAGTGAAAATGAAAGAAAGCGAAAAGATAGACAAATACTTAGACCTTGCTAAAGAGCTGAGAAAACTGGGAACATGAAGGTGAAGATCGTGCCAATTGTAATTGGTGCCCTTGATACGGTCCTCAAAGCTCTGGAAAAGAATTTGGGTGAATTGGAAATCAGAGGAAGAATCGAGGCTATCCAATTTACAGCATCGTTACGA
Source organism: Doryteuthis pealeii (assembly GCA_023376005.1). NCBI lineage: Eukaryota > Metazoa > Mollusca > Cephalopoda > Myopsida > Loliginidae > Doryteuthis > Doryteuthis pealeii. Next base: position 75,545,609 of record CM042143.1, read on the forward strand.
TCAGCCAGAATACTTAGAAGTGTCCTGGAGACCTGAGGAGACTTGCTGTCACTCAGCATCCAGTGAACCACCAGTTACGGCAGGTGTGAAAAACTACTACTACTACTACTACTACTAATAATAATAATGTGTTGATAATAATAATAATAATAATAATAATAATAATAATAGTGTTGATAAACAAAAAAGAAAGAATTTGTCAACTGGTGGATTTTGCAGTGCCAGCAGATCACAGGGTGAAGTTAAAGGAAAACGAAAAAATGGACAAATATCTGGACCTTGCCAGAGAACTGAAAAAGTTGTGGAACATGAAAGTGAAAGTGATACCAATTGTAGTTGGTCCACTTGGAACAGTCCAAAAAGGATTAGAAAAGGGCTTGGAAAGTTTGGATATCAGAGGAAGGATTGAAACCATTCAGAACACTGCACTGCTGCAATCTGCCAGAATACACAGAAGAGTCCTGGAGACCTGAGGAGACTTGCTGTCACTCAGACTCTAGTGAAAGACCATCAGCTAACACGGATGTGAAAACTCAAAAGGAGTAAATAATAATAATAATAAAAGAAGTGAGGGTAGAGCAGAGGGGAGAAGAAATGGAGTAGGAAAAAATTTACTCCAAACGAGATTAAATCTACTTACAATTGAAATACCTTTTCCTCCTATTTTGGTAGGTGTGTTTTCTGTCTGTGAAGTTTGATGACTTTTATTCTTAACTTCACAAAGACTCAATGATTCCATTGAGAAAATACCAGCGTATACTATTTATCATTGTACATTAAAGGCAGAATTTGCAACGCTTGCTTGGTACATATTCTCGTAACTATGGAAACACCATCCTTGTGGCAGAAAACCCACCAAACACAAAAGGACTTTAGTTCCAACGGGCGACACATATTCAATTGAATCTATATTATTTCTTTGTGTAATAATTAAGCGTAACTAAAGAAGGGCGAGTATATTCCCATTTGCACAAGATGAAAAACTTCTTTGATACACAGATCCTCTTGTATTCGTTTTTAGTTTATTTATTCTTTTCATTTCAATTTAAAGATTTTTTAAAATTCAATTTAAAAAAAAATCTTTTTAAATAAATTCATTATAGATATTCTTATAAGAGATATTATGTGTCTGTCTATCTGTAACCGAAACTACGTAACCACCTACGTCACAATTCCCTAGTTATTTACGTTATATTCTCAGTGGTTATTAGATAATCATCATTTAATCTTAATTAGCATCTTTTTTATTAACAATGTCTCTGATAAAGGTCTAGTTGAGATAGATTTGCCTCAAAACAGACCATACTATTATTTTTTTTTAAATCCTAAAATGTGTGTTTTATATTATTTAGAAAAAATGTTTATATTATATGGTGTGAATAATTTGCATACCGGTTTTAATAAAATCGTGTTTAATAAATAATTACTTAGTGTTGTTGATTTGTAATATTATTGTTTTATTCTCAAACGTATTAAAATTAATCCTATATATATATTTAAATTGAAATCAATTAGAATAAAGTAAAAATAAGTGTAACCTTTTTGTATTCTTATTCATTTCATTAGACTTTCTAATTCAGTAAATATTTAATTATATCAAGACTTGAGTACTTGTGGCCGGAGGGCACCTATTTTTGCTAGTATCAATAATTAAGATTCGGCTCTATTTGTCTGTAACCAAAACTACATCACTGCTTACATCACAATACCCAAATCGTCAATACATAGAATAAAGAACAATTAATATCAATAAATTAAATAAAAGCTGTTCCTTATAATTCAAATCTAAATCCTTTCCATTATAATAATGACAATTTAAAAATAAACTATATATCATTTAAATAAATAAACTATGAAATCAATTAAAAAATTGTATTATTACTTTAATTGGAAAAAAATTATTAGCGAAATTTGTAATCAATCTTAAAAAATATTTTTTACACTCGCCCTTTTTTCAGTAACAAAAAGTTAACTAAAAAATTTACTAATGAATAAATACCTACGATTTGTTGTGTGTAAGTTTTGCGAAGAATATATTCAAAGTAATTTTTCAATTAATAATTTTAGATGCTCGCAACACTTTATTTGAGGGAGACAGAATTAAGTTTCCATTTCAAATTTTTTTTTTACTCCTTTAATAAATTTGATGATTTACTCACTTATGATACAAGCACTCTAACATTGAATATTTAACTCTCCCTTCTCAGGCAATGTCTTTTAAAAATAAGTTTTTACACCGCCCGGAAGATTTTTTCTAGTTTTCTTAATTCATTAATTATTTTTTCTTGAACTGAGAAAAACAAACTTACAACAGTCAGTCGCTTATTATAGTGGTAAAGAGATTGGCGACAAACTCGAGCTGAAACTTTTACAAATCCTATAAAGATAACGGTAAAATAGATCTCAAAATAGCAATAAATATTGATACAAGCTAATGATTTCTGTTGTAGTTATTTACTTAGTTATTTACTAAGTTTAGCTTAGTTGTGGCACAAGGCCCGAACTATGGGTCTTTCTATGAGAATAAAATTTCCTAATAGTAGTTTACTAAATTTAGCTTAGATGTAGCACAAGACCAGAAGAATGGGACACTCTGTGAGCATCGAACTCACTAACAATGGTCTGCTAATCTAGCTTGTTAACATTACTGTGATTTCTCTAGTATTAATTATAATAAAGTGAAATGATATAGTTATATGTATTTACCAACCACAGTGCACGAGCTGGATTTATCAGGTTCAGAGTTTTCTTCTCCGACCCTGGTTGTCCTACTATTTATACATAGCTGGAGGGAGATTAGTGGGATGCATACCTTTGCCAAGTGTATTAGCCCTATGTGAAATGCAAAAGCCTCGTTCAGGATTTAAAGTTGGGTCAACGAGTACATAAACTATATTGTTTTATTTGTTATACTAATTAATGACAAAATGACATGTATTAGTTATTGTTGATTGACTGGTTGATTTTAATGACATGTCAAACCGTCTAAGGTTATTTTATGCATGGGGTTTAGGGAATCGCGTTTATTGTACGTGTATCCTTAAAAATTTTGCGTAAAAGTTGTTTCTTAAGAGCTTTTCTTCCAATGTGCTATCGGATATGAATAATTCTTAAAGAGGTCTAATTGACTCAAAGATGTTTTTGTTTGTTTGTTTTGTTTTGTTTACCGGCATATCAACACTTTTTGGGTCATTTAATGACGAAACAAGTAATTTTGATATCAGGTTGCTTACAGTACCTGCTGTTTCTTAAATGGTAACCCATCTAAGTATTTAACAGGCTTATTGCTGCTTAACTTCAGTGATCGAGCGGGAATCGGTGTTTCCAACGGGACTTAAGCGTAATCCCTATAGATGGGACCTTAACAGGTAAAACCACTACGTATCGTAGAGGACCTGACAGTAATAGCAATGAAGAAGTACTCCACATTCTATAGATTTCCAGAATCGGAACCTCACTATCAGATGGAGTTAACCCTTTTAATGGATGGTTCTTAACCCCTCTGCAGCCAGTCTATTTGAAATACCGAAAAAACCGTGTCATTACTTTCTAATAAGCTAATAATATTTTGAAATAAAAGGAAATAGCAATGTCAATATACGCATTGGAAAGGCATGGACTGCTATAGAAATTTGGAGCAGGGCCGTGGAATCCACGGTTTAGGTCTACATAATCTTGCCTGATCGTCAAGGATTTTGCAACTTGATTGAAATCTCATGAACCAAGTAGGCCTTCACCTTGCGGGAAACAAATGTTTTTTGGTTGCTTCCGCGGCGTTTTGGCCAGTTTGAACTTGTAAATCATAAGTTCTCGAATTCTTAAATTAAATGAAGGGTAGTTGCAGTGCGTTTGAATTGCCATACAGGGCGACACTGCTGAGGGATTTTGATGGAAGCAACCATCTCCGTAATGTAGAGTTGATCCTTCTTTCCAGCTTCTCTCTCTCTCCCTCTCTCTCTCTTCTCTCCCCCTGTCTCTCTCTCTCTCTCTCTCTCTCTCTCTATATATATATATATATATATATATATATATATATGTGTGTGTGGGTGGGTGTCTGTCTGTCTTTGTGTATGTTTAAAAGTAATGAATATATGTTAAAAATAAGAGTGGTAAAGATGTTTAATTAATATCGCGACGTTTAAAATGTTTCGATTATTATATACATATCAAATATATTTAGAAATATGTACAAAATATATATTTAATTATAAATATATATTCTATATACATATAATAATCGAAACCTTACATACCCACATACACACACACACACAAAACACACACACACACACACACACACACACACACACCTTTTGTAAGTTAAAATTGTTTAAATTGTTTCGTCTTGTTGCCAACATCTAAAAAATCCGCTACATTTGGATGAAAAAAGGTACATATAGAGACATGACTGACATATATATGGCGCGAATGCCCACATTGGTGAATATTGTAACGACTTTCGTTCTTTTTTGTAGTATTAAGGTTTTTTGTTTTTTAAACTGATTTGACATTCCTCTCCTACCCAAACAACTACGGAGTGAATGAGCTCTGATAATGATTTTTGTAAAATCGAAATATTGATCAGTATCAGCTATGATTATATTATAAATTGTTTTCTTCTTTAACAGCATTGTGTGATGTTTTTATTCCACCTTTTCATACTCATATATATATATTATATATATATATATATATATATATATATATATATATATAACTTTTATTATTTGATCATTTTATTGTATCAGTTTGTTTTTCATCGAAGACCAAATAGAGACGGAGCAAAACGTTGCCCCTCTTCAAAAGTTTCATCCTATTTTCAGTTACGTTAAATGTGGATCTGACGAAGCATAATTAGCAAACAATGTTCACCTTGGACGGCTGATTATAAAGTGATATATAATGGGCGGACATTAAGCAAATAAAAATCTGTTTAAAAAAACGAAAGAGTTTTATAAACATATTATTATTATTATTATTATTATTATTATTATTATTATTATTATTATTATTATTCCACCTTGGTTCTTTATGGCTTTCCGTTCATAGCTTTTCGATAGGAGAAACTTTTCCCATAAATTAAGTTTAAAGAATAAAAGAAAAGAAAAGATCAGAAAAGAAAAGATCGCCGCTAGATGTCTTCTTCTTTGAAGTTATTTCTCAAATGTTTTCTTGGCCCAAAAGAGGTATTCTTTGATTGTCAATAGCCGGCCGTTTGCGTTAAATACACAGAAACATAAAAATAAATGGTTGATATGGACAAAAAGCATTGAAAATACAATTTCTTCCAATGGATTTACTTATCAATTCTTTCGATGACTCTTGTTACTTTGTTATAAAACATAACTGTGAGAAAAAAGACATTACAGAAAAGATTTTACTTGACTTACAAATATATATATATATATTATATATATATATATATATATATATATATATATATATATATGTGTGTGGTGTGTGTGTGTGTGTGTGTGTGTGTGTGTGTGTGTGTGTTGAAAAAATAAATAAATGAAAGAGAATGTTAAATTCTTTCCTTTATTTTTTCAACATAATTGTCGGATTCACTTCCATTTTTTTCAACACACACACATATATACATACGTACATATATATATACATATATATACATATGTGTATATATATATGTGTGTGTGTGTGTGTGTGTGTGTGTGTGTGTGTGTGTGTTTAAATTTGAAAAAAATGTAAGTGAATCCGACAATTATGCTGAAATTTATTGTGAAATAAACTGTTTTTAGAAAGGTTCTTTTTAAAAGGTTTTCGATGTTTGACCAGCCCCTCCAAATTTATTTTCAGAAAAATGTTCTGGTGAATGTGACACGTTTATTTCTTAAAAGCCATATTCTGGTTAAATTTGCTTGGGTTGTTTTTATTTTTACTAGCAAATATATGCACCCTCCGGGTGCAAGTACCTAAGTTTTAATGTAATAAAATATCATATTAAATTAGAAAGACTAACCAAATAAGAATGAAAAAGATTTGAAACAGAGGGGGCTATAATCGAAAAATAGAACAACTGAAACTTACTCTTCCACCCCTTCCGTCTTTCATTACTAAATTTTTCTAATTTAACTATTTAGTTAAATTAGGAAGTAAAGAATAAAATTACAGTTATTTCTTCTTGTAAATAATTTTCTTTTAAAATTTATCTCCGAGATTTTTGCTCATATTCATTAAGATAAAACCAAACAATTAGAAATCAATAATACCAAGCACATATTTATTAAAATCAAATTTTAAGTATCAATAGGCAAATAAGCCTTCCATTCATACTGTAAATCGCTATTTTGTTGTATATATAAATACAATTACATGTTATTAGTATGTAGATATGGTCAACAGTATTAATAATATAAAACAATTTTATTAATAATTGAAGGTTTAAAAGAATGAAACCATGGAGAATTTAACGTAAATAATTAAGGGAAGTGTAACTTGTATAGTAATATAGTTTCGGTTACAGATAGACAAACCCACAATCTCCATTATGATAAGATATATATATGGATAATCTTTGAAAATATATATATAAATGTAGTATTTTTAAGTATAAGAATATAAACATGAAAACATAGAAGAGATTTATAACTCACCTTTCCTGCTAATATATATATATAATATATATATATATATATATATATATATATATATTATGAATTACTATACAATTAAAAAGCATTTGTGACCATTTGTTTCAAAGCTGCGTATTAGGCGCTTATCCTCAGAACACATCTCTTAGACTACTAACTTGAGCTGTATAGGAAATGTATGTGTGTGCGCGCACGCATGCGCGTGTGTGTGCGTGTGTGTGTACAAATAATAAATAAATAAGAAAAATGAGAGTCGTGAGGATAATTTATTAATATTTGAAAATTATTGTCTCGACTGTGTGAAAAGGGGTATTCCAAAAACCTTTATTTGCCTTACGAGCATAGAAAATCTAATAGATTTTGTCTACGTCGGTGGGTTAAATAAAGTGTTCCCATTGAAGTTCCCTGAAGGTTCCCTATTACGATGTGAACACTCCCGATTTCGACGAAAAGGTTTCTGAGTTCGACAGGAATCACCAGAGAGCACATCAACCGAAACGCTGTGTACATAATAATAATAAAGATGAGTACAACAGTCCGAAAGATGAATGATACAAATTATTTAAAAAAAAAAAAGAAGTTCCGACAAAATCATCGATTTTTTTCATAAGCAAGCTATATAAAACAATATGTGTATTTACCCAACCACTCCACACGAGCAGGATGTGACACAAGGTCAATTTTTAAGCGGAGCTTAACTGGTTTGAATTCAGAGTTTTTCTTTTCCTATACCAGCTGTCATACAAATGTTCACAGACCCTACTCCGTCCTACTATTTATATATTTAGTTGGATGCATACTTTTCCCAAGGGTATTAGCGCCATAGGATAAGTAACCAGCCCCGTTCAGGATTTTGAACTCGTGTCCATTTCCTACAATGATAACCATGAATAATATAAGCCTGTACAGGGGGGGGGCATGCAATATTAAGACCGGATGCGTCCTTCTAAATCAGCAATTTCACCCTGCAACGACCTGGTCTAAAAATGTTTAAAAATGTTGCCGAATAGCGATTTCAACCCTCATTGGATGATCCATACTTGTGACCTCGTGTCACAACTCATTCTTGTTTGGTTGTTTATTTTGTTTACTAGGAATGCAAAACACCCTATCGGCGAGGCTTAAAATATGTTGATTACCTCTCCTGCAGATGGATAAGACCCACAACCCCCCAAAAGGGTGCACAAGGTATCACAATAAATTGCATCTGATGGTGAGACACCTGTTTTAGAGATCTGGGGAATGTGGAATACCACTTCATGGTCCTTACTCCTAGGTCTACTCTACGTAGTAGTACTTGTAGGGTCCGATATACATATTTACTAACCCCTCCACACGAGTAGGATGTGATACAAGGTCATTTTTAGCCGGAGTTTGACAGGTTTGAATTCGGAGTTTTTCTTCCCCTAGACTAGTTGCCAAACTAATGTTAAAGAGCCCAGTCTGCCCTGCTACTTACCCATAGATTGAGGGAGAGCAGGTGGATGCATACCTTTTCCAAGGATATTAGCGCTATGGGAAATGAAGACAGACTTGAACTCGGACCGATAATTACATTCCCCACGACTCTAACAATTACAGCACGCACCTCCACTTCTAAGGCACGATTTATGGGTCGGAAAGATCTGATGGCAAATTCTTTGTAGTCGATATGAATGTGTACAAAAAAGATTATTAAGAAACGTTTCAACAATAAAAAATATAAACGTACAATTTATGCATTTCATTAATCTATAGGCATGAAATAACCCAATACGAGTTGACATAGCGTTGAAATCAATCAATAATGTAATAATAATTTTGGTCCTTTTGTCAAGTATTTCATTTTTAACTCTCAAACACTTATAAGCAGTAATATATATATATATATATATATATATATATATATATATATATATATATATATATATATATCATTGCTTATAAGTGTTTGAGAGTTAAAAATGAAATACTTGACAAAAGGACCAAAATTATTATTACATTATTGATTGATTTATTATATGTGTGTGTGTGTGTGAGAAGAAAAAATGAAAGTGAATCCGACGGTATGTAAAATAGGAGGAAAAAATTTGAAAAAAGACAGGATAAAATAAAATGAGTGATATTTATTCAGCCAACGCTGCAGTGTTTAAATCTGTTTAGTAGATCTTCTTCAGGGCTTTTGTTGATACGATTTAGTTATAATTAAAGAAAAATAAATGTATAGAAAAACCATGTGAGATGTTGATTAAATATAGGGAATTTTAGGATTCTTGAGGACAATTTTGGAGAGGTGAGGCGACAGAAGGAAAAATCCGGGTCTTTGTTTAATCGTGTTAAAAATTGAGATGGTGCCAGATTCTACGATTTTTCTTTCTTTTTTGTTGTATATCCTAACTGTTGGAAATGAAGATGGTGCTAGATTCTAGGATTTTTCCTTCTTTTTTTTGTGTATAAACGGTTTTGAACAATCGTCGAACAATCTTTCGTTGTGTGTGTGTGTGTGTGTGTGTGTGTGTGTGAGAGAGAGAGAGAGAGAGAGAGAGAGAGAGAGAGAGAGAGAGAGAGAGAGAGAGAGAGAGAGAGAGAGAGAGAGAGCGTTTATATACAACAAAAAAGAAAGAAAAATCGTAGAATCTAGCACCATCTCCATTTTTAACACGATTAAACAGAGACCCGGATTTGGCTGAATAAATATCACTCATTTTATTTTAATCCTGTGTTTTTTCAAATTTTTTTTTCACTATTTTACACACACACATACACACACACACACACACACAAACACACACACACACACACACACACACACACATATATATATATATACGGGGATCATTCCATGCGTAGATTAGTGCCAGTAAGTGGACGGACAGAGCAATATATAGAATAAATTAAGGAAAAAAAACATTAAATTTGCTACATTGTAATAATTCATTTCAACTAGCTAATCGCAACATTTTCAGACATGAGCAGAAACTGGTTATTACTCTATGTAATAACCATGTTTTTGCTCATGTCTGAAGATGCTGTGATTATGCAGTTGAAATAAATTATTACAATGAAGCATATTTAAGTTTTTTCCTTAATATATATATATATATATATATATATATATATATATATATATATATATATGATATGTCTTGGAACAGAATATTTCTCATGAGGGTAAAATTACTTCAAGCGAGACAGAGGCATGACCCACCTGTATCAGTCGCCAAAAAATGAGGAGTTCGAACCTGAAACTCGATACAATGAGCGTAGGTCTTACGACATAGCTAGACGACAATTCGAGCGTGACGCTTACTTATTCGGCCTTATATTTCTTGACAGTCGTACGTTTAGGAATTTAAAACTATACGACAGTCACATGGAACATCAGACTGGCGACAGAAAGGTCGAGATTTTAGCCCAGTCGCAAGAGGTTTGGTTTGGTTTCTTTGTTTCATTGCATATCAATCTTCGTTGGTCATTCAATGCCAAAACCGTCCTTTCGGTGGTACTATTCAACCCATAGGTGGAGAGTGAGGAGCTATTCATCCAACTATTCTCCCTCCAGCTATAGGTAAATAGTAGAGCAATTAGGGATCTTTAACTTTGGCAAGGCAATAAATCTAGGAGAAGGGAAATTCTGAATTCAAACCTGTTAAACTCGACATAAAAATTGAACTTGTGCCACATCCCGCCCATGCTTATAATATCTGCCCGTTTAATGAGTGGAAAAACATGAAACTCAGAGTTACGGGTGAATAACATGGATTGCCGGATTAGCTCAGTCGGTCGAGCGTTCGGCTAGAAACCACAAGGTTCCTAGTTCGATACCGGTCCCCGCCAACTCAGCGTATGAGTAGCACAGGGATCTGTGCGGTAAAGTAAGGAGCTGATGGTAGGTGTGGCGCTCCACCTGAGATGCTAAAAACAATCTCCTTGGTCTAGCGCTATTGAAAAGGGATAGACTCCCTCGCTGACTGGCTGATACCGACTTTAGCCGCCCCGTCGACTTTACTTACTATATATATATATATATATATATATATATATATATATATACAAATGAAAAAAATCTCAACAACCTACCCTCTAACTATAAGTTAAGAACGGCCAACATTTTGGCCGATGTACTCTCAGGCCTTCTTTTGTTGTTTCTTGTCGATCTCGGAAACATTCTTGTTAAGTTCGGGAACTTTCCTATTGAACCCGGTAGCATTCATATCGTAATAGGGAGCATTTACAGAGCTTTCAACCGAACCCTTTATTTAATCTACTGGGGTAGATTCTTCTCATTTCGTTTCCAATGACCGGTTACAAGTTTTAATCTATATTACGTATTCTATGTTATGTTTTCTCTTGGACCTATTTGCTTCATGGTGTTGTGCCAGGGTGACATCAGACATAAAGAACACGCTACGGAGAGCCTGCCGCCATCGAAGGGGATCCTGAGCCAAAATTTCTCAACTGTCAGGATTAAAGAACTTTAGACCATACTTGCAGACATCCTTAAATCCCAGCTGGTTGCGACCACTCTTTCTCTTGACATGATAAAAGTTCCGCATAGAAGATATCCTTTCGGATTCGCGAAACATCCGTCCGGCGGACATGACCATGCCAGCAGAGACGACGTTGTCTCAGAAGAGAGCACAAGCTGTGCTCTCTGTCTCTGTCTCTGTGTCTGCCTGTCTCTGTGTGTCTGTCTCAGTCTCTGTCTGTCTGTCTGTCTCTCTCTCTATATATATATATATGGGAGTAAAAAGACGAAATCCATCCGACTGTATGTAGAGAAAAGTAGACAAACACGGGATTTTATCCATCCAGTACAATATCCCTTGTTTGTCTACTTTTCCCCATATATATATATATATATATATATATATATATATATATATATATATATATACCTTCTTAACGTAATATAATAATAATGCCCACTTCTTACACGAAATTGGTTTCCATATCCACCTCCACATGATATCCGGAAGATAATGATCTGGGGTCAAATATAAAGGTCAGACAATCGTGACCCATACATCCTGTACATAAAAATGGACACTGCCAACAGAATGTCAATATGTATCTTTGTCTTCCTCTCACGCACATTCGGAGACTGTCACTTATTTAAAAATCGCAAATAGCGTGTAACAGACGCATGGATATTATATAATATATTCTACAACAGATCTTAAAGATGTATTTTCCAAATATAAGATATTCTACAACACATTATATATATATATATATATATATATATATATATATATATATATATAAAGTAAAAAGTAAAAGTGGCCTATTGTCGGTATCGGCCGGACAGCGAGGGAATCTATCCCCTTTTTCGCTAGCGCTAGATCAGAGAGATTGGTTTGCTGGGTTAGAGTACCACACCTACTATCAGCTCCCCACTTTACCGCACATATCAAATTACCCAATCTGTGATACACATATGCTGAGTTGGCGGGGACCGGTATCAAAACAGGAACCTTGCTATTCCGTGGCGGGTACGCTAACGGCTAATATATATATATATATATATAATATATATATATATATATATATATATATATATATATATATTTCATCTGCAAGTCGCTGGCTGGACTGAAGTCTCACAATCGCCATAAACATTCCAGCTGATTTTGCTTTTAGACACTCATACGTCGAAATCGACGGGAGAGTCCATCATATATTTTATGGTAGTGGAGGCATAATGTCAACGGCGCTTGGTAATTATCAGTTACTAACCTATGTGATTTTCAAACTAAGTTTTGATTTGAACATCGCGAATGCAAGAAACTGATCATTACCAGCTTGAAATTAAATTATTAACGAAAAATCCTGCTCTGACTGAAGAGATCCTGGTCTTCATTTGTTAAGTCAGTTTCAGTAGTGCCAGTTATTTGTTGATCTGGGTGTTCATATATGATACAAATATTCTATTTATAAATATTTTATTGATCCTTCTCATTATACTCCTAACAATTTCTTAACTCTTACCCGGTGTGGTAGTACCTGATGGGTTCCATCTAGAGGTTAAATAGAAGAAAAAATGAGTTTGTAAAAATGTGTTTAAAAAATTGAATTAAAAAATACAGAATACCCATGAAGAATGAATAAACCAAACGTCTTCGGCATAAAATAACCCAACGGGTTAACATGCCGTGAAATCCAACCAATCAACGAACCAACCAAGCAACCAACAATATCTGGTTCTATTTCTTTTTCTCTGTTCCCTATATCAACTCTAGAGTGTATTTTCCCTATCTGGAGTTAAAGAAGTATGCACCAAAATATGCTCCCTCTAACTAAATTAGAGCAAATTGAGCTCTTTAACGTCTTCGGCATAAAATAATCTATCTAAATATATATAATCTCTCCATATAAATAAATTATAATATAATCTACATATTAATACTTTTATTCCTTTAATCCTACAATTATCTATCTGCAGAGGATACAATTTGTATATTCTAAGCCCCACCGTCAGGGTGTCCAATATAACTGAGATAACAATGAGATACTAATTAGAATCCTTTACTCTTGCTAAATAGAAGCCTTTTTGAATTGCTTGTAAAAGTCTGTTCGACTATTTATCTATAGTTAGAGGGAGGATAGTTGGATTCAAACCTTTTTCTGAAATTATAAAAAAATTAATCTTGAAACCGAAAACATTATAAAAATCAACTGCAGCAAACCCATCCTTCCCATAAAACAACTAATAATTGAAGAATTAAAGATGACTGTATTTATAGTTTACTGGTTATTTTCTCGGAGAAATTGTATTAACTGGTGAATTAGTTATGTTTCTTAATTTAATTTTAAGTTAATTTATTTAGGGGTGAATAGAAATTAAATTTAGTTACAAGGTTTGTGTCAAGGAAGAAGTTTGAAATTCCCTATTCTTGACGACGTTAAATAAAATAAGAAGGTTGGTTGGATTTTACGGCATGTCAATCCTAGGGTTATTTTATGCCGAAGACGTTTTTATTTTATCTATTCTTGTTGGATAATCAAAGTTTTTTGAACTCATTTTTAGATATATTTTTCAAACTCATTTTTTTCTATTTAATCGCAAATAGATGGGACTTTAACAGGTACTACCATTCCGGAGCATATTGAACCTCGGAGTAATGGTAATGAAGAGATTCCCCACACTCGCCAGAGCTTCGGAATTGGAACCCCAATAATAGATGCAGTTTAGCGTCATACTCAGGACTAACATCCTCAGCTATCGCCTTCTAGCAGACATATGATTAAAAGTGAACACGGGGGCACGTTGTGTAATGGTTAGAGTCGTATGAAATGGACTCGTCAACCCGAGTTCAAATCCTGGACGAGACTGTTTGCATTTCACATAGCACTAATACCCTTGAGAAAAGTTATGCATCGAGCGACTCTTCCTCCAGTTATGGGTAAATAGTAGGGTAGATCGAGCTCTTAAACCTTAGCTGGGTAACCAGTCTAGGAGAAGAAAAACTGAAGTCAAACCTATTAATCTCCGCTTAGTATCGCATCCTGCTCGTGCGGAGGAGTGGGTAAATAGATATAGGATGAAGAGGGTTGTGGGCTTGCTATAGAACAATTATATAGATGCTAGGGCTTGACGTGACCATTCGATTGGTCGGAGAGTTTCTCTCCGACCTTCCGTCTAGCCAAAGTAAGGGTCAAAATGGAGTGTTGCAAAGTCATGGACTACTCCGTCACCAGGAGTCAAACAGGTGGCCCCATTGGGGGGGGGTGCCCTTCTACTTATATTCTACTGCCCAGCCGACAGAGCACCTTTGAATATAGTAATATTACTTAACGCAATAACGGTAATATGGGTATAATGTTTATTTTTTCACTAAGAAGATTTGAGCGCCCTGTTTAAGACCCTTGTAGCTTTAATGTATGGCTCAAGGAGAACGAAAACTCTGAATAAAACCTATTAAACTTTGCTAAAAAATTAACCTTGTATCACATCCTGCTCGTGCGGTGAGGCCGAAAAACTATAAAATGAGGACAACAGCCCGAAAAATCTAAATAATACATAATTCATTATATTCTATTTTATTATGCTTTTATACAATGGAATGCTCTTTCATCCTTACTTAAAAAGGTAACAAAAAAAAAAATGTGTTTTTGGTGGGACTGGAACGGTTTAATGTCATTTCAGTTTATTTCAGTAAGGAAAATTGATTTGATATACAAGGAAATTGAGGTACGAACGGAACGAATTAAACTCGTAAGTCAAGGTAACACTGTATATCCTTTTCTTTAGCAGAAGATATCTGGATATATCAAATGCTTCACTACTTCGCTTTCACGAAAGGAAGCAGGAAGATTACGAATATTTTTCTGGTGGAAGTCACGTGGTTCCTGTAGATTTTTTTTTTTTTTTTGCTTTAGAACCTGTAGAAAAAATTTCAGCCAATGGGTTAATATTAAGTTAACTTTTTTTCTGTTTTGCCGTTACACACACACACACACACACACACACACAGTGCCGTACAAACTTCGGCGGAATAGTATAGACGAGTCCGTAACTAACGACCTCCTACGCATCTTCAGACATGTTAATGTGAATTTGAATAGACACTTATTTACTTAAATCTCATTCGTTCATAATGGAAAACTTCACGCATTAAAAAAAAAATCTCGTTTAAGTCTCAGAGGGCTGGTTTTGATAATAATAATAATAATAATAATAATAATAATAATTGGAAAAATACACTTTTTTTGCATAGTCATACGCAATTCCCTTTCTTATTACTTGCGTTTATAATCGGTTTTATTGAAGAATATAATATTCATCGTATTTTTAGTAGACATTGCAAAATCATTCAGGTGTAATAACAGATATCATGTTTCTGACTTATTATTATTATTATTATTATTATTATTATTATAGTTTTTAACACCAGCGTTAGCTGATGGACTTTCACTGGAGTCTGAGTGACAGCAAGTCTACTCAGGTCTCCAGGACTCTTCTGAGTATACTAGCCGATTTCAATAATGCTATTGTCTGGATGGTCTCCATTCTTCCTTTGATTTCTAATTGCTCTAGCCTTTTTCTTTCTTTCTTTTATTCTCTTTTTAATATTTTACTCCTTGAGAGTTTTTCACACCAGCGTTAGCTGATGGTATTTCACTGGAGTCTGAAGGACAACAAATCTCTTATGGTTTCCAGGACTCTTCTGAGTATTCTAGATGATTTAAACAATGCTGTTGTCTGATGATGTTAATTCTTCCTCTGATTATCAGTTCCCTCAGTCTTTTTCCAAGTCTTTTGGACCGTTCGAAGTGTACCAACTACAATTGTTATAACTTTCACCCTCATATTCCACAGCTTTTCAGTTTACATTTACTGTTTTGTTGTGTCTTATCAATTTTTGCTTTTATTATTATTATTATTATTATTATTATTATTATTATTATTATTATTATTATTTGCTCCTTTTGAGTTTTCACATCAGCATTAGCTGATGGTCTTTCATTGGAGTCTGAGTGACAGCAAGTCTCCTCAGTTCTCCAGGACTATTATTATTATTATCATTATTATTATTATTATTTCACTCCATTAGAGTTTTCACACCCGCCTTAGCCGGAGGTTCACTGAATAGAAAGTTTCCTTCTGAGTATTCCAGCCGATCTCAACAAGTCTTTCTCTGGTTTCCATTTCATCTAGACATTTTCCAGACTCCTTGGGACCGTTACAAGGGCACCAATTACAATTGGCACGACCTTCACCTTCATGCTCCACAGTTTTCTTTATTCTCTGGCAAAGTCTAAGTATTTGTTTATCTTTTCGCTTTCTTTCACTTTCTCTAGTTGATCGGCCGGGACGGTAAAATCCGCGAGATGGCAAGTTCTCTTGTTGTTGATCAACACTATGTCTGGTCTCCTGGCTGGGATTTTATGATCTGTCTGTACCTCAAAGTCCCAGAGAATTTTGTGCGTCTCATTCTCCAGGACAGATTTCGGTTTGTGCATATACCATTTAGTTGAATGGTGAAAATTGAATTCCTTGCAAAATTCCCAGTGAATCACCTTTCCCAACCAGTCGTGTCGATATTATTACTTTCACTGTACGTGAAATTTTCACACAAGTTTTAGCTAGTGTTTATGTTTTATTTTATTATCTTTATTCTTTTACTGAAGTTCATTTTAGCTTATTTTAACAGTGCTGTTGTCTGGATGGTGCTCGATTCTTTCTCTGATCCCTAGTTCCCACCAGTCTCTCCTTTATGCCCAGAGTGGACGTGGGAGTAATGACAATAAAGGTATACTGCACATTCTCCAGAGCTCCAGAATTGAAACCTTATCACTAGATGCAGTTTAACGTCTTACCCAGGATACTAAGATCCTCAGTCGCCGCCTTCTAGCACATTTATGATAAAAAGAGTTGGAAGGTTGCCATAAGAGTAATACGTCCAGTACAACCATATAGATGGTAGGGCTTGACGTGACCAACCGATTGATCGGAGGGGGTCTCTTCAACCACCCGTCTAGCCTATGCGAGTCATCACCCACGGTGTCACCCCTCTGCAGAGGTACATTGGCATATTCTACAGCCGAAGCCGATAGGACTGACTAAAAATAAAAATAACAGATTTTTATTTGCAGAATATGTTGATTTAAACAATCAAATAATAAATCCGAACAAAATATCTTGGGCTTCATATAATACAAGAATTATTAAGTGTACTCTCATGTAAATTAACAAACTTTGGTATTACATGAGAATAGATTTATAGAACAAGAATTATCCAATATTTTAGGAATATTTTTGTCATATGAAGTGTGCTGAAGTCCACCACTTAAACTTATAGACTCTGCGTAGGCGCGTAGATTAAAGCCAGCAAATCAGTAGCTCGAATACATGGTTAGTTAACTATTTAAGCGCCTATCTTGAAAGCCATTCATTTGCTCGTATTCGCCACTGACGAACGGATCTGCAACCAAGGACGCTGCTCAACCAAAGGATTCTACCCAACACTAAGAAACACCAAAGAACAACCAAAGGATTCTACCGAACACTAAAGAACACCAAGGAACAACCAAAGGATTCTACCTAACACTAAGGAACACTGAGAGACAATCAAAGGATTATTCACTATTAAATTGAATTATCAAATATACACTGATGCAAATTTGTAAACTTTGGGGGTAAGGTGATGATTTTATAGAACAATAATTCTTAAATTTATACACATTGCAAATTTAGAATCTTTGGGTATAACGGTGAATAATCTTATAGAACAAGAATTATTAAATGCATTATTAAATGGAGACACATCTAACACGCATGTAATTTGCAAACGTAGGGTATAAATGTTGATTAGTTTAAAAGATGCTTTGACTAAGTTTTTTTCTATGTCCTAGTTAATCTGAATAAAACGAAGAAACTGTTTTACAAAAAACATTACCATTAAATAATCGTTAACACTTTTTTTTCTTTTGAGAATGCGAAACCAAAGAATTGAAAATAATCTTTTTGTTTTTTGATGGAATTTGAGACAATGTATTTTTTTTTCAAATGACATAAATCTCTTGAGAAATTGTTCTGGTCTGTCTTCATTAACAAAGAAATGTCTTCATATTTTCTTATTTTTTCGTATGTATGTATGTATGTATGTAGATAGATATATAGATAGATAGATAGATATGAATATACCTAAATACATAGAAATATAGATATGAAAGGATCCTGAACATATCAAATGATTTGAATAGATAGATAAATAGATAGCTAACCCAACAGATAGATATGAATTAGGCTAAGATAGATAGATAGATAGATAGATATGTGTAGACCAAGATAGATAAATAGACAGATCGATATATAGTTATGGAAACATTAAAATAGATTATATATTAAATTTTTACTTGAAGGCACTTACAATGCATGTATCGCATAAAATTCGATACTTTTTCTTATAGAAAATAAACTTGACAAGTGTAATCCCGATCGCTCGGTGTGTAGAATATCGTACAGACTGTTTCGACTTTTTAAAGTCTCATCAGCGATATATACTAACGACTTCCCCCCGACAGAAATCGAAACCGGGACCTCAGCAGGCATAGTCAAACACCATACCGCCTTGGCAACAGTACACAGCTAATAATCCCTGCGAAATTAACCTTGGCAAATGATGAGAGATATGAAAAGCATGGAAAGTTTTAAAGATTTAGAACAATAGATAGATAGAAAGAAAGATATTGACTGCATTACGCAGGAAAAGGGTATTTTCTCTTCCAGTCAAACACCATACGCCTTGGCCACAGTACACAGCTAACAATCCCTGCGAAATTAACCTTGTCAAATGATGAGAGATATGAAAAGCATGGAAAGATTAAAAGATTTAGAACAATAGATAGATAGAAAGAAAGATATATTGACTGCATTACGCAGGAAAATGGTATTTTCTCTTCCAGTCAAACACCATACCGCCTTGGCCACAGTACACAGCTAACAATCCCTGCGAAATTAACCTTGTCAAATGATGAGAGATATGAAAAGCATGGAAAGATTAAAAGATTTAGAACAATAGATAGATAGAAAGAAAGATATATTGACTGCATTACGCAGGAAAATGGTATTTTCTCTTCCAGAGTGTCATTCGAACAATTCAATTGTTATAGACAATATCATTCAGTAATAGCCAATTTCTAGCAATTCCTTAAATGAATTTCTTTAGAATTTTACAAAACGAAGAGAGCGTTTACACCAGTAGATTCCAGTTAAGTTGAGATGTTAGGGTCTGTCTCAGATGTTATCACGAGTTTTATGACTAAAATGTGATCTGTTACATTGTTGTGCAGGAAGAGATATTTCTACATTGATTAAAAAAAGGATATACCTGATTTGACGTACATTTAGACTTTAAAATCGTTATATGCTAATATCACACAAGAAGTATATGAAAATCCAACATCTAACAAAAAATCTAAAATTTCTAAAAAAAGAATCTTTAAAAAATCTAAAATCTAAAAAATAAAAAAAAAATCTAAAAAAATGAAAAAAATCTAAAAAAGGAAAAAAACAACCTTAAATCTAAGGAAAAAAATGAATATATAAAATTAAAAAAAATCTAAGAAATGGGGATTTCCAAATTGTAAATTCTTAGAATTGCCTGTTCCATGAAACTCCCATTAGTTACGATTTGTTTTCAATAAATCAATATGACATCAAACAAAACTTAAAAATTTTAAATCTAAAAAAAAAAAAAAAAAAAAAATATCATAGAAACGTGTATTCCCAAGTTCTAAATGTAGAAATGGGGATTCCCTACCTAGGCACCTATTTACTGATATTATGAAATAAGCTTATCTACTGAAGCTTAAAATTGACAGCTGTCGAGCTTGGTTGAACTGCTGTTGTTGAGAGAGCTTTTCGTGCCCGTTTCATGTTATTTCGGAATGATGCTATTCAGGATAGAAAATCGATACTGCAATGTAGTGAAGATTTCAAAACCCCAGGTTCATCAATCAAAATAAACCTGTAGCCCTTTATTCAAAGAACGGTGAAATATATTTTTAATATCAGTTGCCTTGATCTTTTTGTCAAATTTTAAGAACGTTTTTCCTAAATATTCTCTGTGGTGTACTAACACAAGACTGCAACATCGTAGTAAAAGACTTCGATCTCCAGTCACACTCTTATGTTTACTTGCTGACTAATATCATTGGTAAAGTTATGAAACCCTCATACCTTCAACTATGGGTTAAATAGTATCATTACAGTTCTTCTACAAGGATGGCTTTAGGAGTGGTTGTCGTGCTAGACTGCGACATCATACTAAAGCGAGTTCGAATTTCAGTTGCGCTATTACTTTCACTTTCAGTGTAATACCCTTGGGAAAGGTACGAACTCCCTCATCACCTCAATTGCAAGTTAATAGAAACAATAGTGTTCTTCTACAAGGATGGTTTTAGAGTGGTGAACCTACAGACAGTACGAACTCCAGTTGCGCGATTACATTCACTTTCAGAGTAATACCATTGGAAAAGGTATAAACCCCCGTATCCCTCATCTATGGGTTAAATAGTAAGACTACTATTCTTTACAAGGATGGCTTTAGGAGTGGTTAACGTGCTAGTTTGCGACATCATTCTAAGGGAGTTCGAACTCCAGTTGCGTGATTACGTCCACTTTTAGAGTAATACCCTTGGAAAAGGTATGAACTCCCTCATCATCTCAATTGTGAGTTAAATAGTAACACCAGTGTTCTTTTCCAAGAATGGCTTTAGTAGTGGTGAACCTGATACTGTACTGAGTTCGAACTCCAGTTACACGATTACATTCCTTTCAGAGTAATACTCTTGGGAAAGGTATGGACCCCTCATCCACCTCTATCTATTGGTTAAACAGTACCACTAATGTTCTTCTACAAGGATGGATTTGGTATTATACACCTCGCGAAGGTTGATATGTCATTAAACAGAGAAAGTAAACCAATAAGAGATTTGAACAAAGGGGTTGAACTCTCAACTGTCTTTTTTTTTCTCACCTGGCGGCGCAGAGGTTTAATTCTTTTTTCTTTTCTTTTCTTTTCTTTTTTTTTTTTCACGTCGTGAAGCACTCAATCATTTTACGACACCAACCGCACCCTTTTGTGTCTCGTAAAGTTCTGTGTAGGTTACGTTTTTAATTCTTTTTTTTTCAAATTTTATTTTATATATATACGACGTTTTCTGATGTGTCAAAACAAAACGTATTCCTTTTACAAAAATAATTTATAAAGAAAAAAAAAAAAAAAAGAAAAAGGCATATTTGCTTGCGTATGTAAATAGATGAATCGGAATGACATGAAATTTTACAGCATTGAATGTACAGTGAATAGCAGATATTTCATCTTGTCTTCAGATAATGAAAAATGTATTTTGTTTCCTGGATAATGTTTCGAAACAAACTGATACATTAGAAAAGAATTGTTTTTTTTATAGAGATTTCAAGCGATGGACACAAAGAGAAATATTTACTGCAAACATTATAGTTGTTATTGAATATAATATATATATATATATATATATATATATATATATATATATATATATATATATATAAGGACGGTTGATGTTCGAATCCGATACTATTTACCCAAACACGGACTCAAGTTCATTTTTAAAGCCCAATACACTTTGTGCTCAGGCCCGAGATCCAGTGCCTAGACAAAAATGTGAGTGTAATATTGAGATTGGAGGGCATACAAAGAAGAGTGACAAAAAATATTAAAAAGAGTAAAAGATTGCAGTTACAGAGAGAAAGTTAAATCAGAATTACCTACTATATTTAAGGATCAATCGCAAGATTTCCAGTTCGATACCGGTCACCGACAACACAGCCCATGAGTAGCACAGTTTAAGAGAGAGAGAGAGAGAGAGAGAGAGAGAGAGAGAGAGAGAGAGAGAGAGAGAGAGAGAGAGAGAGATCAGCTTTAAAAGCACCAGCCTAAGGACTCCTTTATGTTTTTATAGCTGCATTCTTTAATTTCTGTTCTTGCTAACTTATCATATGCACCAGTACAACTTTTATTTTAGATTTGAAATTAATTCAGATTTGAAATTTAAAATCAAATAATTCTCAGTCTCAAAATTATATGATCACTCGTCGCATATATAGCAAGGTTCAAGGTTCCAAGTTCCATATGGGCCCCGCCAACTTAGCGCATGAGTAGCACAGCTTGGATCTGTGCGGTAAAGTGGGGAGCTGATGGGAGGTTTGGCGTTCCACCTCAGTGCAAAAAAATCTGCCTCGTCTTGCGTTAGTGGAAAGCGAATAGACTACCTTGCTGCCCGGCTGATACCGACCATAGGCCACGCTGTCGCCCTGAACAATCTCCGTTTAGCGCTTGTGAAAAGCGAATAGACTTCCGTACTGTCCGGCTGATACCGACCATAGGCCACTCTGTCGCCATGAACAATCTCCGTCTAGCGCTAGTGAAAAGCGAATAGACTTCCTTACTGTCCGGCTGATACCGACCATAGGCCACTCTGTCGCCCTGAACAATCTCCGTTTAGCGCTAGTGAAAAGCGAATAGACTTCCTTACTGTCCGGTTGATACCGACCATAGGCCACTCTGTCGCCATGAACTATCTCCGTCTAGCGCTAGTGAAAAGCGAATAGTCTATGTTATCAAAAGTCAATTCGAACTGGAGCTCTTCTGGCGCGTGGCTCCTGAAGAACACAATGGTTTGATTGACCAGTCGTCCGTACGAAGAGTCAGGCCGACCGAATCGGCGATGGCTAAGCCGAGAACAAGTGATGCAAGTCTAGACACATCAAGTGGCGTTCGATACGCTTACCTTGTTAACTAGTTTACAGCGCTCGTAATCGGTACTCTTGTACAAAAATGATAACGTTAGAAAAAAAAAGAAGGAAAAAAGATGTGTGGATACACTCCATCGGACGTATGCGCATTCAAGGATAACTGTAAAGAGTTTGAGACTGTGGCTCGTTTGGTAAAACCTGATTAAAAAGAAAATTCGCCCAGTAAGCAAAATATTTTTGGATGTCCTTTGTATGACACTAAACTTTATCCAGTTCTAGAGCTCTGAGGAGTGTGAAGTCATTCTTTTGTTGCCATTACTCCCAGGTCCACTCTGAACTGGTGTGGTAGTACCTTTTAGGATCCCAGTTTTTGGTAAAAGAGATCTGTTTGAGATTGCGTTTAAAATGATTTTGAACTACAAGCGAGATTCAAAAATTATCCGCACTCTTGTTTCATGGAAGCCGTACTCATTGTGGATGATTTGATAGGCTGAACCATAACTAATCTGCAGAGAACAAGGTACCCCATCGATGATAATTAGAAATCAATAATACTAGACACATATTTATTAAAATAAAATTTTTAATATCAATATGCAAATAAGCCTACCTGTTCACTCAGCAAACCGCTATTTTGTTGTATATATAAATACAATTGTTTGTTATTAGTATGTAGATATGGTCAACATTATTAATAATGTAAGTCGTCGGGGCGGCCTAATGTCGGTACCAGCCAATCAGCGAGGGAGTCTATCCCCTTTTCACTAGCGCTAGACCAAGGAGATTGTTTTGCGTCTAAGGTGGAGCGCCACACCTACCATCAGCTCCTTACTTTACCGCACAGATCCCTGTGCTACTCATACGCTGAGTTGGCGAGGGCCGGTATCGAACTAAGAACCGTGCGGTTTCTAGCCGAACGCTCTACCGACTGAGCTAACCCGGCCCTAACATTAATAATGTAAAACAATTTTATTAATAATTGAGGTTTAAATAAAAATAAAATAACGGAGAATCTGACGTAAATAACTAAGAGAATTGTGACTTGAGTAGTAATATAGTTTTGGTTACAGACAGACAAACACACAATCTCCATTATAATAAGATCTATTTGAGCTATTCTGACAGCAATCTTGACATTTAAAAAATCATCCCGTTCCTATATAATGGTTTGGTTTGGTGGCTTTGTTTAACGGCATATCAATCCTTTTCGAGCAATTTAATGACGAATCAAGTAATTCTTTTGATAAACAAAGTACTCGGGTTGCTTACAGTAGCTGCTATTGCTTTAGTGGTCACCCAATTAAGTATTGAACAGATTCGTCGCTACTTAAGTTCGGTGATCTATCGGTAACCGGTGCTTACAGCGTAACTTGACTTACCACCCCTCGTCATAGTGAACCTAGGAGTAACGTAAATGAAATGGTTATCTACACTCTACAGGGCTCTATAACAGGAGCCTCATCATTAGATGTAACTTAGTAAAAAATAAAACTAGAATACATACACAAATATTTCGTAACGGATTTCATTTTCATATATCATCACTCAGGTTCTATTTTGGGGTAGGGGAGAGGCTATTTGTGTTATATACCCCCTATAACTGGGTGTCTGTGCATTACGTTACTTAATCAATAAAGCAAGACTTGTTGTTTTTCTTAAGTCTTATTTAAAACAACCCATCCCATCTTTAACGGTGGAGAACGACTGAGAGCTAGCGACTTTCGAGTCCACTCGCTCTGAATCTCTGATCACATCTGACTAAAACTTCTCACACCTGTAATAGCGCCTTCTGGAGGATTAAGTTAGGGTCATCAGTTGACAATCATAACCCTAACAGTTATGGAAATTCCCCACTTAACTTCCTCCGATTTTAAATCTAACGAATCTTATTAAAAAATATACTTACTACTGGTAACATAATTTATTGACTATCCATGAATTATGTATACAAAAGTCTGAAACCGAAATCAGTTAGACTTGTTTTATCTATTAATTTTTAGGGTGGGGGTGGGATGACAACAAATTGAAACCATACATCGAAAAAAAATGTCGCAACGAAGGGCGGTTACTACGGCTAGTGCATATGTAAAATGAATGATGACTGTCTGAAAGATGATCACCAGGGTATACGCTTGGCGTCTTTGTTGAGGGTAAAATACCCGGATGTAGACATTCCTGCAATGATCGTGGTCGAATTGGTAGGGAAAGGGGTGAACATTTGACAGTTCACTGTTCAAGTTACGGTGTCATTTGTGTTGGGCGGTCAATTTTCACGACTTGATCGTCGTTGGGTCGTATCAGATACACATTTCCGATTGCGTATTAGAGAAAGCAAATAAAAAGGAGAAGAAAAAAATACAAAAAGAGGAAATAAATAGACTTACAGATTCTAAGCTTAGACAAGAAGGTCAAGAACAATTTAGAAAATGCCAATCTGTTGATCAGTAGCATATATATATATATATATATATATAATATATATATATATATATATTTCAATGTAGGTATTTCAACCAAAACATGTATATAAGTATATAATACTATTCTCTCTCTCACATATACTCACAGATGAAAGACTTATAAACATAGTTACACTCATACACACACACAAGACTCATATATATATATATATATATATATATATGACAGAGAGAGAGAGAGAGAGAAAGAGAGAAAGAGAGAGAGAGAGAGAGAGAGAGAGAGAGAGAGAGAGAGAGTCTTATATACATGTTTTGGCTGAAATACCTACATTGAAATATAAACATACACATATATATAATATATATATATATATATATATATATATATATATATATATATAAATAGAGAGAGAGAGTGAGAGAGGGGAAGTGAGACAGTCAGAGAGAGAGAGAGAGAGAGAAGAGAGAGAGAGAGAGAGAGAGAGAGAGAGAGAGAGAATACATTTGAAACATTTGTGTAACTGTTTCCCTCACACACACATATATGTATTTATATAGAGACATATAGGGATAGACAAAGTGTGTGTGTGTGTGTGTGTGTATGTGTGTGTGTGAGAGAGAGAGAGAGACACAGAGAGACAGACAGAGAGACAGAGAGAGAGAGAGAGAGAGAGAGAGACAGACAGACAGACAGACAGGCAGACAGAGACAGAGACAGAGAGAGAGAGAGAGAGAGAGAGAGAGAGAGAGAGAGAGAGAGAGAGAGAGAGAGAGAGAGAGAGAGAGAGAGGAGGCAGTTTCAATTAATAAACCCTACATGCATATGCATAATATATAAAAAGAGAGAAAGGTTGTCAATAAGACATAGGATGCAACTGATGAAGATACTTGCAAAGTTTGCATAAACACAATGCTAGAAAAAATACAAACTGTATTTGTCTCTTAAGTAACAAATACATTAATAGACTAGTATATATATATAATATATATATATATTATATATATACATACATGTATATATATATATATATATATATATATATATATGTGTGTGTGTGTGTGTGTGTGTGTGTGCTCCCCATCCCTCTAGGGTTGAGCACTCTGGAGGGGATTTTTGCTGATGACCGCCAACTAAAAGCGTAAACGCAACGCTTTCCCATATAAGGGATGGAACACTCTATGACGGCCTTTACATACAAAGCGATGTGTGTATTAAAACAGTCAAAATCCCCTTCGCATTCTGTAGGTGATGACAGCCTGATGGTTATGGTGACGGACTGACACTGAACCGATCGGATTTTAATCCCGGTTGTAGGTAGCTCACAAATTTCTAGCCACACTGAAGAGACTTGATAAGTCGAAACACGTGTCTGTGGATGACTATATATATATATATATATATATATATATATATATATATATATATTATTTTAATCTATACATTTAATGGCTAACTTGTTACGGCGAGTTTCAAAACTTTATATGCTTATCGTCAGGCAAATCACCTTGTAAAGGCCATCCAAATGAATACCCGTTATGAATAGAGTTCTCCCTCTATTTGACCGCGTGTCACCCTCGTGCGTTTGTGATGCTTAAATAATACTTGGAAAGATTTTTTCTTTTAAGGTGGTTGATTATGTGTTGTTATTTTTTCAGCTCAATAGTTTAATGAGTATTGTTTCTGTGTGGACAAGCTCTGGATATTTCCGATTTAGCATTTAGATGTTTTTGTCGTGAAGTTAGCCATATATATATATATATATATATAATATATATATATATATATATAGCTTTCAAAGAAAGAAAAATTAACTAACCGTCATCCTGTTATAATATTTATTTCGACCAGAAATATTTCTCTCTATATAATTAATTCATTGATTATATTACATTGAGCTCTCTAAGGGATTTATAAAAATCCTTTTATGAATATATGTTTGCACCCACAAGTGCATACAGTATGATTGTACAGTGATTTTGATGTCCCCAAATAGAATCATCCCTTACTTACCAGTCATTTGGATTACCTATATATATATATATATATATATATATATATATATATATATGTGTGTGTGTGTGTGTGTGTGTGTGTGTGTGTGATCAGCTTGATGCCCCCTCCAAATAAATAAAACATCTTTACTGACATTACAGTATTATCAGTGATTGTCCAATTAATCCTTAAAGATACAACCCTTATTCAAGAAAGATCCTTTTGGATGCCATCAATTCAAATCAGAGCCTTTCATTCTATAAATGGTTGGCAATAAAAAGTTCCTTCAACTCTATCAATTTGAACATTCACCTAAACGGCAACTAAAAAGCAAAAAAGAAACAAATGATATTAATAACCCATATTAGAATGGACGATATCAAAGAACGAGACCAGAAAGAGTTATTATCCATGTCAAATCATCTAGGCCATGTCACCCTCCCCTTCAATATTTCTTATATTTTGTCCAAGTGTGAATTAGGATAAAGTTAGACAATCCCCCAAATTTGAGCTTCCAATTCCTAAAATTGGCGGAGTTAAGCGATTTCTAACTCTCCAAATTTGGTGGGTTGGCGAAAAATGGCGACTTTGTAATCTATTTATGTCTGTAAAATGAGTTCTAGAGCTTCCCTACTTCTAAAAATTGGTTTATAAAAGCATTTTTGCCCAAGTACTCCAAACCTGATATAAAAAATCTAAAAGCAACTGATTTTAAGTTATTGTCGATTTCTGATTTTTTCATAGCAAGATCAATATCCCGATGTGGCACTGCATCTACGACAAAATATTTTTCTATTATCATTTTACATATATTGAAAATTATTTGTTCCAAAAAGATAATTTGATTTTTACCAGAAAATGGGGCCCAAAAATGACGTCCGATTAGCGTGGATATAGAGGATATATTTTTTAAATTCCTTGTAAAAAGATTACGGAAGATTGATAGTGTTTTGGTTGGTTGGTTGTTGGTTGTTTTGTTTCATTGCATATCAACCCTATATTTACAGAAATAGAGATAGACTTTCTGTGTGCTAAACATAAAAATATTAATAATTTCGGACTGGTGTCCAAATCTTTATTATGGATAAACACAACGTTCAGTCCACTGTAACCGGGCTCTGTTTAGGTGTTGATTACCTTAAAATAAGTCATCTTCAGACGATTACCCATGATTTCAAATCAGCTAGGAAACCACGTTTGAATTCATAGATAATCGGTTGAAGATGACTTATATGTCAAAATTATAATTTATTCAATCAACAGCCCCCCCTTTTTTATTCCATCGTCAACACCCCACGTCTTTATTTCTGTGGGTCTATCATTAACATACCGATCATACCATAGTTTAAACATCCTAGTCGCGACGCCTGTGTAACAATATATATATATATATATATATATATATATATATATACGTGTGTGTGTGTGTGTGTGTAAATATATATATATAATAGATAGATAGCGTGTGTGTAAGTCTGTGCGTGCGTATGTACGAATGCACTGACATGGAAGTCATGAGTTGGACGACATGCTGTGTTGATTGTATACATCTTCTCGGCAAGTCAATCAAAATCGCTTATCCCTTTACTTGTAATTATAGACAGGCATTGTAATTTAAATCTACGTACATACTTCTCTCTATGCCTTGGACATATATATATATATATATATATATATATATATTGATATTGATATTGATATTGATATAGAGTATTTTGGCAACAAGTTATTATTCAAGCGGGTTTTGTTAAAGACAACGAAATATTTTCCTTCATGATTTTCAAGTATAGACGTTCAAGTATTCTTGCTGTTTCCCGTATATTAAGATCCAGATGGTAGAAAAAGTGTCCCATATTTTTACCCAAGCGCTTTCAACCATGTCACTGGTCGTCCTCAGTGGGTTGTAGTGATTGTTTGGTACGAGTTTTATTCGTCTGGAATTTATTTTTAACCTACAACGATGAAAAAACAAAAAACAGGGCACCCTCTCAAGCGTAAGGTTTTGCGCAGTTATTCGGTTTTTGAACGGAAAAGTCATTAAATCGACTGAAATCCACCGCCAATTAACGGAAGCGTATGGCAAGTCCTGCATGGATGTCAAAAACTTCCGCAAGTGGTGTAGGGTGTTAGCAACGAGGACAAGGTTCAACGGTTTGTCATCGATATGGTGGTGAGATGGTATGGCATGGGGATACAAAAATAGTCACAGTGTCTACAAAAATGCACCGACTGAAATGGCGATCCTACAGAAAAATAGATACATGTTCAAATTTTAAAATGATGTAAACATCATTGAAAATAAACATCAAACGTTTCTGCGATTTCTAAATATTTTGGAGGCCTTAAGTTTATGATTACCATCGTAGAAATTATCATAATCTAATGGTATAGTTTTTTTTTCGCATCTGATTATTTTGATTTGAAAGTTATACTCAATGGTTAATCATTGTAAAAGGAACGCTTCTTATTTATATACTAGAAGCGGCTAACCTGCGTCACCTGGGTAGAGGAGGGATAAAAAATTAGTTTCAAAGATCCATTATTACTGAATCAAGAGTTGAATCCTTGCAGGATGCCCCATTAAAATCCCTATGTAAAAAAGACATTGCTTTGATCCGGCCTGTGTGGCGAGAGAAAAAAGTGCACAGACAGTCTGAAAAGAAAAATTAATATCTCTTATCAAAAATATCAAATAGAAAAAAATCCATGTTGTTACTTTGAAATTTGATTTTTTAATTCTCGTCATGAATATAAATAAAATCTCTATTATTTTTGCTTAAAAAGCAAGATCTGGTGATTGTGAATGTGTATTATATATTTACTTTAATTGTTTAGTTTCATTCGGTCATACATAGACACAACTGTCCTTTATATATGTACTAGTTTTGTGGTTACCCGAATTTGCCTGGATATAGGGGGAAGAATTAATCATGCCGATCCATTATTATTGAATTGCGAATTGGATCCTCGCCGGGTGTCCCATTAAAATCATTATGTAAGAAAGATCTTGCATAGATCCAACACTCTAGAAAAAAATAATGTCTTCTATTTAACATATTGAATGCAAAAAAACAAAAAAACAAAACAAAAAACCCCAAAAAACAATGCTGCTACTATTTAAATTTTATTGTTTAATTATCTTCACGAATATAAATCAAATCTTCATTATGTTTGCTCTGGTGATAGAGAATGTATGTATATATATAATATATATATATATATATATATATATATATATATATATTTACTATGTGATTAATTGTTTTATTTTAGTAGTTTCATCCGGACATTCATACATACACACAACTGCCATTATATATATATATATATATATATATATATATATATATAGATTAAATTAGTAAAGAAATCATCACTTTTGGCAAAATAATGAAAATAAGACAATACTCACAGCTGTACGGTTGCCTTAATCTAAAAACCAATGTACATTTCTTATCCCTACCCAGTGACTTTACCGCTACTTCATGACTCTCTGCTTGGTTATGTTTTTCACTAAAAAAATATTTGCCTATGTAGGAAGAACTCATATTTCCGCAACACATATTGAGGAAATTCTTGTGCTTAATTGATTGGTTGGTTGGATTTTAAGGCATGTCAACCCCTGGGTTATTTTATGCCGAAGAAATTTTTTGCTTTCTTCCTTCTTGATGGATATTCAAATTTAAAAAAAAAATCATCTTTAAAACACATTTTTAAACTCGTATTTTAAAAAGCTATTTAACCCATAGATGGGACCCTAACAGGTACTACCACTCAGGAACAAAGTGAATCCGGGAGTAATGGCGATGATGGGGTACTTCACATTCCCCAGAGTTAAAACCTCACCATTAATGCAGTTTAACGTCACACTTAGGGTACTAAGACCTTCAGCCTCCGTTTTCTACAACATATATAATAAAAAGGGTGAGTGTTACTGTTATAGGTGATACACCCTATAAGACTAATGGAATGCGCCGACAGGTTACTATAAATAACAGGGATAATTGTGGCTTAGCAGTAAGCCAGTGCGAATATGCCAATAACTCTGTTCGTCGGACGTATTTCCCACTTTTCTGTATTGTATTTGTCTACTTTTGTTAATACATTTTCTACATTTGTTACCCGTCGTTTTGTTCTTATTTGACCCCTTAAAACCTCACAACAGTTACTATAAAAGCAATAGGGTTGGGACAATTATAGAGATGCTAGGGCTTGACGTAACCAGCCGATTGATCGGAGGGGACCTTTTCGATCACTCGTCTAGCCTAAGTAAGGGCCAAAGTGGAGTGTTGCATGTCATGGATTGCTCGGCCACTTAAACATCACGGGTCGCCACTTATGACCAACAGGTGATCCCATTAGGGGAATGTACCCCTCTGCAGAGGTACAGTCGGTGTATTCTACAGGTCCAGACGACGGCATTCATACCAATCTAATACTAATAATTCACACACAATTCATGTTTATTAATTTTTGTTTGCCAGTTATATGGTTTCTAGTATTCCTATCCAATATCAATAAATGGATACTTTAGTTCAGACATAAATTTATTTCGGCATCTTTTCGCCTCATTCAGTCTAATTTTTACTTAGTTGAAGATTTCATATCCCGTTTTATTGCTATGATTTTCCCGTCTCACTGATTTTTGTTTTTTTCATTTTTAGTATATATACAAATCTTTATATATACGTTTGAGTTTCTAAGCTGGCTCTTTCTTTCAACGGTGGAATGTTAGAGTAGTTCAGGTCCAAGTAGGGACTCGATGCTTAATTTAATTGAACAGAGCAATATAATTGGTAAAGAAAAAGGTTTAAAAATTAGCCATTTTGCGGTTATAGATCTATTTCTGCCCAGAGATATCTCCGTATACCTATT
>CM042143.1:75582732-75585232 GCA_023376005.1 Doryteuthis pealeii
CTGAATTATTTCGTTGTTTCTTTCGCTATTCATTTAGACAGTTCGGATGCATTTATGTGCATGCGCTTACGAGCAGTGAAGAGATGTTGATAGGTACGTGTCCTGCGCCCCGGATGTACAGAAATCTAAAAGGACGCAGTAAAATCGTATCCATACGTCCCAGTGTTTTTATTCATTTTTCCTTACCATTTCAAGCTAACTGTAAATACATTTCAATAGTTACTTAGAAACGAATTACACAGAGTAGGTTATAAGGTAGGAGTTAGACGGCTTTCGTTGGAACCCATACATTTTCCCGGAGACTCTTTCAAAGAAAATATATTCATCCCAGGACGCACTAAATCAAGAAGCTAACATCATCCCTGTATATATATATATATTTTGTCAGCTTGACAATCGGGTTTCGAATCACGCACAAGGCGGTCTTTCTATCTATAGCTCTGCTGATGAGGCCTAATAGGCCGAAATGTACATACAGAGATTGATTTTTCTCGATTTGTTTAGCCTTACATTTAATAAGTATGCCCGCCTAATTAATTAATTATTAATTAATTAACTTTCAAAATTAGGTACGACTTCAGATATATATATATATATATATATATATTATATGTGTGTGTGTGTGTGTGTGTGTGTGTGTGTGTGTGTGTGTGTGTGTGTGTTTGTGTGTGTGTTTATTTACACAAGTCCACAGATGTTTCTCCCGCTTGATTTCAAATGAACCGGTCCTAAAAAGTACTAACTATACTAGTAGCCGTTGGTTCAATGAATCGAGTTGGCCCGGTCCTGGGTCAAGGGAGATAACTTTCTGTTACATGGTTCCCCCCCCCCCAACACACACACCAATTTGAAAATCTGGTCAAGTCAGTTGGTTCAGTATTAAGGATGGCACGCTAGAGTCTGCTGGTTTGACCACTCAAGCGTTTCAATGGCTGCCTGACGTTCAATTTTATTCTAAGTCTATGTTAGGCTTTTGTTTACAGTTTTGTCGTACAGAAGAAGTTGCGGGCGTCTTTAGACGGGAGACGTCTCTACCACGACAATAGTAGTTGTCCACACTTGTAGAGGTAACAATGTTACTACTTGTACTAGTAGTACTAATGATTATTGTCCCGGTAGTAACCACATGTTTTCAGTGATGCTTGTCTTACTATCTGACCATTGACAAACTTTCTCAGACTTTTGAGTGCATTTCTATTGTAAATTTATTTGTAACGTGACGACCCGTGACCCCCTTGGATTTCCGTTCTAACAGTAGTTCATCATTGATGTCTCCGATATAGTTATTTACTAAGCTTAGCTTAGACCTGGCACAAGGCCAGGAGGATGGGCGCCCAATGAGAATCGAACTCACTAACAATGGTCTGCGAATCTAACTTGCTAACCATTACATCACGTGAGGTGTCCATATCATGTGTCATATAGTTATTTACTAAGCTTAGCTTAGACGTGGCACAAGGCCAGAAGGATGAGCGCCCAATGAGAATCGAACTCACTAACAATGGTCTGCGAATCTAGCTTGCTAACCATTACATCACATGAAATGCCTTTTACTAAGCTGATCTTAGATGTGGCACCAGGCCTGAAGTATGAGGCACCCAATGAGAATCGAATTCACTAACAATTGTCCGCGAAGCGAGCTTGCTAAACATTACACCATGTGAGGTGTCCACTTTATCCGATATATTGAGGATTTTGGTAGTTGAAAATGAGTATTGCTATCTATCTATCTATCTAACTCTCTCTATGTATACAAATATATTTATAAGTGTTTTATAATTTGCTTAAAGCATTGTGGATATATTGGTTTGGCGGTTGGTTTTGAAGGCTATCACAATGCAAGTGTAAAGAAAAGCGAGGTAACGAGGATGTTGTTCATTTCCCTGTGATTTATTATGAAAAAATCCCTTCGTCAGAAGAGTACTGAAAATTCGGAGCCTTATCGGGAGATGTTGACTTTTGCCTGAATCAACCCCCCCCCATATATATATATATATATATATATATATATATATATATATATATATACACAAATGTGTGTGTGTAATATTATAAAAAATGGAAAGAAAAGACATACTTTAAAACGCTGATTAATTTCTTTCCACATATTTGAATATCAACAAAAGCAGCCACATACCAAAAGCCGAGGCTCGCAGACTTGTTTTCATTAATAATTTATTTTTCCTTAAACCAACGAAGGCCCTGAGAAAGGTTTGTTTAACAAACCGAAACACTGCAGCGTCGGCTTATTAAACATCATTCCTTAATGAAATTTGAGTTTTTTTCAATTTTTATTAGATTACATATTGTCGGATTTACTTCCCCTTTTTCTTCATAACCATTACGCAAGGTATATATATATATATATATATATATATATATATATATATATATATACCTTGCGTAATGGTTAACGTTGTGGGAAATGGATACGGTGATCCGAGATCAAATACTTGACGAGATTGTTTGCATTTCCTATAGCACTATGTTTGAATCCGAT
>CM042143.1:75595232-75612732 GCA_023376005.1 Doryteuthis pealeii
TTTTCTCTCTACCGCGGTTTGGTTGTTCAAGGTACATCTTTCCAACTAAAAAAATATAGGTAGCTAATTTTATATATACTTGTTTGGTTTAGAATTACGTTTATTTCTCTCTCTGTCTTTTAATTAGTATGAACTTAAGTCATTAAATCTAAACTGTTTCCTTTTGAAATTAAAGATTAGTTTTGCATACGATGTGCGTGTTTGCGTATGTGTGTGTGTGTGTGTGTGTGTTTGCGTATGTTTGTGTGTGTGACTGTGAAAATATGAAAAGAGGATGTATTATTTATGAATGAATGAATAGTTTTGCCAACGTTTAAGTGTTTATATTGAATACATTAACTATCATCAGGGCAATGTTAAGTAGAGTTGACATAAAGGTCTGTCAGGAAATGATCGGCGGTTTTTGACGGAGCTTCATGAAATCACTCTTTAATTACTGATAGTGATTAATATATCCAATATTCATATAAACGAAACGCACGAACGAAGTCAAAACTACCTATTGATAAAAAAATACATCCTCTAAATATTGTTTTTTTTCTTTATATTCTTATTCTAACAGTGAAAAATATTAATGAAATATGTATTTATTTTTATATATTTTTATTTTCATTTTTATTTCTAAATTCTGATAGTGTAAACAATTATAGAACATTAGAATTTGTAATTACATAATACGAATTTTCGTCTAAAGAAAAATATATCTTATTATAATGGAGATTGTGTGTTTTTCTGTCTGTAACCGAAACTATATTCCTACTCAAGTCACAATTCTCTTAGTTATTGACATCACATTCTCCATGATTTTATTTTTATCTAAACCTCAATTATTAATAAAATTGTCTTACATTATTAATACTGTTAACTATGTCTACATACTGACAATATGCAATTATATTTATATATACAACAAAATAGCGGTTTACAGCGTGAACGGGAAGGCTAATTTGCATATTAATATTAAAAATCGAATTTAATAAATGTGTGCTTAGTATTATTGATTTCTAACTATTTGGTTTTATTTTAATGAATATAAGCAAAAATCTCTTCAATGAATCTTAAATGAAATCCATTAACAAGAAAAAATAACTGTCATTTTATTCTTTACTTCCTCTTCTAACTAAATACTTAAATTAGAAAAATAACAATGAAAGATGAGAGTGATGGAAGAGTAAGTTTCAGTTGTTCCATTTTTTATTATACTCCCTCTGTTTCAAATCTTTTTATCTGCATTCTTATTTAGTTTCATTGGCCTTTCTAATTTAATACAATATTTTATTACATTAAAACTTAAATACTTGCACCCGGAGGGTGCATATATTTGCTAGTATATATAAAAGAAAAGACAGTATCATATACATCACCGGAAAATGAAAATTCCACACTATTATAACGGCCAAAAGAGAATATACCGTAAGAGTTAAATATGCTAAAGTGCTCAATACACTAAGTAGTAAAAATTATTTTGATGATCCATTAGAAGAAACCTAGGTAGTTAGTCTCTTACTCATTAAGCTTACTTTAGCATATATATATTATATATTATATATATATATATATATATATGTAAATTTTTTGGTGTACAAAATTTTATTAGAGCTTTAAATAACCCATTTATAGATTCATTGTATATATATATATATATATATATATATATATATATATATATATATATTACAATAGAAGGGTTTATTTCGCCTTTTGTAAAATATATATATTTTTGATAATGAATCTATTAGTGGGTCGTTTTAAAGCTCTAATATATATATATATATATATATATATATATATATATATATATATATATACCTGGTGTAGAAATTACCCCAGTTAGAATATGAATAAAAGATAACGGGAAAAGGGGATCCGAATGCTGGAAAATGTCGCATCTAACTAATAGAGTAATCTATCTAGACTGATGAAGTGGGATGGACTTGTCTATTCTTTTCTGGTTGTAGGCGACGGTGCGCATCCCACAATCTTGTAAACTTGAGTGGCATTCAGTAGTAGTAGGCGTAAACGATGGGGTTGGATGAAGATTATATATATATATATATATATATATATATATATATATATATATATATAACAATCCCCAATGCGGAAGACAGATGGATAGTAATTATAATAAGAGAAGATATATACTTTAACATTTCCTGTAAAACAAGAAAAACAGTCAGTCATATGTTATGGTTAATGAGCACGAATTGTAAGAAGAGGCACGTGCTTATTTTTTCAAAGTTCATATCAGTAGTGTATATATATATATATATATATATATATATATATATATATATTAGTTTTTGGTCGAAATAAAAATATAACGGGATGACGGTTTGTTAAGTTTTTCTTTCTTTGAAAGTTATATCTTGCTCTATATATAATTTGATTTATTGATTATTATACATTGAGCTCCTTTCTGGGATTTATAAAAATGTGAGTATATATGATTGCACATACAAGAGCATACAGTTATGTTTTACAGTGAGATTTCGAAGATCTCAATTAGAATCATCCCTTACTTACCAGTCATTTGGATTACTTTACACACACACACACACACACACACACACACTCACTCACACGCACACACACACACACACACACACACATATATATATATATATATATATATATATGTATGAAAATAAAAGGTGTTAATATCGGGCATGTTAATGGTTAGAAATTTATTTCAACCAAAAGATTATCTTCTTTGATAATTCTTCGCATCCTCACACTGCGTATACTCACAAATAAAAGACTTTGTTGGACCCGGCTAAATTTGTTAGTAGTTTGGGTCATTGTTTATGTATATATTACTGGGCTTATGATGCTTATATTTAGGGTAGGCCTATACGCAATTCAATTTCCTCTGTACCCTCTCTTGTTTATATCAACAACAAACAACACCAAGGAATTTTTTTTCAAACTATTGCAATTTAAATTCAACTCTAATCCAAGTTCCATATTCCCAATCATTTAATTTTTCTAGTCATTTTAATATAATTCAATTTTTTTAATGATTACCTATAATCTATTCTAGGTATTATATAAACATACTTACTTACTCTTACAATCTAAATATATATAATATAATATATAATTAATAATATAATATATATATATATATAATATTAAAAATCGAATAGTGAATAAGTTATGCTAAACCCCTTATATATATATATATATATATATATATATATATATATATATATATATATAATCCAAAAGTCCGGAGAAGAAATCTTCCTTACGACACAAGAGTTTTATTTAAAAAAAAAGACTTGTTCGCGGTTTGAGAGCTCAATTTATGCTCTTAATGTTAGTGTCACAGAGCAAATATATAAGTAAAAAAATAACAAAAGACTTAGAGATTTAGCATTATAGTCTATTTAGCTCACTGAAATAGACTATATTGCTAAATCTCTAAGTCTTTTGTTACGTATATATATATATATATATATATATATATATATATATATATATATTGGTTAAGATAGCGTAGAGATGAAGTCAACACCTGGTTACATACAACTATCTTTCAATTACCTGCCAAGTTTAAAGAGCTCAGTCTGACCTACTATTTACCCATAGATGAAGGGTGAATAGCGGATTCGTACTTTTCCCAAGGGTATTAGCGCTATGTGAAATGCAAACAGTCTCGTCCAGGATTTGAACTCGTCTCGTCGTGTCAATTTCCTACGACGGTAACCATTAACCACGTGCCTCCAACAAGAGTAATTACAGAGTAATGATTCATTCTTACAATCGCTCTAATCTTTGAACATGTGCCAGACTTGACCATAACTCGGCACTATAAATGGCTGTAGTTCCCCTCATTAATTGAAAGTGAACGGCAGTGTGCGTAACGTGAATGTGAGACGCTGAGGTATCGGAGCGTAGTGACCCATTCCACGTGGCAAACTATCATTATAACATAATACCTGGGGCATATTCCACCTCTCTCTCTCACTCTCTGTCTCTCTCTGTCTGTCTGTCTCTCTCTCTGAAAAAAGTCCTTATTAACTGTCGGCAAAAAAAATCACACAAGATAAACAACAACAACAACAACAACAACAACAACATTTTAAACAGAAAATGTTCGATTGCGTGAAATATGCATCTCACCGTGAAACAAGAATGAGGCGTGCGGTTTCGTGCATTGGTTGATTTTAACGGCATTTCAACCAGTATATGGTTATTTTATGCCTAGGACTGGTTTAATTCAGTCGGTAGAGCGTCCGCCTAGAAACCATAAAGCTCCCAGTTCGATACCGGCTCTCGCCAACTCTGTGCGGTAAAGTAAGGAGCAGATGGTAGGTGTGGCACTCCACCTCAAACGCCAAAACAATCTCCTTGGCCTAGCGCAAGTGAAAAGGGGATATACTCCCTCGCTGTCTTGCTGATACCGACTTTAGGCCACCCTGACGACTTTAACTTATGCCTTGACTTTAGGGAATTGCATTCATTGTACGTTCCTATTTACACGCATACATGCACATATTCAAAACACACACACGTGTTCTAGGTATTACGTTAAACTGCTTCTAGTAGTGAGTTTACAATTCTGGAACCCTGGGGCGTGTAAAGTACCCTGTCATCACCATTACTTCCAAATCCTCTTTGACTCGGATTGGTATTACCTATTAGGGCTACATTAGGGTTTAAATAGATTAAAAAAAAAAAAAAATTTTAAAAAATGCGTATAATAAAAGAAATGAGTTATTAAAAATTTAAATACCCAACCAGAATGAATAAAACAAAAACAGCATAAAATAACCAAGGGTTGACATGCCGTAAAATAAAATCACCAACCAGCCCAACACAACACACACACACACACACACACACACACACATATATATATAATATATATAATATATATATATATATATAATCAATAATAATGATATTTAAAGACTGTGGCTTGTTTTAAAAAAAACTTTAGCATTATAACATTCCATCGCATGAACATGGTTCACGTTTATATAAACGCTAAAAAACTACTCTTTTTAAAATCTCAACCATTTGACTCATCTGGAGATTGCGTAAGCATGAAACATAGTTATGAGTTCATAATATCCATAATATCATTATTATTGATTGTAAAACTGCTCTGCTTTATTAGCATTGAGCACCTTGTTATGCCAATACTTTTCTCATTTATTCTCTATTCATTCTCTCTCTCTCTCTTCTCTCTCTCTCTCTATATATATATATATATATATATATATATATATATATATGTGTGTGTGTGTGTGTGTGTGTGTGTGTGTGCACTGTTACTTTTTTATTTTATGAAGAATACTCAATTTTCAAAAAATTCCTCAAAGTCGCTCTTCAGTAGTAATGGATCTCCGACAGTAGCTTGTTAACCATTACACACCGATGAAATTATCTAAGTATGTGCGTGTAGATATATTTATCTGTATATGTGTGCATGCTTGTATTTTTATGTATAAGCGTATGTGTGTTTGTATGTGTGTATGAGTGTGCTTTTTTAGTTTTACACCATATACACCTATGCTATTCATAAACTTACTGAAGTGGCTTATATGGTAATTAATTATAGGCGCGTGGTGTAAGGGGTAGAGTTGTAGGAAATGGAAGCGTCGACCAGAGTTCACATCCTAGGCGAGGCTGTTTGCATTTCACATAGCGCTAATACCCTTGGGAAAGGTATGCATCCAATTAATATCCCTCTCGCTATGGGTAAATAGCAAGGCAGACCGGGCTCTTAACCATGGCTAGACACTACATACTAATAACATGCAATTGTATTTATATATACAACAAAATAGCGGTCTACAATGTGAACGAGAAGGCTAATTTGCATATTGATATCAAAAATTTGATTTTGATAAATATGTGCTTAGTATTATTGATTTCTAATTGTTTGGTTTTATCTTAATGAATATGAGCAAAAATCACCGGGACAAATCTTAAAAGAAATCCATTATCAAGAAGAAATAACTGTAATTTTATTCTTTACTTCCTATTTTAACTAAATAGTTAAATTAGGAAAATTCAGCAACGAAAGACGGAAGGGGTGGAAGAGTAAGTTTCAACTGTTCTATTTTTCGCTTATACCCTCCTCCGTTTCAAATATTTTTTTTATCTGCATTCTTATTTAGTTTCATGAACCTTTCTAATTTAATATAATATTTTATTACATTAACAATTAAATACTTGCAACCGGAGGGTGCATATATTTGCTAGTATATGGTAATTAATTAAAATGCAGACTTCTGTTTACTGGTGTTGGGCCGGTGACATTTGTTAACTTGCGCAAATATCTGATTTCAAAAACTGCTGTTTACAGCAATCTGTGAAGTATCTGTCAAATTTACATGCAAAATTTTCAAAATGCACTTCCTAAATACCCGAGTAAATTTACACTCACCTATCTAGTAGGAATTATGCGGGAATGTGGAGTACCCCTTTATCGCCATTACTCCCAGGTCTACCCTGACCCGGATTGGTTGTACCTGTTAGGTCACATCTATAAGTTAAAAACATTAAAAATGAGTGTGAAAAAAATGTGTTTTTTGAGTTTGAAAAAAATAAATACAACAAAAAATGAATAAAACAAAATGTCTTCGGCATAAAATAACCCCAAAATTAGCATGCCATAAAATCAAACCAACCAATCAAATAAAACTACTATTGTATTTATCCATTTATTCATACATCTATATTACAGATTGTAATAAGTAATTGAGAGTTACCTCCCCTTTGGAGAACTCTTTAGTGAATACTAGATTATATAAACTAGCACTAAGTGTACCAATTATTCTAAGTAGAATAAAGCTTTCCAAAGTCTATTAGTGTTATCGTTTGTCATTACACAGATATACACATAAAAATGACTGACAATATACACTTTTAAAATTGCAAATATATGATTATTTAAAAGACATTTTTCTATTCTCTGAATTGCAACCTAAGATTTTAAGGGAACAGGCTACCTTGCTGACCCTGGTCGTATAGACAAACCTATTTTTATGCTTATTATGCCGGTCCTCATAAATTTCAAAGCTAGCATCCGGGCATTTCAAGTTTAACGTCTTTAATTCTAAAAGGTAATGTAAACAATTTTTTATTTTATATTTATATTTTGTAAGGGATAAAGATACAAAAAAAATCATCTAAATGAAATATAGATATCGTTAATGACTTTGTGATCAAACATGTGAATAAATTAAAGGACATAATGGGGGTAAATTTGACTATTATGATTTTTTTCCAAAAATTGTAAACCTAACCCCAACCCAAACCTTACTTTTTATAAGGAAATACATTAAACGTGAAATACCCGGATGCTAGCTTTTAGAACCAGCAAAATAGCCTATTCCATATTTTTCATTTAGAAGAATGTTTGTATCTTTATTATTCACAAAATATTTCTAACATTAATTGCATTCATAATGAAATAAATATTTACAGCGACTGTAAAATAAGCATAATGATATATCCGGGTTAAGGGATATATTATGAAGTTGGTAGTAAGGTATAGTATCGCAGTAGTAGCTGGTGCGCCGAGTAGCAATAATGGTAGCACGTCTTTCGAGCAGTCGTGGTGGTAGTCTTGCTAGTAGGCTAGTAGGCTGGTAGGCACTTGTACCACTACAGTGTCAAATATTTATAGAGGACACTATCTAATTAGATTATAGTGAGGTGGTACCTAGGTATTTTCATATTCATTACATCACATAAAAATAGGTTTGTTTATTTTACGAGGACCGGCAAAATTAGCCAAAAAGCAGATTTGTCTATCTGACCTTGACGGGTAGAGTAGCCTATTTGGATTATTTTAAGCTTCTATCTCCACTTTTCAGATTAATTGTAAATGATATAAAAAATACAAATTAATTG
This sequence comes from Doryteuthis pealeii, assembly GCA_023376005.1. NCBI lineage: Eukaryota > Metazoa > Mollusca > Cephalopoda > Myopsida > Loliginidae > Doryteuthis > Doryteuthis pealeii. The sequence continues at coordinate 75,603,108 of CM042143.1, forward strand.
AAAAATTCTCACATTACAATAGTTTTTTTTAATTTGTTTGAGAAGAATATTAAGTCTGAGCACAATGTTTCTTTATTTAATATATGGTCTGGAAATATAAATCTTGATTTTAAGTCGACTCTTAACTCCCAGTCAGCATGTTTGGTTTGGGCTTTTTCGTATTATTGGGTTTCGTGCCAGCTTTGAGGAACCCTATCTCAGTCTTCTCTGGGTTAAATTCATTTTTACTGATGGCTGTACTGACTATATCAGCGATCACTCTTAAAATCTGATGGTGCTGTTATCTGTAATGTTCTTCTGCAAATGGTGTTAGGTAACAGGTCAGCATATGTTTTAAAGCCTGTGTACGCTTATATATATATATATATATATATATATATATATATATATATATATATATATATATATATAATCCAGTAAAACTTCTCGTCTCGAGGCTGATTGTATTCCCTGAAGTGGGGTAAGACCCATCCACCCCAAAGATAGGTGTTTTGAGTATGATACTGAATTGAATCGGATGGTGAACCTACAGTTTTTGGGATCTGGGGAATGCGAAGTACCCGTTTATTGCCATTACTCCCAGGTCCACTCTGACCAGGAGTAGTAGTACAAGTTATGCTTTAAATTTTTAAAATTTTCGATAGGACAGTGTGTAAAAAATCTCTTATGAAACAACTACACAACAAATGTAAATATGACATACAATGAACACGATTCCCTCACATATTGGCATAAAATAATCCTAGCCAAGTTGACATGCCGTTAAGATTAACCAATCAAGCAATCAGTTAACCTTTTAGTTTAATATTTTAGACGTTTACTTCAAGAATGCACAAGGATATTGAATATTTGTATCTTTTCCATAGCGTTTTATTAATATTATTGCCTCAGACTATCATCTCTTCGGCCCCCTGAAAGAGGGTTTGAGAGGCAAACATTATTCCAGTGACAAGGAAGTGAAATCTGTAGTGAAAAAGTGTCTCAAACAGTCAACAGAATTTTACAGGGCATGGATACATGCTCTCATTCGATGGTGGAACATTGTTATTGAGAGAAACGGTGACAATGTGGAAGGAGTAGGGCTGTGATTCACAGAGAACCAGCTTCATTTTGATGTATGTTACTGTGTTGGTAAATATACCTGTCCTAAACAAAATGGCACTACTTTTTGACTTACCCTCGTATCTATCTATCTATCAAAATCATTCAGTTGAAAATTATATAACTCTTATTTTTGTCACTGTTTTCATCATCAGTTCATCTGCTCTTTTCTCTAAACTACTCACTTCTTGCTCACAGATTCCCTCCCAGTCTCCTCTTCGCCTCTTCCGTACTAAATAACAACTGGACTCTTCTATCTCATATACCTTTAACATTTAGCAATCATATACCTGTCCTTAACAAAATGGCATTACTTTTTTACTAACACTCGTATCTATCTATCTATCTATCTATCTATCTATCTATCAAAATTAGTCAGTTGAAAATGATATAACTCTTCCTATTTTTGTCACTCTTTTTGCATTTAGCAATCATATACCTGTCCTTAACAAAATGCATTACTTTTTTTTACTAACACTCGTATCTATCTATCTATCTATCAAACTCAGTCAGTTGAAAATGATATAACTCTTCCTATTTTTGTCACTCTTTTTGCATTTAGCAATCATATACCTGTCCTTAACAAAATGGCATTACTTTTTTTTACTAACACTCGTATCTATCTATCTATCTATCAAAATCAGTCAGTTGAAAATGATATGACTCTTCCTATTTTTGTCACTCTTTTTGCATTTAGCAATCATATACCTGTCCTTAACAAAATGGCATTACTTTTTGACTAACACTCGTATCTATGTATCTATGTATCTATCTATCAAAATCAGTCAGTTGAAAATGATATAACTCTTCCTATTTTTGTCACTCTTTTTGCATTTAGCAATCATATACATGTCCTTAACAAAATGGCATTACTTTTTTGCTAACACTCGTATCTATCTATCTATCTATCAAAATCAGTCAGTTGAAAATGATATAACTCCTATTTTTGTCACTCTTTTTTTTGCATTTAGCAATCATATACCTGTCCTTAACAAAATGGCATTACTTTTTGACTAACACTCGTATCTATGTATCTATGTATCTATCTATATATCAAAATCAGTCAGTTGAAAATGATATAACTCTTCCTATTTTTGTCACTCTTTTTGCATTTAGCAATCATATACCTGTCCTTAACAAAATGGCATTACTTTTTTTTACTAACACTCGTATCTATCTATCTATCTATCTATCAAAATCAGTCAATTGCAAATGATATAACTCTTCCTATTTTTGTCACTCTTTTTGCATTTAGCAATCATATACCTGTCCTTAACAAAATGGCATTACTTTTTTTTTACTAACACTCGTATCTATCTATCTATCAAAATCAGTCAGTTGAAAATGATATAACTCCTCCTATTTTTGCCACTCTTTTCACCATCAGTTCACCTGCTCTAAACTACTCACTTCTTACCCACAGAATCCCCCCAGTCTCCTCTTCGCTTCTTCCGTACTAAATAACAACTGGACTCGATGCCCTGACTTCCTTTTTAGTCGCTTCGTAAGCAAAGCGTCACGCTTGTAAGTTGTGCATGGTTGAGAGGTCAACTGGACATCTCTGACTCAGACTCAAAATGCTGTGTGGTGTAACTTGATGCAGTCGGCGATATCTTTAAGACTTCATCCAGCGTAAAAAATGCGTCAAGTCTGGCGTTAATCAGCGAGACTCAGCTCCGGATTATTGATATTTACCAAGAACATTCAAAAAAACTAGCAGGACCAGTGGATATACCCCAGTATAATTTTGTTTTGTTTTGTTTTCGTTTTACGGCATATCAACCTCGCTGGATCATTTAATGCCAACAAAGTCTTGAAATAAATTCATTTTTAATGGATGCTCAATTTTCATTTATAAACACATTTTTCTCTTTAACTTATGAGTTAAAGAGAAAAATAATGGGACCCTAACAGGTACTACCACTCCGGGTCAGAATGGAGCAGGAAGCTGTACCAAATCTTCTTGGTGATTTTTACCTGTACGATGGAATATTTCACTGTTCACTATCTATTCCCCTCAGAACTCTACCAAATTTCCCCAACGGCTGTACCAAATTTTCTTGGTGATTTTTACCTGTATGATGGAATATTTCAATGTTCACAATCTATTCACCTCAGAACATTAATCAAATAAATTCCTAATATCATTTTAATCTAAGCCTTCTGCTCAGTTAAAATAAACTACCCATCAGTTCTTTTTGGGTAGTGGGAGAGCTGATGCGAGCAGTTTAAATAAGCAAAGAGTTAATATTGTAGCTAATACATAGCGAAAATGACTCGATAGGGACGCGTTTTTATTAGATTTTGATCTGAAATTTTCATTGCATAATGTGAATTTGCCATAAATAATTAGTTCACAAGTACTTTCAGCCACTTCACGTGCCATCATCGGGGGAAGTGTAAATTTGCAAAAACAATGCAACATTCTGAGTGTTCTTTTTATACCGGTATTCGATTTATACTGTATATATATGGATTGAAAATGAGGATAGTGTCAACGGCTTGTTTGGTGGGTAAGTGGTACAAGTGATTTATTTACTGTTATGGTCACAGTTAACGAGATCGAATTATACAAACTCCATTTTCTTTCTGATTAATAAATTTGAGCATTAGAAATTCTAAATATATAAGGATTGAAAATGAGGAAAGTGTTAACGGCTTGTTTGGTGGCTTGGTGGTACAAGTGGTTTATTTACTGTTATGATCACAGTTAACGAGATCGAATTATAGAAACTCCTTTTTTTTTTCTTCTCATTAATTTATTTGAGCAGTTAGGGTTAGGGTTGGCAGGGTTAGGGTTAGGGGTTAGGGTTAGGGTTAGGGTTGGGGTTAGAGGGTTAGGGTTAGAGGTTAGAGGTTTTTTCCGAAAACAAAAATATATAAGTAGGTTTAAACATAAGAAATCTCTCGGGATGGCTTATCATGCATCTATCAGCCTCCAGATCAATTGCTCAAAATCGGAAAAAAGCATCCCTGTCTTACAGCCACATACTGAAAAAATTTCACAGATAACACAACATTATTCATCATCATCATCGTATCGCTCAACTAGCACGGATATCCATGACAATCTCTCGCCAACATTCTCTATCATTCATTGTCCCAGAGAGGTCCTTTGCGCAGCATCCAATATCCGCACAGAGTTGGTCAATGTAGGTCATTTCTGGGCGGTCCACATTAGCATGTTCATGTATTGGCTTCCACAAGAGAACGTCGCTTATGAGTTCGTCCTTGCTCCTCCAGCAGTGTCCAGCATGTCCTGTCCGTCTCAACCGGATGGTTTGTGAGATAGGGGGCAGGTGGCTGTGCAGCTGCTTCCTTGTTGGGTGCTATTTCTACAACTTGTACAAGACCACACGCAGCATTCTTGTGCAGCTCCCATCTAGCTTATTCTCAGGACGCCTAGTTAGGGTCCAAAAAAGACTAAACAAAGACTATAGATTCTTGAATCTCTACACATTTGACATAAAAATCCTAAGCGGGATAAAATTAATTTCGATTCTAGCACAAACGGACTTAAATATCTTTAAACACTGCTATTTACACAAAAAAATACATAACACCAGTATAAATAGAACTTTCACAATGTTGTATTGTTTTTGCAAAATACGCTCTTCCGCCCGATCATGGTCCGTGAAGGGGCTGAAAATACTTGGGAATAAATTAGTTCTGGTAAATTCATTAGCCAATTCCAGACGAATATTATATCGGCGACAGGATAGAAAACAAAAAAATGTCTGAATGAGAAATGCTGCCCAATTACACACACACACACACACACACACACACACACATATATATATATATATATATATATATATTATTGCCTGTTACTTTTTTATTTTATGAAGTTTACTCAATTTTCAACAAAAAAACTATATATATATATATATATATATATATATATATATAAATCTTAGTTTATATGATATAAATTTATTTCAGCCCTTTATGACTTCTTCAAATTTTATTTCCGAATGGATAAGTTACAGATCGAGTTGATTTAAATTTATGTTTTTTCCTCTTTTTACAACGATCGTATTTTCAGAATTTACTCTAGCCTTTGTTTTTTTGATAAACAGTTGTAAAAGGAGAAAAAAAAACATATTTAAATCAATCCAATCTGTAAATCGTATCAGATTTGATGAAGCCAAAAAGGCCTGAAATAAATTTATATCTAATAAACTAAGGTTTTAATGTATTTATTTATATTATATTCCGTATATGTGAATATATTCACTTATACAAATGTCTATCTGTATGTACTAAAATATTTTTATGTGTACGTTTGAGTTATATATTTTGGTTTAATCCTATCATGAAAATATTTGATATCATTCGCCTACACACACACACACACACATATATATATATATTATATATATATATATATATATATATATATGCGTGTGTGTGTGTGTATGTTGCATTTTATATGTATATAAAGTATGTATATATATATATATATATATATATATATATATATATATTAAAGTAGATGGTTTCAAAGAGCCAGCTTTGTGGCAATAACCGATCAAGGCTAATGTCAAAAGTCTGATGTTCCCCAAGCGATGCTAGGAGCCATTATAGTAAGATAGCTTAATAAGACCACACCGCCGTGTGGTTTAGTCTTTACTTTCAGTTATAACGGCCATCGTAGTCATTGGAAACAACCAGCCATTTTCTCCTGCTCTCCACCTCAGCTTGTGTCTTTCTACGCATGTTAATGATTCTAAAGCTCACCACCCATCGGCTCATTCGCTGGCCTTCGTCGCAAGCCTTTTGTCTTGCATCTTTAGCTGCAAAGCTTATAGCGGTTGGTTTGCAGGCTGGTTAAAAAAAATGGCTGACATCCTTGTGGCTTGTTTTTCTTCCCGCTTTTTTCCCTTTCCCGCCAAATCAAACAACCATTTAATTACAAAGTATATCAACTGAACTGACAAGAGCAGAAAAATTATCGAACCTATCTCTATTTCAAAACCGTTGTAACTACATATCTGCCTACATTCGTTCTTGAGATACAATGTACGTCACTCTAAGTAAGTAAATTCGTCGGGTTGGCCTAAAGTCAGTATCAGCCAGATAGCAAGGGAGTCTATCCCATTTTCACTAGTGCTAGACCAAGGAGACAGTTTTTAACGTCTGATGCGGAGCGTCACACCTACTTGTCGGTATAGTGTCTGGCTGGGAACCGCAAGGTTCCTGGTTCGATAGCGGCCCTCGTTAACTCAGCGTATGAGTAGCACAGAGATCTGTGCGATGAAGTGAGAATGTTATCTTTGTTTATCTCAATGTCCTCTTTATCTATGTATGACACTACACTACATCTGATGGTGAGACTACTGTTCTGAAGATCTGAGGAATGTGGAGTGTCCCTTCTTTGCCATTACTCCTGGCATCGATACTATCTATATATCAATACCATAGTAACTACCTACTTACATAACTACTTTCTTCCTCGTGGTTTGGTGTACGTCACTCTAAGATTATGTAGCCCGGTCGACTGCACTTAGAATACGCTGACTGTATCCCCTGTACAGGAGATAAAATCCCTCGCAAAAAATGTATGACCGTAAAATGCATCTGATGGTGATGCTCCAATTTTTGGACAATTGAGAAATGAGTACCCTTTCATTACCATTTCTCCCAGGTCCACTCTGACTAGGAGAGGTAGTACCTTTTATGATATCATCTATGGGTCAAATAGATTTGTTTATATTTTTTTCGTATTCGATAGGACTGTTTTACAAAAAAGAAACCACTTAAGAAACGAAACAATTACACAAAAAAATTTAAATATGAATACACAATGAACACAATTCCTTGACTCCTTGACCTAAAATAACCCTAGACAGATTGAAATGCCGTTAAAATCAATCAATCAATCAATGAATTTAACCTGGAGTGGTAGTACCAATTAAGGTCTCGTCTATGCTACTCATGTGCTGAGTTAGCAAAGACACAAAAAATGTGATTATGAATATTCAATGAAGGTGATTCTCTAACTTCTAGCATCAAATAACCCTAGACCATAGATGATATCCTAACAAGTCACTTCTGGTCAGAGTGGACCTGGGAGTAATGGCAATGAAGGGGTACCCCATACTCTCCTGATCTTCAGACCTGATGCCTCACCATCTGATACCGTTTAGTGTCGTACCTAGGACAAACACCATTTTTGGGGTCTCACCTCTCTGCAGGGGATACATATAGTCAGCGTATTCTAAGCCTCCAGGGCTTCAAAATGAAATACTTGAGGCTGGTTTACTCGCTTATATAATTCTGTGACTAGTTGTGACGAGACAGTAGCTGGTATTCTTACAGGAGGTCTTGGTTTATCTGTGTATATATAGTAGTAAAGTGGCCTATTGTTGGTATCAGCACGACAGCGAGGAGTCTATATCTTTTTCACTGGCACAAGAACAGGGAAATTGTTTTTGTGTCTGAGCACCTACCATCAGCTCCCTACTTTACTGTACAGATCTAAGCTGAGCTACTTATGCACAGGGGTGGCAAGGATTGGTATTTAACCAGGCACCTTGTGGTTCCTTGGTGGATGTTCTACCGACTGAACTAAACCAGCCCTTACGCCACAATACGACATAACTGTTCAAAACTATGTACTTACATAATGTACAATTTAACGTCTCTCTTTTTTAATGAATATACGCTTAATATAAACATGAGTGAATAATTAAAAAAAACCCAATCTTGGTATACACACACTTAAACACATGCGCATATATATATATATATATATATATATATATATATATATATATATATATGGACCGGTTGCTACCCAAGGTTAAAGAGCACAGTTTGCCCTATTTGCCCATATCTGGAGAGAGAATTATTGGATTCTTACCTATCTGAAATACAAACAGTCTCATCCAGGATTTGAACTCGTCTTGTAGTGTCCATTTCATATGACAGTAATCATTTGACCGCGCAACTACATAATGAATATACGCTTAATTTAAACATTCTGGAATACATAAAAATTAGTAAAATGCCCATACACTCACTGCAGTGATGCTGATAGCTTTTTGATTTAGTGCGTCCTGGGACGCACATATTTGTTTTGAATGAGTCCCCGGGAAAATTTATTGGTCCCAATTAAAGCCAGCTAACACCTACCTTGTAACCTATCCTGCGTACTTCGTTTCTAAGAAACAATTGAAATATATTTACAGTTAGCTTGAAATGGTGAGGGACGCATGGATACGTTTTTACTGCGTCCTTTTAAATTTTTGGGGGACGCAGGACGCGTAGTTATCAGCATCTCTTCGCTACTCTTAAGCACATGCACATAAATGCATTCGAACGTCTAAATGAATAGCGAAAGAAACAACGAAATAAAGAGAGAATTCACTTCAGTTTTAAGAAATAAAGAAAGAATTTATCACTTTTATGCTTCGTTTCTATTACAACGGAAAACTTATGTTGATGAGCGGGAACGCTTTCATTACCAAAGGGACTGAACAAAGCAATGTTAGTGGAATGGTTGGTCCCCCGCTCTCTTGCGGCCCAGTAAGCATGACCAGGACCAGGTTATGTAGCTTTATTTTGGTAAAAAAAGATTAATGACCTTGTTGTGTTAATCAAACGAAATTCTGCTTGGACAACTAAGTTAGGTCATATGTAACAGTCAAGGGTGTTTAGTGAATAGGCAGCTGTGGCCCTTCTCTTCTCTGAGGTCGTTAATTCTAAAAATTAAGAAGGAAAAAAGATAGATAAAGAAAAAGAAATATCTTTATGTTTTATCGTACATCAATTTGAAGGGTTATTGGTTGGTTGGTTGTTTTACGGCGTATCAACCCTTTTATTCATTTATTGCCAAATCAAACCGTTTTATCAAAACAAAGGACTTGGGTTTCTTACAGGATCTACTGATGGTTAAATCGTCACCCAATTAAATATTGAATAGACTCATCGTTGCTTAACTGTTTTATGTTTGAAGGAATTCTTTAAAGGAATGTTATGCCTGCATGACGTGGTCATGAAATGGTCCCATATAATAGCAGCACAAAATAAGGCCATCAAATCAAAAATAGATAAAGCGTAATAGATTAGTAAGTTTAGGGTGTGTGGAAACAGAGATGAAATGGTTAATAAGCGAATACAACAAACTTGCAGAAAAGGAGTACAAGACAAGGCAGGACTGGACGGAAAAAGTGATCCACTGGTAATTGTGCACAGAAATTAAATTTTGGCCATACTAAAAAATGATATATGCACAAATCAGAATTCGTCTTAGAAAATGATACACATTCTAAGATACAAACGGATAATTTAATCTCGAACAGAAGACAAGAGTTAGTGTTGGTTAGAAAGAAGAGAAATCTTGGATTTTGCCGTTACGGAGTGCAACATAGTAAAAATGAAAGATAGGTAAATACCTTGACCTTGCCAGTTAACTGAAAAACAAAACAAAACAAAACAAAAAAAAACAACAAAAAAAAACAACAAAAACAAACAAAAAATCAAAATAAACAAACTGTGGAACATTAGGGTGAAGATG
>CM042143.1:75617732-75630232 GCA_023376005.1 Doryteuthis pealeii
GTGTGTCAAAAAGAACAAAAATTCTGATACTTTTTTGACACACCTTGTATGATAAAAAGGTTGGAGTTGCCATAAGAGTAACAGGTCGGGACAATCATATTGGGGCTAAAGCTTGACGTGATCAGCCGATTGATTTGCTCTCCGTCCTTAAGCATCAACGTTCACAACCAACTGTCGTAAAGTTGTAGTTCATATGTATTTTCGGATGCCGACACCTGTTGATCAGCTGCAGTAGACCAGTGTAGTTACTTCCACTGTCCGCCCTGTCATCTGGGGCGTTAGAATACAAAGACTCCCCCAATGGGGCTACCTGTTGGTCGTAGGTGATGACACTTGATGCTTAAGGATAGAATCATTGTTGAGCAGTCCATGACATGCAATACTCCACTTAGGGATAGACGGGCGGTCGGAGAGGCCGGCTCCGATCAATTGGCTGGTCACGACAAGCCTTAGCACCTATATGATTGTCCCAACCCTATTGCCCTTATGGCATACCCAACCCTTTTTATCATATGGGTGCTAGAAGGTGGTGGCCAGGGTCTTCATGTCCTGATGGTGATGTTCTAGTTTTGGAGGTTTGGAGAATGTGGAGCACCCCTTCATCACCATTGCTCCCATAGATGGGTTAAATAGAGAAATGAGTTTATAAGCAAAATTGAGTATCCATTAAGAATGAATTTATTTCAAAACTTTGTCGGCATTGAATGACTCACTGAGGTTGATCAGCCGTGTATGTGTGTGTGTGTGTGTGTGTGTGTGTGTGTGTGAAACAGATATTCAGGTAAATGCATTTCCGTCTACCTGTCATTTCCCTGTAACATTCAAAACTTTAAACGCCCCCGTTTCCATTATTTCCGCTGCCTATATATTTGGAGGTATGTAAACTTTTGTGACCCCAGAGGTTCCGTAGCTGTCGAATTCCGTGACAGCGTGGAACATCTTCGAAAGGTGTTTATTATTCAGTCATCACTAGTAACCCTAACTCAGAAAAGATAGAAGCGGTCACTATGACAACTGCCGACACAGGTAGGCCCATAGCTAAACCAAAATACAAGTAAAGAAAGAAATGTCTAAGAATTCTAGAAATGAAACCAAAAAACTGAGTGATTATGTTAATGTTGGAATATTTTGGTGGTGCTGCGGTTCAGCACTTAAATTTATAGACTAAGCAAGGTCACATGGTTTAAACCTCAGCCAATCAACAGCCCGAATACGTGGTTGGTTAACTACTTAATCGGTGATACTAACAGAGTCCATTTACAATCATTGACGGAGGACCTGCAAGACTGAGGAGCACCAAGGAACAACCAAAGAATGCTTCACTAAGGACCACGCTCTGCTTAACACAAAGGATCTCCGCTGAACAAGCGCTATTTCTGAAGCCTAAAAGATGGCAAAAATCTAACAGTTAAGTTTCGTAGAAAAAAGTTGGATTTATTAAAATAATCCAAGGGTTGATATGCCAAACATTTCCTCGTGGAATGTGGAGTTTTCAATCCAATCAGAAATAAATATTTCAACGCAAATGATATAAGGGATCTGTTTTAGAATACTAACATGGGTGACATTTTATCATGCTTGAAGAAATAAGAATATATCGAAAATTATGATTCAGATATAAAAATACACCCACGGAATACATCTACAAAAATTGTACCAGTCAAGGAAAGTTGAGTACCAACATTTATCTCACACTCTAACAGTTTTTGACATTGAATAAACCACAGGGTTATTATACCTATAACAAACCAATCCGAACCAATCCGAACCAAATGGAGTTTATGAAAATGTTATAATGTTAATGTAATGTTATACCAATTTTAAGATATTAAGGAATTGAAACATAGAACACTTTTATCAAAATGACTTGATTCGGCATTAAATGACCCAAAAAGGGTTGATATGCCGTAAAACAAAGAAAGCAACAGAACCAAACTAAGACAAGCCATAAAATCCAACCAACCAACCAACCAACCAACCAGCCAACCAGCATTAAGTATACATTTTCTAAAATATATCTCTCACTCTTGGATAGCAGTACCTATCGCTCGATGGGCTTATTGTGAAAATGTTCTGGGGACATTTGTGCATGTTAACCCCCATTTACCAATAATGCAATAATAATACATTTTGAAAGGGTTTGAGACGCAATATCAACAGTGTTAGATTTAATTTTGCTGCGTGTAATCTTAAACAAACCTGGAAACAACACCCCACGAGAAAACAGCTGTACGGCCACCTACCTCATATCACACAAAACATCCGTGTAAGGCGAACAAGACATGCTAGAGAAGCAAGGATGAACTCATAATGGAACGTTCTTCTGTGGAAGCCATCACATGGGCACGCCAGCGTGGGTCGTCCAGCCAATACATACATTGACCAGCTCTGTGCGGATACTGGATGTCGCGCAGAGGATATACCGAGAGCAATGAATGATAGAGAGGGTTGGCGAGATATTATCATGGATATGCGTGCTGCCGGCGCAACATGACGATGATGATGATGATGATGATGATGATGATATTTAATGCAAGTGGTCTTAATAAACAGAATGCTTGATATGGGAATTTATTAAATTTGCAAATTCATCGGAGTTATTCCTCTAAACCTATTTATTTTCCCCTATTTTCTCTTCTAGTAATTTGGTTCCTTGTGACCCAAATGAATTCAGATGTAATATAAATACAATAAAACCTCGAATTAACGGATTCGAAGCACCGGACTTCCGATTTAATATTTTTGTGTGTTCTAATCATATCTGAGATGAGGCAAATTCAAGTATCACCGTAATTTTTTTTTTTTAGCATGACAATGTTAATCTGGGGAAATAACTTAGAAAATACTGTCGAGGTTTATTAACACGTTGACTACGTATTGGTACACATATGTACCACTATGTATATTACTGATGTATGTAGTGATACATATATGTACCATTTCAAATATTTCACTTACTTTTTAAAACAATATTTAGAATATATACTTTCTTAATAACATATACTAATTAAAGAAGGTGGAAACGATGAAAAATTATGTTTGAACTCGAACTTTTATTCAAAAAAGTGATTTAAGAATAATAAAAAAAGTTAGGAATCAATTCACAGCCAAATAATCATAATCTTTACACAAAAAAGCAAGCTCTGGTGATAGTAAATGTGTATATATATATTTACTCAATCGTTAATTGTTTTATTTTCGTAGTTTCGTCGGACATACATGCATACACACTATCTGCCCTTTATATATGTATAGATTACTGCCTCCGATATTTCAGAGATACAGAAACTTATTTGAATTTTTTGTTAAGATTTCAAGGAATATCAAAATTTTCTAAGATTATTGAATTGATTATATTGAATTGTGAATGGGATGCATAGTTTATTTTTTTTGCTCGTGTTAGTAAGAAATATCTTTATTTTAGATATTTTTTTCTTTTTTTTACGTTTAAGTCAAGTTGAAAGCACCGGTTTCCGCTAGATCACTGAAGTTAAGCAGCGATGAGTCAATTTAATACTTAACCTCTTAATCCGGTTCTGAGTCTCTTGTTTATCAAATGACTTTACTCGGCATTAAATGACTCGAAAAGGGTTGATATGCCGTAAAATAAACCAAATAAAAGTTTATCTAATTAACAAGATTATCAACGTACATTTCTTAAGCGGAGTATAACAAGTTTGAATTCAGAGTTTTCCTTCTCCTAGTTACCTAGTCAAGGTTAAGAGCCCAGTTTTCTCTTCTATTTACCCATAGCTGAAGGGAGAGTAGTTTGATGAATACCTTCCCAAGGTATTAGCGCTATGTAAAAGCAAACAGCTTTTTCCAGGATTTGAACTCGGTTCGACGAGTCTATTTCCTACGACTCTATCCTTTACACCACGGGCCTTCATTTTGTATATATAAATTCATCTTTTAATTTTTGCTTAATCATTTCAGAATAAAAATAACATCAATAAATAGTTATTTTTTTCAACATATGAGGGAGAGTAAAAAAATTATCCGCAATTTCGCCATAACTTATCTTTATTATTATCACACTGCATTCTGGGCATGCGTGTTTATAGTTGGCATCGTTGCGGTCACATGATCGAAGTTTGGGACTGATCGTACCATTTTGCATGCTGTCTTTACAGTATAAACATGGCCGCTTCCACTAGCAGTATACACCAAGAAAGTGAGTTTATTTCTCTGGTCGAAACGAGTGTCAGGGACTGAAAAGTTTTTAGCAAAATACTCGGAGAGTACACTACCGCGTAGAAGTGTGTATGAGTGGACAGAAAGTTTAAAAGTACTCGGACAAGCAAAGAGCGTGCAGGACGTCCGTCAACCTCTACTATTGATGAGAAGATTCAGCCAGCTTGAGTGATGGTATTGGTGAACCGGAGAGTTATCATCAATGTTCTCTGCAGCTTAGTCAAGGTTTTACCTATCAAATCATCCACTATGAGCTCGGTTTCCAGAGTGTGGATATTTTTTATTGTCCCTCATATTGTTTGTTCTATAGATTGGTTGGTTGGTTGGTTTGGTTGAGTTTTACGGCACGTCAACCCATTGGGTTATTTTATGCCGAAAACGGTTTTGTTTTATTCATTCTTGAAGGGTACTCAATTTTTTAAAAAGTCAATATTTTTTCTATTTAATCCATAGATGGGACCCTACAGGTATTACCACTCTGGGTCAGAGTGGACCTAGGAACAATAGTGACGAAGGGGTACTCCACATTCCGCGAGCTCTAGAATTGGAACTTCACTATCAGATAGTTTAACGTCGTACCCAGGACACTTTCTATAGGAAGTACATCCAAACGAGCTGGGCAAAAATGAATAGTTGCTTTTTTCTTCTTTTTAATCAGCACCTCAAAATCGTTAGAAAATTCCAAATGTTTCATGAGGCAAGGCTTTTTCTCTCTATCTTGTTAGTCATTATGAGGCAGATACGCGCAATATATTGATTTTATCGATTCGTAAATGGGTAAATCATTTCCAGATAAATGTACATATTTTTACTAAATATAACTTACTAAATAAAGACTCAGATGAGAGAAGCTTGCTTTAAAAAAAAAAAGAATAGTGGATTTAACTGGCAGACAAAAAATCCATTTCATTTCGTCACCAGAATCTTGCAGGGCTGAGTTGAAAATTACATGGTCATAAAAAATTGAAATGGTGGCGAAACATCAAGCATCTTTTTTAGATAATTTGAGGGGGATGGACTTGAAAATGACCATACTAATTTCTTGGTTCGCTACCGTATTTGCTGTACATAAATGCCTCATTTTTTGAAAAAAAGCATATATATATATATATATATATATATATATATATATAATGTGTGGGATAAAATATAAGGAATGAAAGCACAAAACTCAGACAAATATGTATAGTATATTTCCCAGCGAGTTTTGTTTTCATTCCTTATATTTTATCTCATTCTGTCGGATTCATTCCAACCCCTTTTCCTCATAATGTATATATATATATATATATATATATATATATGATGTGTGTATATTTATATATGATGCGTGCTTGTGTATATGTATATGTGTGTGTGTGTATATATATATATATGTGTCTGTATACATATGTGTATATATATATATGTGTGTGTGTGTGTGTGTGTGTATGTTTATGTGTATATGTGTTTGTATATATATATATATATATATATATATATATATATATATATATATATATATAGTTAGGGTTGTGTAGATATGGACTCAACGGCACTTGGTAATTGACATTTTCTCACCCCCACGCTTTCCAAATCAAGTCTCGTTTGAAAATCACAGGACCGAGAAACTATCCATTACCAAGCACCGTTGACTTCATGTTTAAGTTACCCGAACAGATATATATATATTTTATCAATGATATTGAGCACTCAATATAAATACAGAAAATTATATTATCAATATTAACATATGTACAGGGGCCGGTTTAGCTCAGTCGTTAGAGCATCTGCCTAGGAACCACAAGGTTCCGGATTCGATATTGGCTTTCACCAACTCAGCGCATGACTATCCCAACTTAGATCATTGTAGTGAAAAGGAGAGTTACCGGTACGTGTAGCGCTCCCCATCAAATGCAAAAACAATCTCCCTGTTCTAGCACAAGTAAAAGGGGATAGACTCCCACATTGTCCAGCTGATACTAACAATGGGATACTCCGCCGACTTATATATATATATATATATATATATATAATATATATGTGTGTGGGTATGTGTGTGTGTGTGTGTGTGTGTGTGTGTGTGTATGCAAACGTGGAGGCGCGTGGGCCAGTGGTTAGAGTCGTGGAAAATGGACTCGTCGATTCGAGTTCAATTCCTAGACGAAGCTGTTGGCATTTCACATAGCGCTAATACACTTGGGAAAGGTATGAATCCATATATTCTCCCTCCAGCTATGGGTTGAATAGTAGGACAGACTGGGCCCTTCAGCCTTGGATAGGTAAGCAGTCTAGGTGAGGGATAACTCTGAATTCAAAATTCCCTCCAGTATGGGTTAAATAGTTGGGCAGACTGGGCCCTTCAGCCTTGGGTAAGTAACCAGTCTCGGAGAGGGATAACTCTGAATTCAAAATTCCTGAGGTCGGTCGTTGATTGGGTTTGTGGCAACCTTTGATGCACCAATTCTTTCATATCGACTGTGCCAAAAAGTGTGGATGGTCCAACACAAGCCTTCACCACTATAAACAAATCACTGTGTGGATGTTCATTGTATGAACACTCATACGTCGATCGACAGGAGAGTCCATCATGTATGCAAACGTATGCCGTCAAACCTGTGTGCACATGAGTCATATAGTTGCAGGAGCTGGCAAGAGTATACATTTGGGCAAATATATATGTGTGTATGTATGCATATCTAAACATATATAAGTAATTGCGTAGAAACAGACGGCACAATACTTTTCGCCATAGTTGATCACCACACTACGTGAATGAATACGAGAACGGCACAATGCAAATATATATATATATATATATATATATATATATATATATATATATATAACTGAATTGAAATTTGTTGCAATGTTTTTCATGGGCGTGTTGTATTGAGGATAATTGACGAATACGCTGTCTTGAAACCAATGATAACAATGGCCTTTTAACTGTATAGTACATATAAATAAATATAGCTCTTACACCTGTAATCGAGTACCGTATTTTTCCTTTCCCCAATACCATATATATATATATATATATATATATATATATATATATGTAGAGAGAGAGAGAGAGAGAGAGAGAGAGAGAGAGAGAGAGAGAGAGAGAGAGAGAGAGAGAACTTTTGTATGATTTATTAGGTGATGTTAATACAAAGCGAACAATATTTTCAAATGATAATTAATAGACAGAATGAAAAAAACTAATTAATGTAAATAAAAAATGTAGAAAAAAAAGAAAGAAATTTTGATTAGTTGTTTTTTAAAGATAATAAATACAATAAATGATCAAATATGTCTGTTGTGTCGCAAAGCGCTGAGAAGATGTATGAGACTTAAAAAACAAAAAACAAAAAAACAAAAAAAACAAAAACAACAAAAATCGTAAGATCAATGGAAAACAAAAGCGAACGATAAAAATGAAATATGTCCGACGAATAAAAACATGGCGTCAAAACGGGAAATAACGTTGAAAGATTAAATAAGAAAATAATCAAAATGGGGAAAAAACAAATAAATAAAAATCTAAAGTGGTTCGACGAATTTCTACATATGGAACAATACGCATGACAATGTGCTCAATTGGAGGAGATTTACCATTTTGAAACAGAGAACAGAGTTCAAACCCTGGCCGAGGAGTACCGGAACACATTGATAGTCATACCATTGAAAAATGAATATCTCAGTCTTCTAGAGAAGAGCATCCTGAACTGTTACCAGGGTCACACATGGTCTCGAGTATCTTACCAGAAGGGCAGCCTAGGTGTTTATTCCATTGATGAAATCTTTGCTACAGAAATCATGGGAAAATTATATACATAAACATATGGGTAGAAATAGATCTATAACTGCTAATATGAACGATATGTAAGCCTTTTCCTTGACCAAATATATTGTTCTGTACAAAATTATTAAACATTGAGCACTCGACTTGAACCAGACCAACTTTAACATTCCGTTGTTAAAAATACCCACGTTAAAAGCCTCCTAACTTTGACCTGGTGATTTACTGTGGTAAAGGGAAAAACATTATAAATGCTACGAAATATATTGAGCACTTTTTTGGACTAACTACGAATGCTACTACAATGAAAACGTTGTAGCAAGATTTTTGATGAATGTATATATATATATATATATATATATATATATATATATGTGTGTGTGTGTGTGTGTGTGTGTGTGTGTGTGTGCGCGCGCATTCATTATTTCAAGGACAGTCCTTTTCGCTAATATATGTACATGAACACCATCGCTTAAACCCATGAGTATCTATCTATCACTGATACACAAATGGTAGCAAATCCTTTTATACATTTGGTTTAGACACAAATATCTACTTTATTGGAAAGAGTGTGTTTATATATTGCACAATCGACTTCTTCTTCTTCTTCTTCTTCTTCTTCTTCTTCTTCTTCTTCTTCTTCTTGTTTGTATTGCAATAATAATAAAGCAGATATCAAACATCTTTGAACCCTTTTTGCTATTTTTACAAACGATGGTAGAATTGGCAATAAAATATTCGAAATAGATTTTTCAGGGAATAAAGGAGGTTTTCGAATGGGGCGTCAGAGGTGGGTGTATGATATAAAATGGAAGGAAAAAAAGGAAGGAATTTATAAATGCGAGGAAGGCATCTAGGATAGGGGAAAAAAGGAAAGAGGAAGGAAAGGAAAAAAAGGAATATAACAAAGGAAGGAAGGAAGGAAGGAAGGAAGGATGGAAGGAGGGAATATTAAAAAGGAAGAAACGAAGGAAGGAAATACAAAGAGGAAAGAGAAGAAATATAAAAAGGAATGAAGGAAGGAAGGAAGTACAAAAAGGAAAATGGGAAGGAGGGAAGGAAATACAAAAAAAGGAATAAAAGAAGGAACTTAAGAAGGAAGGAAAAAAGGAAGGAAATTCAAAAAAGAAGAGATGGAAGGAAATACAAAAAATCAATATAAAGGAAAGAACATACGAAGAAGAGAAAAAAAGGAAGGAAATACAAAAGAGAAGCATGGAAATACAAAAAAGCAATAAGGGAACGTAGATAGGAAGGAAAAGATGAAGGAAATTCAAAAAAGAAGAGATGAAATGAAAAACAAAAAATTAATAAAGGAAAGAACATACGAAGGAAGGAAAAATGAAAGAAATACAAAAAAGAAAGGAAGGAACAAAGGAAGGAAGAAAAGGAAGGAAATACAAAAAAAAAGAAAGGAGGGAAGGAAGGAAATACAACAAAAAGGGAGAAATAAATTAATATAAAAAGGAAGATAAAATTAGAAAAAATGTAAATATGAACGTACAATGAACGCGATTCCCAAACTTCCTAGCATGAAATACCCTTAGACGGTTTGACCTGCCGTTAAAATCAATTAATCAATCAATAAAACATCTGAAAAAAAATTTCTCCCTCCATCTATGAGTAAATATCAGACTAGGCTCTTTAACCTTGGTCAGGCAACCAATCTAGCAGAAGGAAAACTCTTAATTCAGACCTATTAAATTCCGCGTAAGAAACTGACCGTGTGTACGGATGGGTCGGTCAATATGTACCAGACATCTTGTTTAAGGGACGGTGTAGATCTAAAATGTCGTTTGTGTACAAAAACTGAGTAAACTATGAACTATCTAATATCTGGACTTTCTGTCCGAGCTCTAAATAAATCTTGTGCGCCAGAAGATATACTAACATTATGACCTACTTCACGCCGAAAAATAATGGTATGGACAAAAACTCAAAATAATAAGTGTTTTGCATAGATTTTAAAAAGTTACGATTTTTGTGGCCATTTTTAGGTTTCAAGTGAAAGCACTTCACAGTGGGGATCCCTTGTGTTAAACAGAGGCTGATACTTAGCGAAGAATACTTTGCTTCTTCCCCGGTGTCCCTTAGTGTTGGGTTGAGCAGAGTCCTTGGTTTAGGTCCGTTCGTCCGGGGCGAAACAAGCACATGAACAGCTTTCAAGATCGGCGATTAAATAGTTAACTAACCACATATTCGAGTTGTTGGTTGGTTGGCTTTAATCCACGCGCCCACACAGAGTCTATAAGTTTAAGTGGTGGACCTCATCATTCCTTATATCACACAACAATCCAACAACGTTTGATTCATTTTTCATTTCTATGTACTTTTGACTCTATACTTTTGGGACACATTGCATATCAACTACAATGTACATATATTTATACATGTATTCTACAGGGGCCGAGTGATTGAAAAGGATTACAGTTAACGTGTTCTCCTTCGTTCACAGCCCTGTCGGCTGGGGTTGTCGAATACGCCGACTGCACCTCTTCAAAGAGGTAAAATCTCTCCGATGGCCGTGTGTGGCGACCCGTGATGCTTAAGGACGGAATACTGGTGGATGAGCAGTCTATGACATGCAACACGTTGGCACTTACTTAGGCTAGACAGTCGGTCGGAGAGACATTCTTCCATCAGTCGGATGGTTCCGCCAAGCCCTAGCACCCCTTATGATTGTCCGACCCTATTGCTCTTATGGCAATTCTCCTTTTATCATATATGTGCTAGGATATTTGTCTCATACCCCACTTGTATAGACTGGGCACAAAACTCCGTTTTAACGTGGGCCCACCCACAAGCCGAAGCTCATGGGTGGGAAAGAACAAAAATTGCGTCGATCCCTTCGGAATTTCCCCTCAAGGAGGCGCTTCAGGCGCTGGGCAATAAACCCAGCCCTGCCTCCAAGGGGACAGGTATTGCCTGGGGGGAAATCCCCCTGGGATCGACACTATTATTTGTACTTACCAGTCCAGTGGCCGAAGCACACTGGACCCCTGCTCCGAAGGACGAGTGCATGGTAAGTATCAAAGCATAGTAACTGGAACAGATACTACACCTTGATCCCCACCGATATTAGGTAAGTATCATCATATATGTGCTAGAAGGTGGTGGCTGAGAGTCTTAGTGTCCTGTGTATGACGTTAAACTGCATCTAGTGATGAAGTTCTGATTCTGGAGCTCTGGGGAGAATGTTGAGTATCCCTTTATTAACATTTCTCCTATGTCCACCCTGACCGGGAGTGGTAGTACTTGTTAGGGTCCAATCAATGGGTTAAATAGATAAAAATGCGTATTAAGGATGTGTTTCAAAACAGGATTGAGTTTGAACAAGAAAAATTGAATACGTAACAAAATAAATAAAACAAAATGTGTTCGGCATAAAATAACCCAACAAAGATTGACATACCGTAAAATCCAACCAACCATACAACATTCGTTCTCAGTTCTCTATCCTGACGGATGTAGCAATATCATATTAATAAACAAGCGGAAGTACCGAACTATATGAAAATAACGGCATTAGGATGACGAGTACTACAATAATCTATTATTATACTAAAGCTGACTGAATCAATGTCTGTCTCCTAAAGTTTTTTCCTGTTTAGTTTAATTACACAAAATTCATACTAAAATATTCCTTGCTTTTAGGATTGAGTTAAGTTTGAAAAGAAATTCCATTTTAATTGGTTCTAATTAGTCATAATTTGCAATTACGTCAAAAACTGACCAGTCTCTTACTTCACATTCTTCTGTCACTTCCTCGTTTCTATCTATATATTGATTACCTCCTCGTTATATATGTTAGTTTCTGTGTGTGTGTAAAGAGAGATAGGAGAGTGATTGTGAGAGCCAATGACCGGTAATTTAATGCTGAATCATTTTCATAAACAAAGGACCCAAGATGCTTACAGTACCTACTGCTCCTTACGTGGTCAGCCATTTATGTATTGAACAGGTTCTCATTGCTTAAATTGAAGAGAGAGAGAGAGAGAGAGAGAGAGAGAGAGAGAGAGAGAGAGAGAGAGAGAGAGAGAGAGAGAGAATTTGACTTATTTTATCGAATACCAACCCTCTTTCGGGTCGTTCAATGCCAAATCAAGTCATTTTGATAAACAAAGGACTTTGGTTGATTACACTACCTGATGTTGCAGATCAAGCGGAAACCGATGCTTTCAGCGTGACTTGACCACAATGATCACATAGATAGGTAGGTAGATACTTGTTTTTCGGGAGTTTCCACGCTAACTTCTCCATTAAAAAAAAAGTTCTTGAAAAAGCTGAAAAAAATGCTGTTTATAGTTTGATTTGGTTTCTTTGTTTAATGGCATATCAATCTTCGTAGATTATTAATGTCAAAGCCATCCCTGTAGAAGAACAGTAGTGGTACTTTGTATTATTTGGATTATTCGGACTTGTTGGAATATTTTTCATATAAGGTGTGCTGGAGATCACAACTTAAATGTATAGACTCTCCGGGGCTGGGTGTACTAAATCGGCCAATCAAAACGCCCGAAAACGTGGTTGGACAAAAAAC
>CM042143.1:75637732-75667732 GCA_023376005.1 Doryteuthis pealeii
TGCCTACCTGTCTTCTTTCCTTCTTTCTTTCTTTCTTTCTTTCTTCTGCTAGTTTATGTTATTTCGATAAACCAATAGTAGTTTTTGCCATTGGAACGGTCCTTAAAGACCAGAGAAAGAATCTAGTCTATTCAGACTAAAGCACTGTTAAAATCAGCTAGAATACTTAGTGGGGTCCTGGAGACCGGATAACAATTGCTATCACTCAAACTACAGTAAAAAAAAACAAAAAAAAAACGCCAGTTTTAAACTGATTACATGTTTTTTATGAATACCTTCCCACTTTTATTTGAAAGACAGAGATGAATTTAAATCCAAATAGATTAAATACCTTAAATGTGAAAAAAAAAACCCAACCTTTTCTCCGATTCAGCTAATATTACGGAGTAATTTCTCAGATTACTCACTCTTTAAGAATGTTTCTTTCTCTAATTTATTTCTCTGTCTTGACATCTCATTAACTCACCGGAGACATTTTCAAGCGCAATTCAACTTAAATTAAGATGGAATTAATAGGATTTGTTGATGTGTCAGAACAAATTAAATGATCAGTAAAAAATATAAACATTCATTTCAATAAGATATATTTATAAAAATCATTCATTCTTCGCTGGGATAATCTTTTTGAAAAAAAAAAACTTAAAAAAAAAAAAAAGAAAAGAAAACTGATGCGTCATTTTAAATGGAATGAAAAAAATCCAAGAAATAAAGTTTGAAATTAAATAATATTTTTGTTAAAATAACCGAACCCCCTAGAGACATTCTTTTAGAAGACAGCCCTGTCGGCTGGAGCTTTAGAATACACCGACTGCACCTCTACAGAGGGGTAAGACTCCCTCACTGGAACCACCTGTTGGCCGTAGGTGGCGACCCGTGATGCTTAAGGATGGAACCCGGGTGGCTGAGCAGTCCATGATATGAACACTCCATTTTGGCCCTTACTTGGGCAAGAAGAGCGGTCGAAGAGACCCACTCCGATCAATCGGCTGGTCACAACAAGCCCTAGCACCTATATGATTGCCCCAACCCTATTGCCCTTATGGCAAGTCCCAACCCTTTTTATCAGCTGGGTCCTAGAAGATGGTGGCTGAGTGTCTTCATGTCCTGTGAATTACGTTAAAATCTATCTGATGGTGAGGTTCCAGTTCTGGAGGTTTGGGGAATGTGGAGCACCTCTTTGTCATCATTGCTTCCAGGTCCACTCTGACCCAGTCTGGTAGTACCTGTTAGTGTCCCATCTATAGGATAAATAGAAAAATGTTTATAAAAAAATTGAGTCTACATTAAGAATGAACTTATTTCAAAACTTTGTCGACATTGAATGACCCACTGAGGTTGATCTGCCGTAACACAAACCAAACCAAACATTTTGGGAGATATTAGAATTACCAAACACACTTTTGTATAACTCGATTTTTAAAAATTAATGTTCTACACTGGCAATGATTTCTTTGTTAAGCGGAAATTTTAAGATTTGTGCTTGATGGTAAAGGTTAGGAGCGAGACATTCGCCAGTAATTAAAACAGATGTGCCGTAGAGCTTTGTGAAAGAGTCGAGATGTTTAGATCAATTTCTTTTTCGTAAGGATGAAATCTGTCTGTGATACGAGCTTTATTTAAAATTCTAATTCTCAAGTACTTTTGCACAGATGGCATTCCATCAATTTTCTTAAAACATCTTGACTGGGGTCTGATGAGCATCCTAGTCTGTGTTCATCTCTCAATGCTAGAATGAGACTTTAAAAAACAGTTTTGAACTTGGCGGTCAGTAATGACACCTTGACTATAAACACTATAAATTTTCTTAACTGTTTCTGTAGCATTTTTGTTATTGTCAGATTCCCACATTACATGTTGAATATGCACTTTTGTTTCTTCAATTGTTCGGGTATGTGGTCATAGATTAAATTATTGTGTGCACTCTTTTACTAATGAAATAAGAATGACGGATGAAAGCACTTTAATCAGCTAATTTCCAATTTGTTTAAAAAGTGGAAATTATTTATGATTAAATTCAATAGTCACAAGAAGAACAATGAAACTTACTATAAATATTGTCAACTTACACATTTTAGATATCTTTACTTCTTTCGTGCAATTCTTGTCTGTAAAGATTTGTATTTAACACAAAAAACAACATTCAAGTAATGATTAACATTTAAAAGATTAATACAGAATATAATATAAATAGTCAAATTAAAAAAAATAGATAAGATATTTCTAACTCGTTCACAATTTATGATTGCTAAATTGTAATACAAAGTGCAAATTTAATTGAGGTTATCCTTTTAAAAACTCATCATTCTTGTTATGCAAAACATATAATTTTAAAACTTTTCCTGATTTTCTTCGGTTTGATACGTCCTCTCTGCAATCAGTCCCATTACCAGTCATCATCAAGATCCATTTTATTTTACGAAAGGAACTATTAAGAAAGAATAATTAGGTCTCTTTTGTAAAAAGAATAGAAAGAAAAAAGATAGAACATATTTACAGATAAATGAATAAAGTAAACAAAACAAAAAGTGAATGAAAAAGATAAAAGTCATTTAAAACAAATAAACAATGCATAACTTATCCACTCTGCAATTGGTCCCATTAGCCAGTCAACATCTAGATGTGCTTTCTTAGCACGAAAAGAACAAGAAAGAAAGAAAGAAAGAATCCTTTTGTCTTTTTCGTAAAAAAGATAAGAAAACATATCTAAAAATAAAAAAAATGAAAGTAGTTCAAGGTGAAATGCCGGTATCATTGGAAAATGGAGAATTTTGGTAAACCCTGACCCGTTTACCAAACCTTTTTTCTCCCAATGATAAATGCATTGGAATTTAAAAAAAAAAGTTTAGCTTGAGGTTACTCTTAATGACCTTTTAACCTGGACTAAATTCAATAAATAAATGTAATTTTAATTCAATAAATAGTTTTTTACTTCATGATATAAGAGCAAATATTCATCCCTGCAAATAGGACATGGATTACCAACATATTTGTCCACCTCTCTACAAATAAAAAAAAACAATTATTTTTTCGTATAAAATAACTATCTTGTGATGTTCTAAAAGAGCGTACCAATAAACGTTCATGTTCGGCATGCAGATTTTAAGAAATCAAATTTAACGCAAATATTTACCCTACTCCTAATCCACGAGCAGGATGTGACACAAAATGACATATAGTACCTAAATAATGAGAATGGAATCGTCTGTTTTTCCTCTTAATAATGCCTGATGAAACCTCGTGAGAGCGAAACAAGATCTCATGGGACTTGTTATTTCAACCTAGCAATTACAGTTTACTTGTTTCTTTGCTTAGTAAACCTTTTCCCTTATCCTTAATACTCGTTGTGTTTGTTCCTATCATTTCTCTGTTAACTCAGATACTCGAGTTACAACACAAAGATAGTTTTTAATCTGAGTACAGTTAGTTTGAATTCAGAGTTTTCCTTCCCTTCGACTGGTTGACTTATTCGTAATTATCCATTAAATGGTTAACGATGCAACGATTAAAATTATTTGAGAAGCATCCACAGTATTTTAATAATTTGAAAGACATTGAATATCTAATCTCGAAGATATATTTTTTCTTCTTTTGTTTAACTCTTTGCCTACCAAATCTCCCCTACGGCTGTACCAAGTTTTCTCGGTATATTTTACCTGTATGATGGGATATTTCAAAGTTCACTATCTATTCTCCTAAGAAATCATTCTATTCAAATAAACTCCTATTAGTATTGTAATCTGAGTCCTTCTGGTCAATTATAATGAACTAACCAAAGTGTTGCACCAACTTACAATAGGATCACAATGGTATGAGAGCCACTGTTAGCGGCTTAAAGTAAACCAAGAGTTAAACAATATAAATTTTAAAAAGCTGAATAGAAATCCCCGATAAGACATTAAAAAACTATATGCCAGGTCAACTTTTTTTAGCAGAGTACATCTGGTTTGAATTCAGAGTTTTCCTTCTCCAAAATTGGTTACCATCCCAAGGCTAAAAAGGCTAATTAAAGCAAAGAAAGTTGCCTTATTCAGAATTATCCATTAAAAGTTCAACGACGCAATGATTAAAGTGTTATTTCCTATAAGTCAACATGATCAAAGGGGAACCACTCTTGACTGATAAATCATTTATTTATTATTTTCCCATTAAACTAACCCTAACCCTAAACTCTAACCCTAACCTAAACTCTAACCCTAAACCCCAACCCCAACCCTAACCCCGTCTTCTTTTTTCCTAGTAGATCAATAAATAGATAAATAATTTATCAGTCAAGAGTGGTTCCCATTTGATCATGTTAGACTTATAGGAAATAACCGATTAAAGTTACTTGAGAATCATCCGTAGTACTTCAATAAATGTAAAGAAAGCATTGAATATTTAATCTAAGAAATATCTGTTTTGTTCTTTTGTTTAGATCATATATATTTTTTAATTTTTTTATTCATTCATTTTTTTTTATTAATATGAATAGAAATCCCCGACGAGACATTTTATAAAAACTATATGCCAGGTTTTAATTTTTTCTTTTTTTTTTCTTCTTTTTCATTTCTATTTCTTTTTAAAAATTTTATTTATTACTTTTTATTCTTCTGTTTTTACTGTCAACGAAATATTTCCCTTCTTTTGTCTCTGACAACTGATGAGAATAATTAATAAAATCTCGATGGCAATATGTCCTGAATTTTCCCGGGGAAATTCCTAGACAGTCAGCCATGCAGAGACACGCATGCGCATTAGTCATCGAACTATGCCAAAATTTAAAAGAAGAAAAGAAAGAAAAATAAATTATTATGGTTTGCATGATATACCGCATGACAGCGCTTTTACACATTCTTTGTCCGGTGTACCTAATTTACGCCCGACAGATCTTGACAACACGCAATACAGGTTAACAGTGCCTGAAAAGCCTTTTTTTTAAAGAATTCAATGGTAGAAATTACCAACCAACAACGCCCGAAAAAGCCAAACACTGCCCGACACATTTTTTTAATTTTGTGTACTGTTTTTAATTTATTTATTCGTAGCCACCCCAACGTGTCAGCGGAGCATATAATACACTGATTATGTCCCCAGCAGAGGGTAAGATATCCCTCTCCCCAAATAGGATATTCCGGGTATAAAACTAAACTGGATCTGATGGTGAGGCTCTTGTTATGGAGATCTTATACCGGTGAATTGCTTATAGATGGGGTGTCAAAAAAGTATCGATATTTTTGTACTTTTTGACGCACATTGTATTCTGAAAAAAATAACGTTCCATTCATTTTCATTTCTATCTTGGTAAATACAGCTTTAAACTTGGTACTTTTTTGACACATCTTGAATTCTGAAAAGAATTAATGAAGAGCACGTTATTTTTTTTTCAGAATACAAAGTGTATCAAAAAGTACAGAAAATCTCGATACTTTTTTGACACACCTTGTACATTGCCATTATACATTGTCCACCTTTGGCCCTTGCTCATTGTCCCCATACTTGCGACCTTGCGACTGGAGCTTAGAATACGTTGACTGTAGAGGAATAAGACCCCACTACCAAAAAGGGATGCCTCGAGTATGATACTAAAACGGCATCTGAAGAAGAGGGTCCAGTTCTGGGGATCTGGGGGAGTGTAGGGTCCCATCTATGGGTCAAATAGGTATGTTTAAGCTATTCGTATTTAATAGGACCGTTTACGAAAAAACAAAACAAAAAAATCTCTTGACCGATAACCACATAAAAAATGTAAATACCATGAAAGAAATTCCCTAACCTTTACGCATAAAATAACCCTAGACGGGTAGACATGCCGTTAAGACCAATCAATAATCAATCAAATTCTATAATCCTATCAATAGAAAAATCACAAAATAAATCACTGAAAACCGCAGCTGCATGGAAGCCGCTTTGTTGCCGGCGCTGATTCACTAGCGTCTACCAATCTATGGTCAATTGATAATATTAGATTCAGGTTAAATAATCGATATTGGCCTCGTTTAAATTGAAAGATGTTTGTTTAATGGAAAAAGTGCTCCGTACATGTATAAAATAGGAGATTATAGGAAAAAAAACTCAACTAAAAAGTTAATCTTTAGATATACGCTCCTTACTACATTTACAAGGGCGTCGTCAGTGATGTCAATACTTTGGTCACTGAGGAGTTTCGGGTCTTTTAATATCATACTCGTCTCCCCAGGAGGACTCTATCAGAGAAAATTAAACCCTGATTCACCCCTTCATATATATATATATATATATATATATATATATATATATATAATAAAAAATATGGCTATTTTCAGGTCTGACTTCAATTAAGCACATATTCTCCCAATATATATATATATATATATATATATATATATATATATATATATATATATTCAGATCGAATGATCTCATATTTTAACTGCATGTACATAAACAACCAAAATCCTATATTTAATGCTTTATGGGCTTGTTTTTATTTTCTGGTATAGAAAATCCATTCATTTGCAAAGAAAATGCATTTAAACATTAAACATAGAATTTTCAGTTGTTTCTCTACATTCTTTTTTAAATTAGTGACATACCAGTCTGTAATCGTTCTGTTGTGCGATTTGTGTTGTAGGTCAGCAGTGTCTTGACCCTAATTTGGGACAGGCCCCATCCAGAGTCGTTTCAACACAACAGCAGCAATCACAACAACAGCAGCAGCAGCAGCAATCACAGATGCAACAGACACAACAGCAACAACAATCACAAATGCAGCAAACACAACAACAGCAGCAATCACAGATGCAGCAGCAACAGCAACAGCAACAGCAACAGCAGGCACCTTCTACCAACACTGGAGACGGTAAGTACTGACCAACTTTTGAACAACTTATATTTTTTTACTAACATCATTTTTTCCTATTACTTTTATCTATAAATATATGTATATACCAGAAATCTTAAACCAATTTCTTATTAAAAAAAATACCCCAAAAAAACAAAAAAAAACTGAACTAACAATCACAGAAAAAAAAACAAAAAAAATGACAAAAAATAAAATAAATAAAAACGTTCATTTTTCATCACTTAAAAACAGCTTTAAAGTTATACTTTTTGCTACTAACATAACATAACTATATTCAGGGATAGCTTTACCCAGGAGCTTTGGAAAGCATTCTATCTGGGAACACATAAAGAAATGAGATTCAGGAATATATTGATTCTTAAGATATTTGAAGATGACGTAATGGTAAAAAAGGTTTAATTTATTCACACCATGACTATATTCTGGGATAGATTTATCCAGGAGCTTTGGAAGGCAATTTACCTGGGAATACAATAAAGAAATTTGTTTTAGGAACATTTTGATTCTCAAGGTAATTAAAGATGACTTAAAGGTAAATAAAAATTTTAATTCAGAGCAATTTTAAACAACATGACTAAATTCAGGTATAGAATTACCCAGAAGCTTTCGAAAGCATTTTACCTGGGAGAACCATAGAAAATTAACAAAATGAGATTTACATACATTTTGAATCTTAAGGTAATTGCAGATGACGTAATAACCCAGGATAATTTACTCATATACCACGACTGCTGATCTCAGATATCGCCTCGATCTCTATTTCAAAGAGTTTCATACCAATGATAATAAAAAGATGTAACAAATATAAAACATAACACAAACTAATATGTTTTTAGTATTTCTTTTTATACATAAAACATATGGACTCACCTATCTGTTTTATATTGAAATATTAATGACATATATATGATGAAAGGAAATAGAAAAACAAATATTAGATATTATGCTAACAGATATCTGTTTCAACATGTGGGGTTTATAAAATATAATTCAATGGACATCTTTTTACAATTAAAATGAAGACCATTGTAAAAGACATCAGAGCAGATATGTAGTTGAATGAAAGGAGGACAATTTGAGTGTTATTTGAACCTCTCGTGCCAAACGGTTAAATATTCCTCCTTCTTTCATTCAACTTATATATGCTCTGATGAAGACCGGTTTTATAAAGTGTATTTTACAATTGTTTTCATTTTGATGATTTCAATTGAACTATATTTTATAAACCCCACAGGTTGAAACAGATATCTGTCAGCATATTATTTATGATTTAAAAAAAATTCTTTTCATGATACTGTCGGATTTATTTTCATTTATTATATACTTATACTGACATATATATATATATATATATATATATATATATATATATATATATATATATATATATATATATATATTGTACCTTGTGTCTGAAATAAAAATAAAAGATCGAAGTTAGTTGTGAGATGGCAAATATCTAAAAATAGACTCTTTGTGATTCAATTTCATTTTGTGCACTTAAACTTAACAGTCAAATGCCAGATTGAAAATTTTTGACTAACTTCGTAATTTGTTTACTTGTTTATTTAACATCATATTGGAATAAACAAGATATAAAGAAACACACATTTAAGTGGATATTTTTCTGTAACAACGTAAAACACATTAGGTTGGACTATAGATGTAACTTACTTTTAGGTAATTCCATGTCAAATAATCCAGGAAAAGCAAAATTGTCATCCACCCACTTCAATGTTTCTGAAATTTTTTCCATGCATGGAATATGTTCAGGTTAGACACTCCCAAAAATTTGAGCTTCCAATTTCAAAAATTGTCGGAGTTATGTCAATTTTAAGTTTCCAAATTTGAGGAGGAGGGGTTGCGAAAAATGACGACGTTTTGTAACCTATTTTCGTCTGTTAAATGAGTTCTATTGTTTATAAAAGCATTTTTGCCCAGGGAATTCTAGAAAGCTATTAATAAAATCTTAAAGTCAACCAATTTTAAGTTATTGATGATTTCTAATTTGTTCATAGCAAGATGTGGCACTGCATCTATGACAATTTTTTTCTATTATTATTTCATATATATTGAACATTATTTGTACCAAAAAGATAGTTTGATTTTTGCTCATAATACACACTTGGAAAAAATTACAGAAAAATTGAAGGTGACATGGTCTGGATGATTTGATATAGAATTATTCTTTTTAGTAATCGCGTACCGAATATGGTGAGGCATGTGGCCGGAAAAAAGTAAACTGTCTAGTTCCTATACCTTTTAAGAAAATCTTAGAAAAATAGTGCGTCTTATACACAAATAAATACGGTATACAAACTATACTATTGTGTAATTTTTAATTGCTAGATTCTAGATGATGCTGACCCTGCCCAAACCGAAGGACCAGTGTGCTTCGGCCCTGGACCGGTTAAGTAATGTTAACAGCATTGATCCCCGCGAGCTATCCCTCCAGGCAACACTTGCCCCTTTGATTTAAAGGGACAGGGTTGGGTTTATTGCCCAGTGCCTGAAGCGAGGTAAATACATACTATATCCGCGATGATAATTATCAAACGAATGTTTGATACACCTTTAGTTTTATTTCGGAGAAAACATTTTCAACTTTTTATATAATTAATAAAAGAGAATACGTGTTCATAAAGTTCTAAAGATCTTTTAAAGTTCTAATATATTAATCAAAATTAATTAGATTTTATTTAATGACTAATGTTGTATAGACCAGGGTTTTTCATACTATTAGTCGCGAAAATAAATAATAAAATATTAATAAATGCACCAGAATTTAGGCTTGGTTATTTTAATGTGCACTCCATAGTCTAGGAGAAGATTTCCTTATTCTTTCTTTACATCATATGCCATACGTTTTACGTTGATTCAAATTGTTGTTCTGGCTGTGATTTGCTGTAAAAAAAAAGTTTGAAAAAACACTGGTATGGCCTGTATGTGAGGTTTATTCTTGGCGATGAATTTCAATCGGTTTAATGCCTTCTGCGTTCTAAAACCAAATTACTGCGTGAACTTAATACTTGGTGATAGTGTCAATCGAGAGTTCCATCAAAAAACGACTGCCAGGACAAGACTGAGCGTGGCAGCGAGGCACGCACAGAGGCAGACACAAACATAACAAACACAACAGTGTTGCCAATAACCACACGAAAAATTTCTCTGCGTCCCCAACGCTTTGGAGACCTTACTTTTGGGGTTACCCTCGTATATATATATATATATATATATATATATATATATATATATATATATGAGGATCGGCTCTTAACTCTGACTTTCAACCCCCCCCCACACACGTACACACACATGTGTATATATACGATGATCGGCTGAAACGTTCATTGACTGACCAAGATCCTCTCATGGAATGTGACCAAATGAGCTTTACAGTCCACTCACTACTTCCATCAGTGTTGCAGTGCATGGATCTAATCGGTGAAAAAACCCTCATCAACATCAGATATGACGCCATCATAGCAATTTTTCAGCCGACCCTCGAATATATATACATGTGTGCGCGGGTGCGTGTTGCCTGGGTGGGAGGTCGGAGTTAAGAGTACGATTTTGCAACAATCGCACTTTTATGGTTGGTTCAATTTGAAAAGAAAACAACAGCAACAACAAAAGATAAGCCCATATATGAAATTGTCTTAACTTTTCCCTACCCCCTCAATGACCAACAATATAATCCATAATAATCTTTATTTATGTTGGATCTCTTCAAAATTCCCGCCCATCGGCCCAAAACTTTCTTCCCTTCACCCCTACCCACTCCACACACACACACACACACAAACACCTAAAGCATTTTCAGCGTTTTAAACGTTCCACGGGAAATCGATAAGGGTGATCGTTGTACCATTGGTGGTGGTGTTGGTGGAGACACAGGGAAAGAAAGCCGGGACGGGCACGAAACTTCCATTTCTATCGGCAAAGCTCTAATTTATGAGACTTGACAGCGTTCCCGTTGTCCTTTCGCGAAGACACACTGTCCAAATCAATCTTTTCCCGCGCGTTTTGGCGCGTCTAAAGCGCCATCTTAGCTCTCTGCCTCCATCTTTTATATCGAGAACGGAGGGCATTTATTTATGTCTTCTTATTTTCTCTGCTCATATTTATGATTCAATATCCTTCTAGTGTCATTGTCCCTGCTGGTTGGCTTGGCAGGTGGGGGTTGATAGGGGGTTTGTTGCCAGGGAGAGAGTTGTGATTGCAATAATCTGTCATTAGTATACATACAAAATCCATCGTAAACACATCTACACTCACGCATAAAACCATACATAAATATATAATATAAAAAGGATATATATATATATATATATATATATATATATAATATATATATATATATATATATATATATATATGAGTAAAAAGATATGTATACATATGTATATGATATGTATATATGAATACATATATATATATATATACGTATATATATATATATATATATATATATATATATATAAGTAAAATCTTATATATATAAGTAAAACATTCTTCTATATACATTTAGGTATATATATGTGTTTAAAGTAAAAACATTCTTATATATAAATGCATATATATATATATATATATATATATATATTATATATAAAGGAAAAACATTCTATATATATATATATATATATATATATATATATATATATATATATATATATATATATATATATATAATGTTAGAACATTCATTTAAATCATATACTTTACCATCATCAAGACGTGTCTATGTTCGCATTCCTTATACTCACCATCCGTCCCTATCGGCTATCTCTCTTTGTCAGTCTTATAGGCACACAGTGTCAGCACAGAGCTGATCCATGTAAGTATTTGATGGTCGGACAAAACAGGTGAAACGTCTTTACTTATTCTGTAATGCCAAGCATGTCTTTCTTGGATGGTTTGCGAGATGTGAGGTAAGTGCCCGTACATACATGTATAATTATGTAATGCAAAAACATCCTTTTACACACACACACACACACACACACACACACACATATATATACTATATATATATATATATATATATATATAATATATATAAATATACCAAACTTGTTGGTAAACCTTCGCGGTGAGAAAAAACCCGGCAAATAGTTCGATTGTAAAAATATACTACCAAACATCACCTGGGGAGAAAAAAATGTTTTGGAAAAAAGAAAAGACCAAGTTAGTCCTATCAATCAAAAATAATCGGTTGATACTATAATACTTGGCCAAAAGAAAAAACAATTTATATGTATATATATATAAGAAATATACATTCATATAAAAACCGCCAGGATATACTAAAGCTAATAAGTAAAGAGTGCTCAATACCTAAGTAGTGCAAATAATAAAGATAAACCTAATGAGTCAGATAAACCTACTTAAAGTTTCACTAAGTGCTCTTCAGAGCTAATATCTGACTCATTAGGTTTATCTTTATTATATATATATATATATATATATATATATATATATGATTGCAACGAGACGTTCAACATATAGTTAGGTTTGTAATCAAATATTTACAAATGAATCAAATTTCGGCCTTAAATAACCCATAAGTTGTTGATATGCCGTTAAACTAATAAACCAAATCAAACCAAACGTTTTGCTCAGTCGGTAGAGCATCTGCCTAAAAATCGCAAGGTTCCGGGTTCAATACCGGTATTTGTCAACTCAGCGCATGAGTAGCACAGATTAGGTAAACTGATCTATGCTGTAAAATGCGGAGCTGGCGGCAAGTGAGCTGCTCCACCTCAGCAAAAACAAACTCCCTAGCCTAACGAAAAGACTCTCTCGCTGTGCAGGTCATTCCACTGAATTACTTATTACTCCCCCCCACACACACTGATTCCACGAGTGAAAAATTTTACAATATCTCAACGCTGGTTACAACAATGTCGGCTACAAGACAATGAAGCCGAAATTTCGTTCAGTACACATCTCCCTTATAATCAGACGATCCGTACGATCATTTTGTGGGGGCCCTATAATCCATCGTCTAATCCTATAATCCCATCGTCTCACTCAAATCTATGTTAGCATTGGTGGGTAATCACTCATCTAGCATGAATCCCTATAATCCATCGTCTAATCCTATAATCCCATCGTCTCACTCAAATCTATGTTAGCATTGGTGAATCCTATAATCCTATAATCCTATAATCCCATCGTCTAATCCTATAATCCCATCGTCTCACTCAAATCTATGTTAGCATTGGTGAATCCTATAATCCTATAATCCCATCGTCTAATCCTATAATCCCATCGTCTCACTCAAATCTCTGTTAGCATTGGTGAATCCTATAATCCTATAATCCCATCGTCTAACTGTTTGATCTTCTGAAACATTCAGCAAGCATCGATGAATGTAATTTTTTTCCCTCATGGTTGAAATCAATGACAAACCTTGTCGTAAGAATAAGACGTCAGTTTCATGCAGTAGGAGGAAGATGCCAGTTTCATCTGTGGATTGTCGTTTTTTTTTTCTCTGGGCACAGTCCTTCGTGTCGTTGGCGCGGATATAAATGCCTAACACAGTCAAAACGTCCTGGTCGTAGGACCCACACAGAGAGTCTATAAATAACTTGTGATGACTAAAATAACCAAAGGAACATTGCCAAGAAGGTAAATGGACAATAATTCATTTCTATCACACATACAGACAGAGAAAGACACACACACACACACACACATACACATGAATACGCACGTACACCCACAAGGAAAAAGGCTGAACAATAAAAACTTCCTCCTACCCTTCCTATTTTCTTTCGTTTTTTCACTATGTACCGATTACGTATAGTAGCTTAGATGCGACACATGGCCAGAAGTATAAGGCACCCAGTGAGAATCGAACTCACTAACAACGGGTGCTAATCTAACTTGCTAACAATTACACTACATAAGGTGCCCTTATTTACTAAGCGTAGCTTAGATGCGGCACAAGGCCTGAAGTAAGGGGCACTCAGTGAGAATCGAACACACTAATAATGGTCTGGAAATCTAGGTTGCTAACCGATTACGCATAGGGCAAACAAAACTTACACACGGCTTCTTACTTAACTCTTTGCCTACCAAATTTCCCGCATGGAAATTGATATTCGGTTTCTTACAGTATCTGCTGCTTAAATGGTCACCCATCTGAATATTAAACAGTCTCATTGCTGCTTAACTTCTGTGATCTAGCGAGAACTGTTTTTTTTCAGCCTAAATTGACCATTACCCAGACAGATCTGTATCTTAATATTAACTCTTTGCCTACCAAAAATTCCCTCATGGCTGTACCAAACTTTCGTGGTATTCACTATCTATTCACATCAGAACTCATTCTATTCAAATAGTCCTATCATTATTGTAATCTGGGTCCTTCTGCTCAATTATAATGAACTAATCATCAGTTTTAGTACTTTGATGGCTGTAGTATGCAAAGAAACAGGAGGACCGCTGTGAGCGGTTTTAAGTAGGCAAATATTTAAACAAGAAAACAAACCAGAATGCATAGCATGTCAAACACCCATTACTGTTAAACACATTCTAATAGAATGTGGTGATTTTGGTGTTATTAGACAACGTTTTTACAACAAAAATGATATGAGAGATACATTTTAAAATGTCGATATAGATAGCATTTTATCCTTCCTGAAAGAAATAAAATTATTCCAAAAATATAACAATAAATTTGAAATTTACACACACACACACACACACACACACACACACATATATATATATATATATATATATATATATATATATATATATATATATATACGCTAAGAGAAACGTCCGAAAACTATCTATATATTAATACGCTTGTTCCTAAATCTTCCGTCCGTTATCCTGCTGCAACATCCTCTGGGTAAAAATGAGATCGTCCAAATTGTTCAAGATGCAATACAAAAATGTAAATCCAGATTATTCCATTTTATTTCACCCTATTTCAAAAATGAAACATTCCAAATGGTCTTGCATCGCTTAAATGCCCAACGTAAAATTAAAATGAATTGAAAAAAAAAAAAAAAAATAAAAAAAAAAAAAAAAAAAGATCTTTGTTTTATTTGTAATATTTAAATTGTGAATTACGGAATATGTTTTGGTAATTTTGATCTTATATCGTGCCAGCTTCCTGCCTTAATCTACTCTATGTTTTAATGAGCCAGCGTCAGGTGAATTTCCGTCTCCCCCAGATTTTTATCGGCAAATCAATGTAGATATTTTACAACCCTCTTTTAAGAGAGAGAGAGAGAGAGAGAGAGAGAGAGAGAGAGAGAGAGAGAGAGAGAGAGAGAGAGAGAGAGAGAGAGAGAGAGAGTTAAATCAAGTTTATCATACTTTTTATATATTGAACTACGGAATAGCTCTTAAGTAAACATATCAAACGTTGTAATACTTAGACTGTCATACTGGGGTATATCCACAGGTGCTGCTTGTAGGGGATTAATAAGATTTCACTTATGGTCTGCTTTTAAAGCCGTAGTGAAATTAATCTTGGGTTGCTATCCCCCCAGCCGTAAACAAGTCAGACAGCGGAACGTAAGCGATGACAGCACTTAGCTCTTGTTAAACCCTCTGCCGCCCGGTTTTCATTTTCTAGATTTTATTTAACGCTCTTACTACCCAAGTCACTGAGTTCTCTGGGGGACAGAACAGTAAATAAAAAAATAAGAATTCAGGTCAATCTTAACATTTCAGCTAAGGCCCTACTAAAAAAAAAAAAAAAAATGAAATGGTCCCTATGTTTGGTATCAGCATATACAATAATTCATATTAATCACTGAACCGTTGTTCACTGACCCGTTGCTGAGTATCTCCTGTCGACTGTGGGCACCCCACCGGGCTGTATTGTCCTCTTGCACACTCTGTTTTGCCTAAGAACAATTATGTACTGAATTCTTAGCCTGAAAAGCCTATCACTCACATCATAAAATGTGAAAAGAAAAAAAAGAAAAAGAAAAGAAAAGAAAACCTTATCAGCCAGGTAAATTTAACACATTCAATGTTGGGTACATGGCCAAGATAACTGGGTTCTCAGTTAAGATAGCCAAGCGCTCAAAACCACCACTGAATGACAAATGCATATTCACCAACCTCTCCCCATGAGACACAAAGTTGATTTCTTCAGAGGAGTTTAACAGGTTTCAATTCAGAGTTTTCCTTCTCCTGGATTGTTTGCTTAACCAAGGTTAAAGAGCCCAGTCTGCCCTATTATTTATCCACGGCTGGAAGGAGAATCTTTGGAATCATACCTTTCCTAATGGTATTAGCTCTATGTGAAATATAAAAAAAGCCTCGTCTAGGAATTGAACTCATCTCTTCGTGTCCATTTGCTAAGTCGGTAACCATTACACTACGCGCCTCTACTGTCGGCTTAGCTCAGTCGGTAGAGCGTTCGACTAGGAATCACAAGGTTTCTGGTTCGATACGGCCCTCACCAACTCAGCGTATGAGTAGCACAGGGATCTGTGCGGTAAAGTAAGGAGTGTAGTGCTCCACCTCAGATGCTAAAATAACCTCTTTGGTCTAGCGCTAGTGAAAAGGGGATAGACTCCCTCGCTGTCTGGCTGATACCGACATTAAGACACCCCGATGACTTTACTTTTTTACTTACCTTTCGTAGTTTAAGGTAAAGTCATATTGAAAGCACCCGTTCACGCTTGATAAGCCTTTTTAATACTTACATGGGTGACCATTTAATCAACAGCAGGTTCAGTCCTGGTCAAGGGCGACAGTAACATAGAATAATAACTTACATAGCTTAACACTTGTACCAAGTCAGGGTTTGCGGAATGAGAATAGTATCCCCCCCACCCACGTGGACTGAATAAAGTGTTGGGTTCAAACTTCTGTGAAGGCTCCCGATTACAACAAGAAGGTTCCCGAGTTCAGAGAGAAGGTTCCCGATTTTAAGAAGGCCTCCGAATCCGACAAGAAATACATGAAGAAGGCCGGAGGGCACATCGACCGAAACGTCGTACAGATAACAGTATAGATGAGGAAAATAATCCAAATAATACAAAAAGACTTCATTCGGCATTACATGACACGAAAAGGATTGATATGCCGTAAAACAAAACAACCAGCCAATCAACCCGCTGTGACAGAGAAAAAGAAGAACGTTTATATATCAACAAAAGAGGAAAGACAGACAAAGAAAGAAAAACACGTCTACCTTCCGAACTGCTCCAACCAATACCCAACTCTCTGTAAGGCGTTATCTTACCATTCACAACTGCTACCACAGTTTCCATACTTTTGAAAAAAAAAATGAAAAATCATTAATCCATTTCTCACTCGACAACTTGGCCTGAATTTGCCGCCTTTTTTTTAAATTTCAGGGTCACTCTGATAAAAAGGAGTTAAGGGGTTACAATAAGAGTCGGGACAATCATATAGGGGCTAGGGCTTGACGTGACCATCTGATTTATCAGAGAGGGCCTCTCCGACCGACTGTCTAGGCTAAGTAAGAGCCAAAGTGAAGTGCCTTAAATGGGTTCGTTTTTTTAAACATCTGCCTATGCAAGTGCAAATATATTCAAGTTTATACACATTCTTTGACCTCAGACATCATGACATCCCCACTTTTAGACTAAAAGCTTCACCGACTTTTTATTCTTGTTTTACCTAAAATTTTCAAACAGCTTCTTCCTGCTCTCAACCGAATTTCTGTGATTTGTGTGCTGACCCAACCCTTGCCTGGATTGAGAGAGAGAGAGAGAGAGAGAGAGAGAGAGAGAGAGAGAGAGAGAGAGAGAGAGAGACAGAGACAGAGACAGAGACAGAGAGAGAGTACAGAGAGGGGAAGGTATATATATATATATATATATATTATATATATATAGAGAGAGAGAGAGAGAGAGAGAGAGAGGGGGGAGAGTAGTTTTCTGCAACTACTCACCGACCTTCTTCTGTATTTAAGAATTTTGATCGACAGTACGCTTGTTATGCCCACACCCATACGCACACACATATACAAATACTCTTGTACCTTTCGCCACTAGCGTTTTTTTTTCTTTTTTCTTTTTTTGAGGGGCTGTTCTCTCAAATGAACAGCTCCCTGACTCAAAGTTGCACTTACCCACGCTAAAGGATCCGCTCTGCATTTCACCTACCCCAAACCAACCCTCTTGAAAAAAAAAGAAAAAAAAGAAAAAAAAAAGAAAGAATCATTAAATAAGTTTTTTTTAGTAAGTACTTTGTTGTACGGCTCAATAGTCGAGTATGAACCCGACAGCCGCGAGGCTTCATTTTTCAACTGAAATGCCGACTTTCATTATACCAAACAATTAAAGTAGCGGAAAAAAAGTCC
The DNA here is from genome assembly GCA_023376005.1 of Doryteuthis pealeii. Lineage (NCBI taxonomy): Eukaryota > Metazoa > Mollusca > Cephalopoda > Myopsida > Loliginidae > Doryteuthis > Doryteuthis pealeii. The sequence continues at coordinate 75,655,870 of CM042143.1, forward strand.
CACTGACTACGACGTGTGTCCAGCCAGCGAATCCAGGAGAGGGAAGTTATCGTTTCAACTCTTAGACAGTTTATTTGGCGTGTAACAATCTTGATCTGCTGACACTCATGAGCAAGGCTGATACTTAAAGAACCTTGCAGTTACCATGTTTTCATAAAGTGTCAATGATCTATGATTTCATTTTATCAACATACGAGGGTGAGTCAAAAAGCCACGCCATTTTGTTTAGGACAGGTATAATTACCAACACAGGAACATGTATCATACATCAAAATGAAGCTAGTCCTCTGTGGATCACATCCCTCCTTCTCCACATAGTCCCCGTTCCTCTCAATAGCAACGTTCTATCTTCGAATGAGAGCATGTATCTCTGCCCAGTAAATTCTGTTGACTGTTCTTTGAGCCTCTTCTACACTACAGATTTCACTATCTTGTCACTGGAATAATGTTTGCATCTGAAAACTTCTTTCATGGGGCTGAGGAGATGATAGTCTAAAGGCACTAATTCTGGTGAGTAATCTGTAGTGAAAAAGTGGCTCAAATAACAGTCAACAAAATTTTACGGGGCAGGGATACATGCTCTCATGTATGAAACTATGAAAATAAAACAATTAACGACAAAGTAAATATATATACACATTAAATATCAGCAGTTGTTGCTTTTTGCACAAAAATTATGAAAAATTGATTTATATTCGGAGATATTTAAAAGTTAAAATACACATAGAAATAGCATTGAAATTCTACTTTTAAAATGTACAGCAATTGTAAATCTCAAAAGTAAATAAATAAATACACTCCGTCTACCCCGGCGACGCTGGGTAGCCGCTTCTAGTATTTTTATAAAGGAGTCATCTAATTCTCTGCGCTCAGCTAACAAAGTTCAACCGTAACCACAAGACGCATGTTATACATTTTACCCGCATAAAAGTAAATAAATAAACACTATAGCATCCCGTAGAGTTTTCGTAACGTCTATCTTTAACCCCTAGAGGTCAGAAGCTTCACACCTCTCCTCCCTCGGCCAAGATCCTCAATCGTAGGTCTTGTCTGAGGCCTTTCTCTGACGTAAACCTGTGGTCAGTAACTCACCAATTGAGGTCAGAGTACTTTCAGTGACAAGGCCAATTAGTCGTCTGACTCCCGAACCTCCCGATCTCGCGTTATTTTTTGGCGGGGAGGGGTGCTGTTTTGACATTTCGCCATTTTTTAACTGGCGTTAGATTGTTAGTCATCATTAATAGATACATTGTATATCTGTAACCAGCGCGTAAAAGTCGTAAAGTCGTCGGGGTGGCCTAATGTCGGTATCAGCTAGACAGCAAGGAAATCTATCCCCTTTTCACTAGTGCTAGACCAAGGAGATTGTATTGGCGTCCGAGGTGGAGCTCAACGCTTACCATCAGCTCCTCACTTTACCGCACATATCCTCGTGCTACTCATACGCTTAGTTGGCGAGGGCCGGTATCGAGCCCAGAACCTTGTTGTTCCTAGTCGGACGCTCTATTGACTGAGATTAACCCCGTACTACACTCGAACTGCCGACCGATTTGAAAGGAGGTAGAAAAAGAAACAAAAAAAGGTTATTTTTAAATAAAAGAACCTATTTCTCAGAAAAGTAATTAATTGATAAATATGTACTGTATTTTTCATTAAAATTTCATAATTCCCCGATTTTTGGTAATTTAAGAAAAAAGTGCTGCCACCTACTTTTCTTTCGCGGATTTCTGTCCTCCAGGTTGTGAAACCCTGAAATCGACATGTAGTAGAGGCGGCCCCCGTATCAGAGTTTTTAGGGATGGGGAGAACGTAGCACCGGTCGTGTTAGTCGTTGTCAAAATGAGCTGATGCTGGTGCTCAGGTCCGATGGGGGTCAGTTTGTCCACGAGAGAGAGAGAGAGAGAATCTCGACAAATACTTCTTTTCTAGCTGTAACAAACTCGATTGCAAACCGCGCTCTACGTACATCACAAACGTGGACACATACAATAAGAAAAATGGATATTTTCACTTGCAGGATTGGGGGAACATTTGGTAAATGCTTTTCGACAGATGACCGTAAAAGACCCACAAACAGAAAGAGGTACAGGTGCAGATGACAAACAAAAACAAATGTGGGTAATTCATGGACGTAGCTAGTTGTTTTTTGTTTTGTTTTTGTATTGCGGCATATCAATCTTATTCAGCTCATTTAATGTCGAATCAAGTGATTTTGACTCCAAATGAATTCAGTGGTAAATACAAATACCACAACGAGTTTCCTCGCAAAATTGGATTCGAGAAAAGCAGAGTGGGAATACCTGTTACGGGTCTCATCTATGGGTTAAATAGAAAAAATGAATAATAAAAAATGTGTTTAAAAATTGAGTTAAAAATGTCAATACCCATCAAAAAAGAATAAAACAAAATGTTTTCGGCATAAAATAACCCTACAAGAATTGACATGCCATAAAATCCAACCAACCGACTCTAGAACAGTTTTGTTTGATCTTGGTACAGGGCTTTATTTGCAATTGAATCCCCGGACAGACAAATAGACTGATGGATAGATAGATAGATAGATAGATGTTTCTTAAGAAATTTTTGCCCATTCCTATAAAATAAGAATAATACTTAAACATATTTACTTGACCAAAAGATGAACTTGTTATCAGGTTTGCACCGGCACACACGAACATAACATTATTTCGAATAGCCGCACGAACAGTTTCCCTGCGTCCCTAGCGCTTGGAGACCTTACTTTTGGCATTACCTAACATCTAAATAATATAAGTTCTCTATTAGACAAAACCCTTTGGAAAATGATATGTCCCGATAAAGAGTAAACGAGTGAAGAGTGAAAGGCGTTTTTACTAAATTTTTGTGTGAGTTTGGACAAGCGGTTTGTCACTCAGAATGCAAGTGTTGAAGAAGAAGAATCGTGGACAGCTTGGGGTGGGGCGGCCAGAGCTTATTTTCTCGTCGCTTCAGTGGGTTGCAATAGAAATCAAGGACTTATTTATTTATTTTATTTGTGCATGATAAGCGGACTGACGATGTAAAACCAAGTGGGTGAGATTGAACACTGTCATGTTTAAGAGCGATTGTAAAGGTGCCGATAAAAAAAGCAAAAAAAAAAAAAAGCAAAAAAAAAAAAAGCAAAAAAAACAAACACACAATAAAAACAACAAGAAACAACAAAAACAAAAAAACAAAAAAGCAAAAGAACCAGTGAATAAATTTGTTTTATGACAAGTCGATTCCTCTACAATGGTCATGTTTCAGATTTTTTTAAAAATCGGCATCCTTCAAATTTAATTTCTTAGTCAGATATAAGTAGTAAGTAAAGCTGTCGGGGTGGCCTAAAGCCAGACAGCATGGGAGTCTATACCCTTTTCACCAGCGCTAGAACAAGGAGATTGTGTTGTCGTCTGAAGCGAAGCACCACACCTACCACCATCTCCTCACTTTACTGCACAGATCCCTGTGCTACTCATACGCTGAGTTGATGAGGGCCGGTATCGAACCAGGTATCGAACCAGGAACCTTGTGGTAAGTAAAGTCGGTGGGGTGGCGTATTAAATATCAACAGGGCTTGGTTTTTGAGCAAAACTAATAGAGATTTGATTTATATTCGTGAGGATAATTAAGAAAATAACATTCAAATGTTAACAACATGGTATTTTTTTTTCATTTAATATTTTAGATAGTAGACATTAACATTTCTTTTCAGAGTAGCTAGATCAATGCAAGGTCTATTTTTTACATAGGGATTTAAATGGGGCATCCCACGAGGATTCAACTCACGATTCACTAATAATGGATCTGCGGGACTAACTTTAAAAAATCCCCCTCTAACCAGGCGACGCTGGGTAGCCGCTGCTAGTAAATATATAAATAAATAAAAATACACGAATAAAAACCGACACATTCTAGTCCAATGATTCCTCAACCCATGTGGGGAATTATATCATTTGAACTTCCGTTACAATTTATTCCCTGATTAAACCTGAAGAGGGAACAACATCAAATGGGCAATTTTTTATTTAACCACAGTTTCCTACAAAACAAAACATAACAACAAAACATGCAATGTACTGCTCACTGTTAAACACATCCTCCTAAACTGCAGAAGTCTCAGACAAACCCGCACTAAATATTACCGGACAAACAACTCTTCAAAAATATCAAACCAGAAGACATCTTAGATTTTCTAAAAAATCAACCTTTTCAACAAGATCTAACCAAACCGATTCTTTCACCAAAACTGACCAAACCTAACTGATATATCCGGGTTAAGGGATATATTCTGAAGTTATTTGGTATATTATCGCAGTAGTAATTGGTATGTCGAATAGCAATCCGTCTGCCGAGCAGTCGTGGTGTCGTCTAGCGAGTAAGTTTAGCTTGTAGGCATTAGGTATATGTCCAACACAGTGTCGACTATTTATACATGACACTGTCCAATCAGATTATAGTGAGAGGGTACCAAGGTATTTACATATTCATTATATCAATAACCGAATACAACAATAAAACCCATACTCTAAAGATCGAAACCCATAGGAAAAACAAATTCTAGATAACCCTTTCTGATATTAAATATATTAAAATACTTAATATATTAAAAAAAATTAGGAGTAGGAATAGAAATTAAACCCAACTGTAAGATTGTAAACTAGACGAATACATTGTTACCGTTCCACAATGATGGACACGTACCATTATATGTTAATAGATACTCTAATCAATCCAAATCTATAAAAGATAAGAGTCCACCCCAACACTCAATAAACATAAGAATCAACAGATTATCAGCTAATAAAACAAACCTTAAAAAACAATAGATCCTTCTATGATAAAACTCTGGAGGAAAGCAGATTCAACAATCTACAATATATAAAGAAACAGGAAATATATTATATTTAAATATATTTAATGGTATATCACTCAAATGCAGAGGTTGATATGCCACTAAACAAAACTCAAACTCAAACAAAAAATGTCTCTTTTTCGCAAAAAGTATTTTAAAAACCCAATATATATATATATATTATATATAATATATATATATATATATACGGTTTGTTTTGGAATGGCTTTTTTGCCGACAATTTTTGGGAGAATAAGTGCTTAATTGGAGTCGTACCTAATTTTGAAAAATTAATTAATTAATAATGAATAGCGGGAATACCTATTTAAATGTAAGGCTAACAAATCGAGAAAGCAATCTCTGTATTACATTTCGGCTATTAGGCCTTAGCTATAGTAGGAAGACCGCCCTGTGCGTGATTTGAAACCGGACTGCCAAGCTGACAGGCCGAAATGTACTACAGAGATTGATTTTCTCGATTTGTTTAGCCTTACATTTAAATAGGTATTCCCGCCTAATTCATTATTAATTAATTAAATTCAAAATTAGGTACGACTCCATTAAGCACTTAATATATATATATATATATATATATATATATATATATATATATATAGTGAAAGTGTAAAATATTGCTCTGTATATAATTAATTTATTAATTATTTAAATTGAGCACTACTGGGGATTGAAATAATCCTTGAATAAATCTATAAGTGTGTATCTACATGGACATGCATTGTATATAGGTAGGATAAAAGATGATCCCAATTGTACCATCCCCAACTTACCTATCTATTGGATAATTTCTCTCCTCTCTCTCCTCTCTCTCTCTCTCTCTCTCTCTCTCTCTCTATATATATATATATATATATATATATATATATATATAGAGATTTTAAAAAATGGCGAAAAATATGGCGCCAAAAACATCTGGCTTTCTCTTAATAAATATATACTAGTCACATGGTATAATGATTATTGTAGTAGAAATGGACATGGGCGAGACGAGTTCAAATCCTGGGCGAGGCTGGTTGCATTTCACAATGCACTAATAACTTTGAAAAGGTATGAATCAAACTATTCTCCCTCTAGCTATGGGTAAAATGGGTATGGGTAATGGGGGTATTTAGACCAAATGGGTATGGTGGGTAGTATTAGACAACCAGCATAGGAGAAGGAAAAATCTGACTTCAAACCTGTTAAACACCGCTTAAAGAAATTGCCCTTGTATCACATCCTGTTCGAGCCGAGGGGTTGTAAATATGTATACTAGTTGATTCATGAACCTATTTAGTTTTGCAGGGTAGTCCTCATGGCAATATGGTTATAGGCTAGAATTACGATACTGTAGTAAGCGAGTTCGAACTACAGTCGGGTTATTACATTTACTTTGGGACTAATACTCTCAGAAAACGCATAATTCTTTCGCAGCTTTGGGTTAAATGTTTAGTTCAGTCGGTAGAGTATCCGCCTAGAAATCTCAACGTTCCAGGTTCGATACCGGTCCCCGCCAACTCAGCGCATGAGAAGTTGATATGCCGTTAAACAAATAAACCAAACAAATGAAACCAAACGTTTAGCTCCGTCCGTAGAGCATTCGCTTAGGAATCGCAAGGTTCCAGGTTCGATATCGTTTCCGCAAACTCGCACGTGAGTAGCACGTCTTAGTTAATCTAATCTGAAGCGGTATAGTAAGGAGCTGAAGTTATGTGTGGCGCTCAACTTCAGCAAAAAAACATATCTCTAGTCTAGCGCAAGCGAAAAGGGAATAGGCACATTCTGATACAGACAATAGGCCACTCCGGGGACTGAATTGACTGACGGTTCTACTATAAGATGGCGTTAGCATTAAATACACCTCGAATGTTCATATGCGTTAAACAAAGAAAACCTACGTTTGGTTCCCGTTGATTTGAGGCGGCTCATAAATCATATCCTTTTATTGTTTATGTTATAATATATATATATTATATATATATATATATATATATATAAATATATATATATATTATATATATAGTGTGTATGTGTGTGTATCTGGGCAGCTTCTTTCATTCAAACAAATTTCATTAAACAAAACATAATCCTAATATTCTAAAGATTTTTTTCAAGATTTCTAATGATTCTTTGATCTTAACAATCTTGAAAAAGCATGAATGATTTCTCTGAAAGAAACCATTTTTGGCTGACCGAGTACTTTCGGTTCGAATCCGAACCTATCAAGGTAGAGTAAGTGTGTCTTTCATTATTAAAAACTGTTTATGTAATGTTAAGTAATGTTAATGTACTGTTAAAGTATTTTGTTTTGTTGAAAAAACGAATAAAAAAGTTGAAAGAAATAAGGATTCTGTTTTGTTTAATGAATGTGTTTGAAATATACATATACAGGGTGTTCGGGATAAATTTGACAGTTTCATAAGGAAAAAGAAAAGTGCTTGGTAACTCAATGTAATGGATTGTAATGAAATTCAGACACGAAAATTTTTACTATTCAACAAGTTTCACTCAAAATAACCCCATTAGCGTCGATCACAGCCTCAATCCTGCTCCAGAACCTGGAGCAAGCTGATGTTACAGTTTCCCTGTGAAGGATCTCAAAAAAAAACTACCTGAATTTTGTCGATTAAATAGGGAGTTTGTAGTACTGGCACAGCAAATTGGTGTCTTTCTCAACAGCACCAAACATACATAATAATCCATGGGGTTAATATCTGGAGAGTTCGGAGGCCAAACATTGGGACTGGGTGTAGTCGTAAAAAATTCGCCGACTACCATTTTTGAAATTTTCACAGGGGTGTGGCAGGGGGCCGAATCCTGCTACCATACATATGGCCTATCATTGGCTACCCTAGTTATCAGGGCTTGACTACAGTGTTTAGCACTCCACGTAGGCATCTGAGTTTCATCCAACATCAGATCGTCTGTTAGTTGCTTTCTCCTAGCCACAGCCTCGTAGTCTCCATTGGCAATTCTCCAGTTCATGTCTGATTGTTTTTACAGTGTTCAGGGAGCATTGGGCAGCAACGATAGTCTCCTTATTTTGATGGCTGTCGCAGATCATCAAATGATACAAGTTATTCTCTTCAATGATTCAGGTGGGTTCTCAGTCATCCATTCTATCTATCATCACGTATATGAATGATGAAGGGTCCAAGTTTTTAAATGATGCGTAGTATGCGTCAATTACCTCAAACCCATGGAGAAAAATATAGTATGTCAAATTTATCCCGAAACATACTATATATATATATATATAATATATAATATATATATATATATATATATATATAATATATATATAATTCTCGTGATATTTCTAAGTATGTAACCGTAACCAAGGGAAAATCTAATACCAATCAACTTAGACAGTAGAAAAAAAGAAGATCATAAAAGATAATAAATTCGAAAAAGTGCTCAGTATATACTCGTTGAGCTGGTTTAGGGAACCGAATCAGGTTGAAGAAAGGATCTTCAGGATAAAAGTATGCTATGGGATTATATATATATATATATTATATATACTAATATTATATTTATATATACACATTATTAATTATTATTATTATATATTATTATTATTATTTATTTGAAGGTCGTTCTTCAATCTATGTATTGACAATTTTGGGTAAATGTGACGTAAGCAGTGACGTAGTTTAGTTGCAAGACAAATTGAGACCGAATATAAGTTTTTAACAGATTATCATTATTAGTATTTAATCAGGTTTTGTTAAAGACAACGGGATACTTCTTTATAATTTCATGTGTAGACGTTCAAGTCTTCTTGTTCTCTCTCTCTTCCTCTCTCTCTCTCTCTCTTCGTCTCTCGTCTCTCTCTCAAACACACACACACACACACCAACACACACACACAAACACACACACACACATGTACCCAATTATTGGGAGCTCCTGAAAATACACACAAAAATACATACACAAATGTACATATAGTATATGATATAACATTATTGCATACATACATACATTCACACACCACACAACACACAACACACACACACACACACACACACACACACACATATATATATATATATATATATATATATATATAATATATAGAGAGAGAGAGAAGAGAGAGAGATTCTGCACACACCCCTTTTACAGAAAAAAAGTACTTCCTCAATCTACCCCTCTCTTTCTCTCTCTCTCTCTCTCTCTATATATATATTATATATATATACTTATATATAACATATATATATGTATATGTTTGCACGTATGTATGTATGTAAATAATGTATATTGTAATACATACATGCACATATGTGAACTATAAGGGTGTATAATGTATACATATACAGACAAAATTACGTCAAGTTATTTTCACGTATCTGTTTAATACGCTATGAGGTTTTCTTCTAGGTAATATACTCTTACCTTGTGTGAACAGATCTGAAAGGAGTGTTTGTATAAGTGTGTGCGCGCTCAAGGGGAAACAGACCGATCGTCAAACCCTGCTAGGTTGTGAGAAAAATGCAAATAAAGCGAGGGAGAGAGAAGAGAGAGAGAGAGAGAGGAGAGAGAGGGAGAGAGAGAGAGAGAGAGAGAGAGGAGAGAGAGAGAGAGAAGGGGGTTGGTGGGTGAGTTGAGAATTCTGAATATATTGGTCGGATAAAGCTGGAAGAATAGAAAAAGGAGATTCCGTGGGTTGAATGTAAACAAACGTTTTGTCCAACCTCAGAATTCTCTGCTACGTTCGATATGTAACATGTTCCGACCGGCAAAACACGAGAAATACTACCAAAGAACAGAAATTAATGTTATAAGACTGGCTGGAAGCCACCTCGCCTTGAAGCGATGCTCAACAGGCCACACACACACCACACCACACACACACACACACACACACACAGCGCACGCAGACACATCACACAGAACACACACACAACTGTTTGTCTATACTCTTCACTATACATATGTGTGTGTGCATATATATATTTTGAGTGTGTATGTATATATATATATATATATAATATATATATATATGTGTGTGTGTCCATATATATATATATATAGTTTATTTACTAAGTTTAGATTAGATGTGGCACAAAACCAGAAATGTGGCGTGGCCCAATGAGACAGAACTCATTAAAAATGGTCCGCGATTGTAGCTGCTAACCATTAAACCACGTTAGGTGGCCATATATATATATATATATATATATATATATAGATGTGTGTGTGTGTGTGTGTGTGTGTGTGTGTGTACATATGTATTTACATATATGTGTGTGTATGTGTACATATGTGTGTGTGTACATATACATATGTGTGTGTGTGTGTGGTGTACAGACATATGCAATACACACACATATAATATATGTGTGTGTGTGTATGTATAATATATATGCAGCCGCCTACGTGGTTTAAATGGTTAGCAGCTACAATCGCGGAACCATTGTTAATGAGTTCTGTGTCTCAATTGGGCACGCCACATTCTGGTTTGTGACATCTAATCTAAAGCTTAGTAAATAACTATATATATATATAATATGGAACACACCACACATATATATATTTATATATATATATATATATACATACACACTCAGAAAAATATATATAGCACACACCATATGTATAGTGATGAGATGATAGACAAACAGTTTGTGTGTGTGTGTGTGGTGTCTGGCGTAGGCGCGTGTGTGTGTGTGTGTGTGTGTGGTGTGTGTGTGTGTGTGTGGTGTGGCCTGTTGAGCAATGCTTCAAGGCGAGGTGGCTTCAGCCAGTCTATAACAATATAAATTCTGTCTTTGGTAAGTATTTGCCGTGTTTGCCGGTCGGAACATGTTACATATGCGAAGTAAGCAGAGAATTCTGAGGTTGGACAAACGTTTGTTAGCATTCCAATCCAACGGAATCTCCTTTTTCTATTCTTCCAGCTTTATCCGCAATATATTCAGAATTCCCAACTCACCCACCAACCCCCTTTCTCTCTCTCTCTCTGCTCTCTCTTCTCTCTCTCTCCTCTCTCTCCTCTCCTCTCTCTCTCTCTCTTCTCTCTCTCTCCTCCTCTCGCTTTATTTGCATTTTCTCACAACCTAGCAGGGGTTTGACGATGCGTCTGTTTCCCCTTGAGCGCGCACAACACTTATACAAACACTCCTTTTCAGATCTGTGTCACACAAGGTAAGAGTATATTTACCTAGAAGAAACCTCATAGCGTATAAACAGATACGTGAAAATAACTTGACGTAATTGTCTGTATATGTATACATATACACCCTTATATTTCACATATGTGCATGTATGTATACAATATACATTATTACATACATACATACGTGCAAATATACATATATATATGTATATATATAAGTATATATAATATAATATATATATAGAGAAGAAGAGAGAGAGAGAAAGAGAGGGGGTAGATAGAGAGAGTACTTTTTTCGTAAAGGGTGTGTGCAGAAATCTCTCTCTCTCTCTCTCTCTCTAATAATATATATATATATATTATATATATATTATATATGTGTGTGTGTGTGTGTGTGTGTGTGTGTGTGTGTGTGTGTGTGTGTGTGAATGTATGTATGTATGCAATAATGTATATCATATACATATATGTACATTTGTGTATGTATTTTTGTGTGTATTTCAGAAGCTCAATAATTGGAACATGTGTGTGTGTGGTGTTGTGTGTGTGTGTGTGTGTGTGTGTGTGTGTGTTTGAGAGAGAGAGAGAGAGAGAGAGAGAGAGAGAGAGAGGGAGAGAGAGAGAACAAGAAGACTTGACGTCTACACATGAAAATTATAAAGAAGTATCCGTTGTCTTTAACAAAACCTGATTAAATACTAATAATGATAATCTGTAAAAACTTATATTCGGTCTCAATTTGTCTGCAACTAAACTACGTCACTGCTTACGTCACATTACCAAAATTGTCAATACATAGATTGAAGAACGACCTTCAATAAATAATAATAATAATAATAATAATAATAATAATAATGTGTATATATAATATATATATATATATATATATA
>CM042143.1:75672732-75676095 GCA_023376005.1 Doryteuthis pealeii
GACGACAACACAATCTCTTGTTCTAGCGCTGGTGAAAAGGGTATAGACTCCCATGCTGTCTGGCTTTAGGCCACCCCGACAGCTTTACTTACTAACTTATATCTGACTAAGAATTAAATTTGAAGGATGCCGATTTTTAAAAAATCTGAAACATGACCATTGTAGAGGAATCGACTTGTCATAAACAAATTTAATTCACTGGTTCTTTTGCTTTTTGTTTTTTTTGGTTTTGTTGTTTCTTGTTGTTTTTTTTGTGTTGTTTTGTTTTTTTTGCTTTTTTTTTTTTTTTTTTTTTTGCTTTTTTTATCGCACCTTACAATCGCTCTTAAACATGACAGTGTTCAATCTCACCCACTTGGTTTTACATCGTCAGTCCGCTTATCATGCACAAATAAAATAATAAATAAAGTCCTTGATTTCTATTAGCAACCCACTGAAGCGGACGAGAAAATAAGCTCTGGCCGCCCCACCCCAAGCTGTCCACGATTCTTTTCAACAACTTGCATCTGAGTGACAAACCGGCTTGTCCCAACCACACAAAAAGTTAGTAAAAACGCCTTTCACCTCACTCGTTTACTCTTTCTCGGGACAATATCATTTTCCAAGGGGTTTTGTCTAAATAGGAGAACTGTATATTATTAGGAGTTGTAATCTAGTGGGGTAAGCCAAAGTAGGGTCTGCCTAAAAGTGCTAGGACGCAGGGAAACCGTTCGTGCGCTATTCGAATAATGTTATGTTCGTTGTGCCCGGTGGCAATGCCTGATACAAGTTATCTTTTGGTCAAGTAAATAGTTTAAGTATATTCTTATTTAATAGGAATGGGCAAAAATGTTCTTAAGAACATCTATCTATCTATCTATCTATCCATCAAGTCCTATTTGTCTGTCCGGGGATCAATTGCAGAAAAAAGCCCTGTACCAAGAAATCAAACAAACCGTTCCTAGAGTCGTTGGTTGGATTTAATGGCATGTTCAATCGTTGTAGGGATTATTTTATGCCGAAGAACATTTTGTTTTATTCTTTTTTGAATGGGTATTGACAATTTTAACTCAAATTTTGTTAAACACAAGATTCTTTTATTATTCATTTTTCTATTTAACGCCATAGATGAGACCCGTAACAGGTGATTTCCACTCTGGCTTTTCTCGAATCCAATTTTCGAAGGAAACTCGTTTGTGGTATTTGTAATTTACCACTGAATCATTTGAGTCAAAATCACTTGATTCGACATTAAATGAAGCTGAAATAAGTTGATATGCCGCAATACAAAACAAAACAAAAAACAACTACTACGTCCCATGATACCCACATTTGTTTTTGTTTGTCATCTGCACCTGTACCTCTTTATGTTTGTGGGTCTTTTACGGTTCATCTGTCGAAAGCATTTACCAAATGTTCCCCAATCCTGCAATGATAAATATCCATTTTTCTTATTGTATGTCCACGTTGTGATTAGCGTAGACGCGCGGTTGCAATCGAGTTTGTTAACAGCTAGAAAAAGAAGTATTTGTCGAGATTCTCTCTCTCTCTCTCTCTCTCTCTGTCTCTCTCTCGTCTCCTCTCTCTCTCTCTCTCTCTCTCTCTCTCTCTCTTGAGGGGGGGTGGACAAACTGACCCCATGCGACCTGGCACCAGCATCAGCCGCATTTGACAACGACTTAACACGACGCGGTGCTACGTTCTCCCATCCCTAAAAACATCTGATACGGGGCTCGCCCTCTACTACATGTCGATTCAGGTTTCACAACCTGAGGACAGAAAATTCCGCGGAAAGAAAAGTAAGGTGAGCAGCCACTTGTTCTAATTACCAAAAAAATCGGGGAATTATGAATTTTAATGAAAAATACAGTACATATTTATCATTAAATTCTTTCTGAGAAATGAGGTTCTTTATTAAAAATAACCTTTTTTTGTTTCTTTTTCTACCTCCTTTCAAAATCGGTCGGCAGTTCGAAGTGTAGACGGGTTAATCTCAGTCAATAGAGCGTCCGAACTAGGAACACAAGTTCTGGGCCGATACCCATGCGGGCCCTCGCCAACTAAAACGTATGGTAGCACGAGGATATGTGCGGTAAAGTGAGATGCTGATGGTAGCGTTTGAGCTCCACTGCGACGCCAATAACAATCTCCTTGGTCTAGCACTAGTGAAAAGGGGATAGATTCCTTGCTGTCTAGCTGATACCGACATTAGGCCACCAACGACGACTTTACGACTTACCGGCGCTGGTTATAACAGTATACAATGTTATATTATTGATGAACTAACAATCTAACGCCAGTTAAAAAATGGCGAAATGTCAAAACAGCAACCCTCCCCGCCAAAAAAATAACGCGAGATCGGGAGGTCGGGAGTCAGACGACTAATTGGCTTGTCACGAAAAGTACTTGACCTCAATGGTGAGTTACTGACCACAGGTTACGTCAGAGAAGGCTCAGCAAGACCTACGAATTGAGATATTTGGCCGAGGGAGGAAGAGGTGTGAAGCTTCTGACTCGGGGTTAAAAAGATAGACGTTACGAAAACTCTAACGGGATGCTATAGTGTTTATTTATTTAACTTTTATGCGGTAAAATGTATAACATGCGTCTTGTGGTTACGGTTGAAACTTGTAGCTGACGCAGAGAATTAGATGACTCCTTTATAAAAATACTAGAAACGGCTACCCAGCGTCGCCAGGTAAGACGGAGTGTATTTATTTATTTACTTTCTTGAGATTTACAAATTGCTGTACATTTTAACAAGTAGAATTTCAAAATGCTAATTTCTATGTGTATTTTAACTTTAAATATCTCCGATATAAATCAATTTTTCATAATTTTTGTGCAAAAAGCAACAACTGCCTGATATTTAATGTGTATATATATTACTTTGTCGGTTAAAAAATTGTTTTATTTCCATAGTTTCCATACATGAGAGCATGTATCCCTGCCCGTAAATTTGTTGACTGTTATTTGAGCCACTTTTTCATAAAGATTACTCACCAGAATTAGTGCCTTAGACTATCATCTCCATCAGCCCATGAAAGAAAGTTTTCGATGCAAACATTATTTCAGTGAACAAGATAGTGAAAATCTGTAGTGTAGAAGAGGCTCAAAGAACAGTCAACAGAATTTACTGGGCAGAGAATACATGCTCTCATTCGAAGAATAGAACGTTGCTATTGAGAGGAACGGGACTATGTGAGAAGCGAGGGATGTGATCCACAGAGGACTAGCTTCATTTTGATGTATGATACATGTTCCTGTTTGGTATAATACCTGTCCAACAAAAGGCGTGGCTTTTTTGCTCACCCCTCGTATGTTGATAAAAATGAAATCATAGATCATTTGGACACTTTATGAAAACATGGTAACTGCAAGGTT
>CM042143.1:75676195-75696195 GCA_023376005.1 Doryteuthis pealeii
AAAGACGACCTTCAAATAAAAAATAATAATAATAATAATATAATAAATTAATAATAAAATAATAATAATGTGTATATACATTTATAATATATATATATATTATATATATATAATCCATAGCATACTTTTATCCTGGAAGATCCTTCTTCACCTGATTCGGTTCCCAAACAGCTCCACGGAGTAGTATACTGAGCACTTTTCGAAATTTTATTATCTTATATCTTCTTTTTTTTTCTACTGTCTAAGTGATATTGGTATTTGATTTTTTCCCTTTGGTTACGGTTTACATACTTAAAATATCACGAGATTATATATATATATATATATATATATTATATATATAGGATGTTCGGGATTTAAATTTGACATATTCTTATATTTTTTCCATGGGTGAGGTTATTGCGCATAACTACGCATCATTTAAAAACTTGGACCCTTCATATTCATATACGTGAGAAGATAGAATGGATGACTGGAACCCACCTGAATCATGAAGAGAATAACTGTATTTCATGATTATCTGCGACAGCCATCCAAAATAAGGAGACTATCCGTTGCTGCCCAATGCTCCCTGAACACTGTTAAAACAATCAGACATGAAACTGGAGAATTGCAATGGAGACTACGAGGCTGTGGCTAGGAGAAGCAACTTAACAGACGATCTGATGTTGGATGACCCTCAGATGCCACGTGGAGTTGCTAAACACTGTAGTCAAGCTGCGATAAACTAGGTAGCCCAATATAGGCCATATGTATGATCGTAGCAGGATTCGGCCCCTTGCCACACCCCGTGGAAATTTCAAAAAGGTAGTCGTGCGAATTTTACACTACACCGAGTCCCAATGTTGGGCTCCGACTCTCCAGATATTAACCCAGGATTATATGTACGTGGTGCTGTTGAGAAAGACAGCAATTGCTGTGCCAGTACTAACAAATCCCTATTAATCGACAAAATTAAGGTAGTTTTTGGAGATCCTTCACAGGGAAACTGTACATCAGCTTCGCCCCAGGTTTCTGGAGCAGGATTTGAGGGGGACTGTGATCGACGGCTAATGGGTGTTATTTTGTGTGAAACTTGTTGACAGTAGTAAAATTTCCGTGTTCTGAATTTCATACAATTCCATTACATTTGTAGTTGACCAACACTTTTCTTTTTCCTCTTATGAAACTGCAAATTATTCCGAACACCCTGTATCATGAATATTTCAAACACATTTCATTAAACAAAACAGAATCCTTATTTTCTTTCAACTTTATCTTTTTCAACAAAACAAATACTTTTAAGCAGTTAATAAACATTACCTTAACATTACAAAACAGTTTTTAATAGAAAGACACACATACTCTACCTTGATAATGGTTCGGATTTCGAACCGAAAAGTACTGCGGTCAGCCAAAAATGGTTCTTCGGAGAAATCATTCATGCTTGTCAAGATTGTAAGATCAAAAGAATCATTAGAAATCTTGAAAAAATCTTTAGAATAATTAGGATTATGTTTGTTAATGAAATTGTTTGAATGAAAAGAAGCTGCCCAGATACAACACAACTACACACTATATAATATATATATATATATATATATATTATATATATATATATATATAATATATATTATATATTATTATTTTTATTTTTTTGCTTGAGGCATTATAAATGCACGTATCGCATAAATTCGATAATTTATAGAAAAAATAATCTGACAAGTAATCCCGCAAAGGATGGCTCGCTATGCAAACACCGTACAGACTTGTTTCGACTTTATAGTCCTTCAGCGATGTATACTAACGACTCCCCTCCGACAGGAATCGAAACCGGACTTCACAGGCATAGTCAAAACCATATTCGTTCGTTCGCCGGTACATAGCGACATCCCTGCACGAAATAAACAATAAAAGGAATGATTTATGAGCCGCAAACAACAACGGGAATCAAATAGTTAGGTTTTTTGTTTACGGCATCATGAACATTCGAGGGTTATTTAGTGCTAACGCCATCTTTTAATAGTAGAACCGTCAGTCAATTCAGTCCCCGGAGGGCCTATTTGTTCTGTATCAGAATAGTGCCTATTCTCTTTTCGCTTGCGCTAGGACTAGAGTATGTTTTTTGTGAAGTGAGTGCCACACATAACTTCAGCTCTTACTTTACCGCTCAGATTAGATACCTAAGACGTGCTACTCACGTGCGGAGTTTGGCGGAACGATATCGAACCTGGAACCTTGCGATGCCTAAGCGAATGCTCTACGGACGGAGCTAAACGTTTGGTTCATTTGGTTGGTTATTTGTTAACGGCATATCAACTTCTCATGCGCTGAGTTGGCGGGACCGGTATCGAACCTGGAACCTTGGATTTCTAGGCGGATACTCTTTAACCGACTGAACTAAAATTTACCAAAGTGCGAGAATTATGCGTTTTTCTGAGACGTATTAGTCCCAAATAAATGTAACAGCCGACCTGTAGTTCGAACTCGCTTACTACAGTATTGTAATTCTAGCTATAACCATTACACCATGAGGACTACCCGTCAAACCAAACAGGTTCATGAATCAACTAGTATACATAATTACCACCCTCTGCTCGAACAGGATGTAATTACAAGGGCAATTTCTTAAGCGGAGTTTAACAGGTTTGAAGTCAGATTTTTCCTTCTCCTATACTGGGTTGTCTAACAAGGCTTAAAGATCGGTGCCCCCCTTTTACCCATAGCTAGAGGGAGGAATAGTTTGATTCATTCTTTTCAAAGTTATTAGTGCATTGTGAAATGTAACCAGCCTCGCCCAGGATTTGAACTTCTTCTCGGCCATGGTCCATTTTCTTACTTACAATAATCATTACACCATGTGACTAGAATATTATTATTAAGCAGAAAGCCAAATGTTTTATAGCCTATTTTTCCGCCATTTTTTTAAATTTTTTATTATATATATATATATATAATATAATATCATATATATATATATAGAGAGAGAGAGAGAGAGAAGGAGAAGGGAGAGAGAAAGAGAGAGAGAGAGGAAAAAATTATCCAATAGATAAGTTAAGTTGGGATGGTACAATTAGGGTCATCTATTATCCTTACCTATATACAATGCAGTCCCATGTAGATGCACACTTATAGATTATCCAAGATTTATTTTCAAATCCCCAGTTTTAGTGCTCAATTTTAAAATAATTAATAAAATTAATTATATTACAGAGCAATATTTACAACTTTCACTATTATATATATATATATATATATATTATAAATAATAAAATAATAAAATACCAATACTTATAAAATAAAAAATTACAATTAATAAATAAATCACGAATAAAAAATAATTAAAAAATGCACAGAATAAAAAAATAAATAAAAATGCACGAATAAAAATGCACGAATAAAAAAATTACCAATAAATAAATAAAATGCACGAATAAAATTTGATACTTTATAAAATAATAATTACCAATTCTTTTTATATATATTATATATATTATATATATATATATTATATATATATATATATAATTGGGTTTTAAATTACCTTTTGCGAAAAAGAGGACATTTTATTTGTTTGAGTTTGAGTTTTGTTATAGTGGGCAATCAACCTTTCTGCATTCTGAGTGATTATGCCATTAAAATATATTTAGATATAATTATTTCCTGTTCTTTATATATTGTAGATTGTTGAATCTGCTTTCCTCCAGAGATTTATCATAGAGGATTTTATTGTTTTTTAAGGTTTGTTTGTATTAGCTTGATAATCTGTGATTCTATGTTTATTGAGTGTTGGGTGGACTCTTATCTTTTATAGATTTGGATTGATTTAGAGTATCTATAACATATAATGGTACGTGGGTCCATCCTTGTGGAACGGTAGAGAATTGTATTCGTTAGTTTACAATCTTACAGTTGGTGTAATTTCTATTCCTATTCCTAATTTTCTTTAATTATTTAATATATTAAGTATTTTAGTATATTTAATGTCAGAAAGGGTTATCTAGAATTTTTTCCTTTGGGTTTCGATCTTTAGAGTATGGGTTTTATTGTTGTATTCGTATTGATATAATGAATATGTAAATCCTTGGCCCCTCATATAATCTGATTGACAGTGCATGTATAAATAGTCGACACTGTGTTGGACATATACCTAATGCCTACAAGCTAAACTTAACTCGCTAAAGGACGACACCACGACTGCTCGGCAGACGGAATTGCTTAATTCGACATTACCAATTTACTACTGCGATAATATACCAATTAACTTCAGAATATATCCCTTAACCCGGATATATCAGTTAGGTTGGTCAGTTTTGGCTAAAGAATCGTTTGGTTAGATCTTGTGAAAAGGTTGATTTTTTTTAGAAATTTTAAATGTCTTCCTGGTTTGATATTTTGAAGAGTTTGTTTGTCCGGTAAATATTAGTGCGGTTTTGTTGGACTTCTGCAGTTAGGAGGATGTATTACAGTGGAGCAGTACCCTCATGTTTTGTTGTTGTTTTGTTTTGTAGGAAACTGTTGGTTTAATAAAATGCCCATTTTGATGTTGTTGCCTCTTCAGTTAATCAGGGAATAAAATTGTAACGGAGTTCAAATGATATATTTCCCCACATGGTTGAAGGATCATTGACTAGAATGTGTCGGTTTTATTTCGTGTATTTTTATTTATTATATATTTTACTAGCAGCGGCTACCCGGTGTCGCCTGGTTAGGGGGTTTTTTTTAAAGTTAGTCCCGCAGATCCATTTAATTACTGAATCGTGAGTGAATCCTCGTTGGATGCCCCATTTAAATCCCTATGTAAAAAATAACCTTGCATTGATCTAGCTTTACTCTTGAAAAGAAATGTTAATGTCTACTATCTAAAATATTAAATGAAAAAAACCCATGTTGTTAACATTTGAATGTTATTTTTTAATTATCCTCACGAATATAAATCAAATCTCTATTAGTTTGCTCAAACCAAGCCCTGTTGATATTAATACGCCACCCACCCGACTTTACTTACCACAAGGTTCCTGGTTCGATACCCTTGTTTCGATACCGGCCTCATCAACTCAGCGTATGAGTAGCACAGGATCTGTGCAGTAAAGTGAGAGACTGTGGTTAGGTGTTGCTGCTTCCCTTCAGACGACAACACAATCTCCTTGTCTAGGCGGTGAAAAGGGATAGACTCCCATGCTGTCTGGCTTTAGGGCCACCCCGACAGCTTTACTTAAACTTATAATCTGGACTAAGAAATAAATTTGAAGGGATGCGATTTTAAAAAATCTGAAACAATGACCATTGTAGAGGAATCGACTTTGTCATAAAAACAAAATTCATCACTGTCTTTTGCTTTTCTTTTGTTTTGTGTTCTTGTTGTTTTTTATTGTTGTTGTTGGTTTTTGCTTTTTTTTTCCTTTTTTTTTTTTGCTTTTTCGGCACCTTTACAATCGCTCTTAAACATTGACAGTGTTCAATCTCACCCCACTTGTTTACATCGTCAGTCCGCTTATCATGCACAATAAAATAAATAAATAGTCCTTGATTTCTATTGCAAACCACTGAAGCCGACGAGAAAAATTAAGCTCTGGCCGCCCACCCAAGCTGTCACGATTCTTTCTTCTTCTTCAACACTTGCATTCGAGTGACAAAACCGCTTGTCCCAAACTCCACACAAAAATTTAAAGTAAAAAACGCCTTTCACTCTTCACTCGTTACTCTTTTCGGGACGTATATTTCCAAAGGGTTTTGTCTAAATAGAGAACTTATATTATAGATGTAATACTAGGTAATGCCAAAGTAAAGTCTCCAAAGCGCTTAGAGACGCAGGCGAAACTGTTCGTGCGCTATTCGAAATTAATGTTATGTTCGTTGTGCCGTGCCAACACCTGATACAAGTTCATCTTTTGGTCAAGTAATATGTTTAAGTATTATTCTTATTTTATAGGAATGGGCAAAAATTTTCTTAAGAAACATCTCTCTATCTATCTATCTATTCTATCTATTATCCAGTCTTTTTTATTCAATTTGAAAATAAAGCCCTGTACCAAGATCAACCAAAACTGTTTTAAAGTTGCGTTGTGAATTTTTATGGCATGTCAATCTTGTCAGGTTATTTTATGCCGAAAACATTTGTTTTATTCTTTCTTGATGAGTATTGCATTTTAACTCAATTTTAAACCCATTTTTAGTCATTTTTTCTAATTTAACCATAGATGGGACCCGTAAAGGTATTCCCACTCTGCTTTTCTCGGTCAAGTTTGCGAGGAAACTCGTGGTTTTGTATTTACCACTAATTCATTGGAATCAAATCATTTATTCAGCATTAAAGAGCTGAAAAGATTGATTATGCCGTAAAACAAAACAAACAATAACTGCGTCATGAATTATCCACATTTGTGTTTGTATCTGCACCTGTACCTCTTTTCCGTTTGTGGGTCTTTGCGGTCTCTGTCGAAAAGCTTTACCAAATGTTCCCAATCCTGGCAAGTGAAAATATCCCATTTTTCTTATTGTATGTGTCCACGTTTATGATGTACACAGAGCACGGCTTTGCAATGAGTGTTACAACTAGAAAGTGTAATTTGTAGAGATGCTCTTCCCTTGCTGGACAGACTAAACCATGGACCTGGCACCATTATCAGCGCATTTTGACATAATTAACAGGGCCGGTGCTTACGTTCTCCCCATCCCTAAAAACCTCTGATAGGGCCCGCCTACTACATGTCCATTTTCAGGGTTTTCACAACCTGGGGGTCACAATCCTCGAAAGAAAGTAGGTGTCAACACTTTTTGTTAAATTACCAAAAATAGCGGGAATTATGAAATTTAATGAAAAATAATCATATTTATCATTAATACTTTATAAGGATAGGTTCTTATTTAAAATAATATTCTTTTTTTTTGTTTTGTTTCTTTTTTTCTACTTCCTTTCAAATCGGTGGCAGTTCGTGTGTAGTACGGGGCTCAGTCAGTCGGTAAGAGGGTCCGACTAGGAACAACAAGGTTCGGGGTCGATACGGCCCTCGCCAACTAAGCGCATGAGAGCACGAGGATATGTTTGCGGTAAAGTTTAGGAGCTGGATTCGGGTATTCGGGGCGCTCCACCTCGGACGTCATACAATCTCCTTTGATCTAGCGCTAGTGAAAAGGGATAGGACTCCCTTGCTGTCTGCTGATATCGACAGTAGGCCACCCCGACGACTTTACGACTTTTACACGCTGGTTTATGGAGGATTACAATGTACTCTGTTAATTGATTGACTAACATGTAACGTCAGTTTAAAAAAATGGCGAATGTCAAAACAGCACATCTCCCGCCAAAAAATACGCGGATCGGGGGATCGGGAGTCCAGACGGACTAATAGGCCTTGAACACTGAAAGTACTCTGACCTCAATTGTGAGTTAACTGACCACAGTTTACGTCAGGAAAGGCGTCAGACCAGACTACCCGATGAGGATCTTGGCCGAGGGAGGAGAGGTGTTGAACTTTCTGACCTCTAGGGGTTAAGATAGACGTTACGAAAACTCTACGGGATGCTATAGTGTTTATTTATTTACTTTTATGCGGGTAAAATGTACAGCTGGCGTCTTGTTGGTTACGGCTGAACTTTTATTAGCTGAGTGCAGAAGAATTAGTGACTCCTTATAAAAAATACTAGAAGCGGCCTACCCAGCGTCGCCGTTGACGGAGTGTATTTATTTATTTACTTTTTGAGATCTACAATTGCGTACACTTTTAAAAATAGAATTTCATTGCTATTTCTATGTGTTATTTTAACTTTTAAATATCTCCGAATATCAATTTTCATAATTTGTGTGCAAAAAGCAACAACTGCTGATATTTAATGTGTATATCATATTTATTTTCCGTTAATTGTTTTATTCTCATAGTTTCATACATGATCCCTGTCCCGTAAATTTGTGACTTTATTTGAGCCCACTTTTTCACTACAGAATTATCACCAGAATTAGCGCTTTAGACTATCATCTCCTCAGCCCATTGAAGAAGTTTCAGAGGCAAAATTATTCCAGTGACAAGATAGTGAAAATCTGTAGTGAAGAAGAGGCCTTCAAAGAACGTCAACAGAATTTACTGGGCGGGAATACATCTCTCATTCAAAGATAGAACGTTGCTATGAGAGGGAACGGAGACCTATATGGAGAGAAGGATGGATCCACAGAGGTACTAGCTTCATTTTGATGTATGATACATTTCCTGTGTTGGTAAAATTATACCTGCCTAAACAAAATGGCGTGCTTTGACTCACCCTCGTTGTTGTAAAACGAAATCATAGTCATTTTGACACTTTATGAAAACATTGGTAACTGCAAGGTTCTTTAAGTATCAGCCTTGCTCATGAGTGTCAGCAGATCAAGATTTGTTACACGCCAATAAACTGTCTAAGAGTTAAACGATACTCCTCTCCTGGATTCGCATGGCTGGACACACGTCGTAGTCAGTGGGACTTTTTTCCGCTACTTTAATTGTTTGTATAAGAAAGTCGGCATTTCAGTTGAAAATGAAGCCCTCGCGGGCTTCGGGTTCATACCGGCACTATTGAGCCGACAACAAAGTACTTACAAAAAAAAAAACTTATTTAATTGATTCTTTCTTTTTTTTTTTTTTTTCGTTTTTTTTCAAGAGGGTTGGTTTGGTGTAGGTGACAAATGCAGAGGGATCCTTTAGCGTGGGGTTAAGTGCAACTTTGAGTCAGGAGCTGTTCATATTGAGAGAACGCCCCTCAAAAAAGAAAAAAAAACAAAAAAACGCTAGTGGCGAAAGGTACAAGGGTATTTGTATGTGTTGTGGCGTATGGTTGTGGGCATTAACAAGCCGTACTGTCGATCAAAATTCTTAATACAGAAGAAGGTCGGTGGAGTAGTTGCAGGAAAAATCTACTTCTCCCCTCTCTCTCTCTCTCTCTCTATATATATATATATATCATATATATATATATATTATATATATATATACCTTTCCCCTCTCTGTACCCCTCTGTCTCTGTCTCTGTCTCTGTCTCTGTCTCTCTCTCTCTCTCTCTCTCTCTCTCTCTCTCTCTCTCTCTCTCTCAAATCCCAGGCAAGGGTTGGGTTCAGCACACAAATCACAGAAATTCGGTGAGAGCAGGAGAAGCTGTTTGAAAATTTTTAGGTAAAACAAAGAATAAAAAGTCGGTTTGAAGCTTTTGTCTAAAAGTGGGGCGATGTCATGATGTCTGAGGTCAAAGAATGTGTATAAATTGAATATATTTGCACTTGCATGGACAGATGTTAAAAAAAAAAACCATTTAAGGCACTTCACTTTGGCTCTTACTTAGCCTAGACGGTCGGTCGGAGAAGGCCCTTCTCCGATAAATCAGTGGTCACTCAGCCCTAGCCCCTTATGATGTCCGACTCTTATTGTAACCCCTTAACTCCTTTTTATCAGATGACCCTGAATTTTAAAAAAAAGGCGGCAAATTCGGGCCAAGTTGTCGAGTGAGAAATGATTAATGATTTTCATTTTTTTTAAAAGTTGGAACTGTTGGTAGCAGTTGTGAATTGGTAGATAACGCCTTACAGAGAGTTGGGTATTTGGTTGGAGCAGTTTCGGAAGGTAGGACGTGTTTTTTCTTTCTTTGTCTTTCTTTCCTCTTTTGTTATATATAACGTTTCTTCTCTTCTCTGTCACAGTGGGTTGATATGCTGGTTGTTTGTTTTACGGCATATCAATCCTTTTCGTGTTCATTTAATCCGATCAAGTCCTTTTTGTATTATTTGGATTGTTTTTCCTCATCTATACTGTTATCTGTACGACGTTTTCGGTCGATGTGCCTCCGGCCTTCTTCATGCTATTTCTGGTCGGATTCGGAGGCCTTTCTTAAATCGGGAACCTCTCTCTCTGAACTCGGGACCTTCTTGGTTGTAATCGGGAGCCTTCACAGAAGTTTGAACCAACACTTTATCGTCCACGTGGGTGGGGGGGATACTATTCTCATTCCGCAACCCTGACTGGTACAAGTGTTTAAGCTATGTAAGATTCTATGTACTGTCGCCCTTGACCCAGGACTGAAACCTGCTGTTGATTAAATGGCACCCATGTAACTATTAAAAGGCTTATCAAAGCGTGAACGGGTGCTTCAATATGACTTTTACTAAACTACGAAGGTAAGTAAAAGTAAAGTCATCGGGGTGCTTAATGACAGTATCAGCCAGACAAGCGAGGGAGTCTATCCCTTTTCACTTAGCCGCTAGACAAAGAGGTTATTTTAGCATCCGAGGTGGAAGCCATACCACTCCTTACTTTTACCGCACAGATCCCTGTGTACTCAATACGCTGAGTTGGTGAGGGCGGATATCAACCATGAAACCTGTGATTCCTAGTCGAACGCTCACCGACTGAGGTAAGCCGACAGTAGAGGCGCGTAGGTAATGTTACCGAACTTAGCAACATGGACACGAGATAGTCAATTCCTAGACGAGGCTTTATATCTTCACATAGAGCTAATACCATTAGGAAAGGTATGATTCCAACGATTCTCCTTTCCAGCCGGGTAATAAAAATAGGCCAGACTGGGCTCTTTAACCTTCGGCTTAAGCAAACAATCCAGGAGAAGGGAAAACTCTGAATTGAAACCTGTTAAATCCTCTGAAAGAAATCAACTTTGTTGTCTCATGGGGAGAGGTTGTGAATATGCCATTTTGTCATTCAGATGGTGGTTTTGAGCGGCTTGGCTACTTAACTGAGAAACCCAGTTATCTTGCCATGTACCCAACATTGAATGTGTTAAATTTACCTGGCTTAGATTAAGCGTTTTCTTTTCTTTCTTTTTCTTTTTTTTTTCACATTTATGCATGTGAGTGATGGCTTCAGGCTAAGAAATTCAGTACACTAAATTGTTCTAGGCAAAAACAGAGTGTGCAGAGGACAATACAGCCCGGTGGCGGTGCCACAGTCGACAGGAGATACTCAGCAACGGCGAGTGAACCAACGGTTCAGTGATTAATATTTGAATTATATGTATATGCTGATACCAAACATTAGGGACCATTTCATTTTTTTTTTTTGTTAGTAGGGCCTTAGCTGAAATGTTAAGATTGACCTGAATTCTTATTTTTTATTTACTGTTTCGTCCCCCAGAGAACTCAGTACTTTGGGTAGTAAGAGCGTTAAATAAAATCTAGAAAATGAAAACCGGGGCGGCAAGAGGATTTAACAAGAGTAGTGCTTCATTCGCTTTACGTCGTGTCTGATTGTTTACGGCTGGGGGATAGCAACCCAAGATTTAATTTCACTACGGCTTTAAAAGCAGACCATAAGTGAAATCTTATTAATCCCCTACAAGCAGCACCTGTGATATACCCCAGTATGACAGTCTAAGATATTACAACGCTTTGATATGTTTACTTAAGAGCTATTCGTAGTTCATATATAAAAAGTAGATAACTTGATTTAACTTCTCTCTCTCTCTCTCTCTCTCTCTCTCTCTCTCTCTCTCTCTCTCTCTCCTCTCTCTCTCTTTCTCTCTTAAAGAGGTGTAAAATATCTACATTGATTTGCCGATAAAAATCTTGGGGGAGACGGAATTCACCTGACGCTGCTCATTTAAACATAGAGTAGATTAAGGCAGGAACTGCACGATATAAGATCAAAATTACCAAAATATATTCGTAATTCACAATTAAAAATTACAAATAAAAACAAAGATCTTTTTTTTTTTTTTTTTTAATTTTTTTTTTTCAATTCATTATAACTTTTACGTTGGCATTTAAGCGATGCAAGACCCATTTGGAATTGTTCATTTTTGAAAATAGGGTGAAATTAAATGGAATAATCTGGATTTACATTTTTATTGCATCTGAACAATTTGGACGATCTTCATTTTTACCAGAGGATGTTGCAGATTGATAACGGACGGAAGATTAGGAACAAGCGTTATTAATATATAGATAGTTCGGACGTTTCTCTTAGCGTATATATATATATATATATATATATATATATATCATATATATATGTGTGTGTGGTTGTGTGTGTGTGTGTGTGTGTGAAATTTCAAATTTTTGTTTATTTTTGGAATAATTATTTCTTTTCAGGAAGGATTAAAATGCTATCTATATCGACATTTTAAAATGTATCTTCTCATATCATTTTGTTGTTAAAAACGTTGTCTGATAGCAACAAAATCACCACATTTATTAGAATTGTTAACAGTAATGGGTGTTTGACATGCTATTGCATTCTGGTTTGTTTCTTGTTAAAATATTGCTACTTAAAACCGCTCACAGCGGTCCTCCTGTTTCTTTGCACTACTACAGCCCATCAAAGTACTAAAACTGATGATTAGTTCATATAATTGAGCAGAAGGACCCAGATTACAATAATGATAGGGACTATATTGAATAGAATGAGTTTGATGTGAATAGATAGTGAATACCACGAAAGTTTGGCTCAGCCTGAGGGAATTTTTGGTAGGCAAAAGTTAATATTAGATACAGATCTGTCTGGGTAATGGTCAATAAGGCTGAAAAAAAAACAGTTTCGCAGATCACAGAGTTAAGCAGCAATCGAGACTGTTAATATTCAATGGGTGACCATTTTAAGCACAATACTGTAAGAAACCGAATATCAATTTCCCATGCGGAAATTGGGTAGGCAAATAGTTAAGTAAGAAGCCGTGTGTAAGTTTTTGTTCTGCCCTATGGTAATCGGTTAGCAAAATAGATTTCAGACCTTATTAGTGTGTCGATTCTCACTAGTGCCCCTTACTTTCAGGCCTTGTGCCCGCATCTAAGCCTACGCTTAGTAAATAAGGGCACTTATGTAGTGTAATTGTTAGCAAGTTAAATTAGCCCGTTGTTAGTAGCTTTAGATGCCGACACATGGCCAGAAGTATAAGGCACCCAGTGAGAATCGAACTCACTAACAACGGGTGCTAATCTAACTTGCTAACAATTACACTACATAAGGTGCCCTTATTTACTAAGCGTAGCTTAGATGCGGCACAAAGGCCTGAAGTAAGGGGCACTTCAGTGAGAATCGAACACACTAATAATGGTCTGGAATCTAGGTTGCTAACCGATTACGCATAGGGCAAACAAAACTTACACACGGCTTCTTACTTAACTCTTTGCCTACCAAATTTCCCGCATGGAAATTGATATTCGGTTTCTTACAGTATCTGCTGCTTAAATGGTCACCCATCTGAATATTAAACAGTCTCATTGCTGCTTAACTTCTGTGATCTAGCGAGAACTGTTTTTTTCAGCCTAAATTGACCATTACCCCAGACAGATCTGTATCTTAATATTAACTCTTTGCCTACCAAAATTCCCTCATGGCTGTACCAAACTTTCGTGGTATTCACTATCTATTCACATCAGAATTCATTCTATTCAAATAGTCCTATCATTATTGTAAATCTGGGTCCTTCTGCTCAATTATAATGAACTAATCATCAGTTTTAGTACTTTGATGGCTGTAGTATCTGCAAAGAAACAGGAGGACCGCTGTGAGCGGTTTTTAAGTAGGCAAATATTAAACAAGAAAACAAACCAGAATGCATAGCATGTCAAACACCCATTACTGTTAAACACATTCTAATAGAATGTGGTGATTTTGTTGCTATCAGACAACGTTTACAACAAAAATGATATGAGAGATACATTTTAAATGTCGATATAGATAGCATTTTATCTTCCTGAAAGAAATAAATATTTCCAAAAATATAACAATAAATTTGAAATTTACACACACACACACACACACACACACACACACACACATATATATATATATATATATATATATATATATATATATATATACGCTAAGAGAAACGTCCGAAAACTATCTATATTATTAAACGCTTGTTCCTAAATCTTCCGTCCGTTATCATGCTGCAACATCCTCTGGGTAAAAATGAGATCGTCCAAATTGTTCAAGATGCAATAAAAATGAAATCCAGATTATCCATTTAATTTCACCCTATTTCAAAATGAAACATTCCAAATGGTCTTGCATCGCTTAAATGCCCAACGTAAAATTTAAAAATGAATTGAAAAAAAAAATTTAAAAAAAAAAAAAAAAAAAGATCTTTGTTTTTATTGTAATATTTAAATTGTGAATTACGGAATATATTTTGGTAATTTTGATCTTATATCGTGCCAGCTTCCTGCCTTAATCTACTCTATGTTTTAATGAGCCAGCGTCAGGTGAATTTTCCGTCTCCCCAGATTTTTATCGGCAAATCAATGTAGATATTTTACAACCCTCTTTTAAGAGAGAGAGAGAGAGAGAGAGAGAGAGAGAGAGAGAGAGAGAGAGGAGAGAGAGAGAGAGAGAGAGAGAGAGAGTTAAATCAAGTTATCATACTTTTTATATATTGAACTACGGAATAGCTCTTAAGTAAACATATCAAACGTTGTAATACTTAGACTGTCCACTGGGGTATATCCACAGGTGCTGCTTGTAGGGGATTAATAAGATTTCACTTATGGTCTGCTTTTAAAGCCGTAGTGAAATTAATCTTGGGTTGCTATCCCCCAGCCGTAAACAAGTCAGACAGCGGAACGTAAGCGATGACAGCACTTAGCTCTTGTTAAACCCTCTGCCGCCCGGTTTTCATTTTCTAGATTTTATTTAACGCTCTTACTACCAAGTCACTGAGTTCTCTGGGGGACAGAACAGTAAATAAAAAATAAGAATTCAGGTCAATTCTTAACATTTCAGCTAAGGCCCTACTAAAAAAAAAAAAAATGAAATGGTCCCTATGTTTGGTATCAGCATATACAATAATTCATATTAATCACTGAACCGTTGTTCACTGACCCGTTGCTGAGTATCTCCTGTCGACTGTGGCACCCCACCGGGCTGTATTGTCCTCTTGCACACTCTGTTTTGCCTAAGAACAATTATGTACTGAATTCTTAGCCTGAAAAGCCTATCACTCACATCATAAAATGTGAAAAGAAAAAAAAGAAAAAGAAAAGAAAAGAAAACCTTATCAGCCAGGTAAATTTAACACATTCAATGTTGGGTACATGGCCAAGATAACTGGGTTCTCAGTTAAGATAGCCAAGCGCTCAAAACCACCACTGAATGACAAATGCATATTCACCAACCTCTCCCCATGAGACACAAGTTGATTTCTTCAGAGGAGTTTAACAGGTTTCAATTCAGAGTTTCCTTCTCCTGGATTGTTTGCTTAACCAAGGTTAAAGAGCCCAGTTGCCCTATTATTTATCCACGGCTGGAAGGAGAATCGTTGGAATCATACCTTTCCTAATGGTATTAGCTCTATGTGAAATATAAAAAAGCCTCGTCTAGGAATTGAACTCATCTCTTCGTGTCCATTTGCTAAGTCGGTAACCATTACACTACGCGCTCTACTGTCGGCTTAGCTCAGTCGGTAGAGCGTTCGACTAGGAATCACAAGGTTTCTGGTTCGATACCGGCCCTCACCAACTCAGCGTATGAGTAGCACAGGGATCTGTGCGGTAAAGTAAGGAGTGTAGTGCTCCACCTCAGATGCTAAAATAACCTCTTTTGGTCTAGCGCTAGTGAAAAGGGGATAGACTCCCTCGCTGTCTGGCTGATACCGTCATTAAGACACCCCGATGACTTTACTTTTTTACTTACCTCTCGTAGTTTAAGGTAAAGTCATATTGAAAGCACCCGTTCACGCTTGATAAGCCTTTTTTAATAGTTACATGGGTGACCATTTTAATCAACAGCAGGTTCAGTCCTGGTCAAGGGCGACAGTAACATAGAATAATAACTTACATAGCTTAACACTTTGTACCAAGTCAGGGTTTGCGGAATAGAATAGTATCCCCCCACCACAGTGGACTGAATAAAGTGTTGGGTTCAAACTTCTGTGAAGGCTCCCGATTACAACAAGAAGGTTCCCGAGTTCAGAGAGAAGGTTCCCGATTTTAAGAAGGCCTCCGAATCCGACAAGAAATACATGAAGAAGCCGGAGGGCACATCGACCGAAACGTCGTACAGATAACAGTATAGATGAGGAAAACAATCCAAATAATACAAAAAGACTTGATTCGGCATTAAATGACACGAAAAGGATTGATATGCCGTAAAACAAAACAACCAGCCAATCAACCCACTGTGACAGAGAAAGAGAAGAACGTTTATATATCAACAAAAGAGGAAAGAAAGACAAAGAAAGAAAAACACGTCTACCTTCCGAACTGCTCCAACCAATACCCAACTCTCTGTAAGGCGTTATCTTACCATTCACAACTGCTACCACAGTTTCCATACTTTAAAAAAAAAAATGAAAATCATTAATCCATTTCTCACTCGACAACTTGGCCCGAATTTGCCGCCTTTTTTTTAAATTTCAGGGTCACTCTGATAAAAAGGAGTTAAGGGGTTACAATAAGAGTCGGGACAATCATATAGGGGCTAGGGCTTGACGTGACCATCTGATTTATCGGAGAGGGCCTCTCCGACCGACCGTCTAGGCTAAGTAAGAGCCAAAGTGAAGTGCCTTAAATGGGTTTTTTTTTTTAAACATCTGTCCATGCAAGTGCAAATATATTCAAGTTTATACACATTCTTTGACCTCAGACATCATGACATCCCCACTTTTAGACTAAAAGCTTCACCGACTTTTTATTCTTGTTTTACCTAAAATTTTCAAACAGCTTCTTCCTGCTCTCAACCGAATTTCTGTGATTTGTGTGCTGACCCAACCCTTGCTGGGATTTGAGAGAGAGAGAGAGAGAGAGAGAGAGAGAGAGAGAGAGAGAGAGACAGAGACAGAGACAGAGACAGAGACAGAGGTACAGAGAGGGGAAGGTATATATATATATAATATATATATATATATATATATATATATATATATATAGAGAGAGAGAGAGAGAGAGGGGAGAGTAGATTTTCTGCAACTACTCACCGACCTTCTTCTGTATTTAGAATTTTGATCGACAGTACGCTTGTTATGCCACACCCATACGCACACACACATACAAATACCCTTGTACCTTTCGCCACTAGCGTTTTTTTTGTTTTTTTTTCTTTTTTGAGGGGCTGTTCTCTCAAATGAACAGCTCCCTGACTCAAAGTTGCACTTACCCACGCTAAAGGATCCGCTCTGCATTTCACCTACCCCAAACCAACCCTCTTGAAAAAAAAAACAAAAAAAAAAAAAAAAAAAAACAAGAAAGAATCATTAATAAGTTTTTTTTTTGTAAGTACTTTGTTGTACGGCTCAATAGTCGAGTATTGAACCCGACAGCGCGAGGCTTCATTTTTCAACTGAAATGCCGACTTTCATTATACCAAACAATTAAAGTAGCGGAAAAAAAGTCCCACTGACTACGACGTGTGTCCAGCCAGCGAATCCAGGAGAGGGAAGTTATCGTTTCAACTCTTAGACAGTTTATTTGGCGTGTAACAATCTTGATCTGCTGACACTCATGAGCAAGGCTGATACTTAAAGAACCTTGCAGTTACCATGTTTTCATAAAGTGTCAATGATCTATGATTTCGTTTTATCAACATACGAGGGTGAGTCAAAAAGCCACGCCATTTTGTTTAGGACAGGTATAATTACCAACACAGGAACATGTATCATACATCAAAATGAAGCTAGTCCTCTGTGGATCACATCCCTTCTTCTCCATATAGTCCTCGTTCCTCTCAATAGCAACGTTCTATCTTTGAATGAGAGCATGTATTCCCGCCCAGTAAATTCTGTTGACTGTTCTTTGAGCCTCTTCTTCACTACAGATTTCACTATCTTGTCACTGGAATAATTTTTGCCTCTGAAACTCTCTTTCAATGGGGCTGAGGAGATGATAGTCTAAAGGCGCTAATTCTGGTGAGTAATCTGTAGTGAAAAAGTGGCTCAAATAACAGTCAACAAAATTTTACGGGACAGGGATCATGTATGAAACTATGAGAATAAAACAATTAACGGCAAAATAAATATATATACACATTAAATATCAGCAGTTGTTGCTTTTTGCACACAAATTATGAAAAATTGATTTATATTCGGAGATATTTAAAAGTTAAAATACACATAGAAATAGCATTGAAATTCTACTTTTAAAATGTACAGCAATTGTAGATCTCAAAAGTAAATAAATAAATACACTCCGTCTACCCCGGCGACGCTGGGTAGCCGCTTCTAGTATTTTTTATAAGGAGTCATCTAATTCTCTGCACTCAGCTAATAAAGTTCAGCCGTAACCACAAGACGCCAGCTGTACATTTTACCCGCATAAAAGTAAATAAATAAACACTATAGCATCCCGTAGAGTTTTCGTAACGTCTATCCTTAACCCCTAGAGGTCAGAAGCTTCACACCTCTCCTCCCTCGGCCAAGATCCTCAATCGTAGGTCTTGTCTGACGCCTTTCTCTGACGTAAACCTGTGGTCAGTAACTCACCAATTGAGGTCAGAGTACTTTCAGTGTCAAGGCCTATTAGTCGTCTGACTCCCGAATCCCCCGATCTCGCGTTATTTTTTTGGCGGGGAGATGTGCTGTTTTGACATTTCGCCATTTTTTAACTGACGTTACATTGTTAGTCATCAATTAACAGAGTACATTGTATATCTCCATAACCAGCGTGTAAAAGTCGTAAAGTCGTCGGGGTGGCCTACTGTCGATATCAGCCAGACAGCAAGGGAGTCTATCCCCTTTTCACTAGCGCTAGATCAAGGAGATTGTATTGACGTCCGAGGTGGAGCGCCACGCTTACCATCAGCTCCTAACTTTACCGCACATATCCTCGTGCTACTCATGCGCTTAGTTGGCGAGGGCCGGTATCGAACCCCGAACCTTGTTGTTCCTAGTCGGACCCTCTACCGACTGAGCTGAACCCCGTACTACACACGAACTGCCGACCGATTTGAAAGGAAGTAGAAAAAGAAACAAACAAAAAAAAGAATATTATTTTTAAATAAAAGAACCTATTCCTTATAAAAGTAATTAATTGATAAATATGTACTATATTTTTCATTAAAATTTCATAATTCCCCTATTTTTGGTAATTTAACAAAAAAGTGTTGACACCTACTTTTCTTTCGAGGATTTGTGACCCCCAGGTTGTGAAACCCTGAAATGGACATGTAGTAGAGGCGGGCCCCCTATCAGAGTTTTTAGGGATGGGGAGAACGTAGCACCGGCCCTGTTAATTATTGTCAAAATGCGCTGATAATGGTGCTCAGGTCCATGGGGTTAGTCTGTCCACAAGGGAGAGAGCATCTCTACAAATACACTTTTCTAGTTGTAACAAACTCAATTGCAAGCCGTGCTCTGTGTACATCATAAACGTGGACACATACAATAAGAAAAATGGATATTTTCACTTGCAGGATTGGGGGAACATTTGGTAAATGCTTTTCGACAGATGACCGCAAAGACCCACAAACGGAAAGAGGTACAGGTGCAGATGACAAACAAAAACAAATGTGGATAATTCATGGACGCAGTTAGTTGTTTGTTTTGTTTTACGGCATATCAATCTTATTCAGCTCATTTAATGCTGAATCAAATGATTTTGAATCCAAATGAATTCAGTGGTAAATACAAATACCACGAGTTTCCTCGCAAACTTGGACTCGAGAAAAGCAGAGTGGGAATACCTGTTACGGGTCCCATCTATGGGTTAAATAGAAAAAATGACTAAAAAAATGGGTTTAAAAATTGAGTTAAAAATGTCAATACCCATCAAGAAAGAATAAAACAAAATGTTTTCGGCATAAAATAACCTGACAAGAATTGACATGCCATAAAATTCAACCAACCAACTTTAAAACAGTTTTGGTTGATCTTGGTACAGGGCTTTATTTTCAATTGAATAAAAAAGACTGATAGATAGATAGATAGATAGATAGATAGATGTAGATGTTTCTTAAGAAATTTTTGCCCATTCCTATAAAATAAGAATAATACTTAAACATATTTACTTGACCAAAAGATGAACTTGTATCAGGTGTTGGCACCGGCACAACGAACATAACATTATTTCGAATAGCCGCACGAACAGTTTCCCTGCGTCTCTAGCGCTTTGGAGA
>CM042143.1:75701195-75703695 GCA_023376005.1 Doryteuthis pealeii
GTGTAGTCGTAAAAATTCGCCGACTACCATTTTTGAAATTTCACAGGGGTGTGGCAGGGGGCCGAATCCTGCTACCATACATATGGCCTATTATTGGCTACCCTAGTTATCCAGGGCTTGACTACAGTGTTTAGCAACTCCACGTAGGCATCTGAGGGTCATCCAACATCAGATCGTCTGTTAAGTTGCTTTCTCCTAGCCACAGCCTCGTAGTCTCCATTGCAATTCTCCAGTTCATGTCTGATTGTTTTAACAGTGTTCAGGGAGCATTGGGCAGCAACGATAGTCTCCTTATTTTGATGGCTGTCGCAGATAATCATGATACAAGTTATTCTCTTCAATGATTCAGGTGGGTTCCAGTCATCCATTCTATCTATCATCACGTATATGAATGATGAAGGGTCCAAGTTTTTAAATGATGCGTAGTATGCGTCAATACCTCAAACCCATGGAGAAAAATATAGATATGTCAAATTTATCCCGAACATCCTATATATATATATATATATATATATATATATATATAATTCTCGTGATATTTCTAAGTATGTAACCGTAACCAAGGGAAAAATCAAAATACCAATCAACTTAGACAGTAGAAAAAAAAAAGAAGATCATAAGATAATAAATTTCGAAAAAGTGCTCAGTATATACTCGTGGAGCTGGTTTAGGGAACCGAATCAGGTGAAGAAGGATCTTCAGGATAATGTATGCTATGGGATTATATATATATATATATATATATATATATATATATATATGTATATACACATTATTATTATTATTATTATTATTATTATTATTATTATTATTATTATTATTTATTTGAAGGTCGTTCTTCAATCTATGTATTGACAATTTTGGGTAATGTGACATAGTTTTAGTTGCAGACAAATTGAGACCGAATATAAGTTTTTAACAGATTATCATTATTAGTATTTAATCAGGTTTTGTTAAAGACAACGGGATACTTCTTTATAATTTTCATGTGTAGACGTTCAAGTCTTCTTGTTCTCTCTCTCTCTCTCTCTCTCTCTCTCCCCCTCTCTCTCTCTCTCTCTCACACACACACACACACACACACAGACACAAACACACACACACATGTTCCAATTATTGAGCTCTGAAATACACACAAAAATACATACACAAATGTACATATAAGTATATGATATACATTATTGCATACATACATACATTCACACACACACACACACCCGTATATATATATATATATATATATATATTATATATAGAGAGAGAGAGAGAGAGAGGGAGAGAGAGAGGGGAGAGAGGGAGAGAGAAAGATTTCTGCACACACCCTTTTACGAAAAAAATACTCTCTCTATCTACCCCTCTCTCTCTCTCTCTCTCTCTATCTCTCTCTATCTATCTATCTATCTATCTACCTATCTATCTATCTATCTATATATATATATATATATATATATGTATATGTTTGCACGTATGTATGTATGTAACAATGTATATTGTATACATACATGCACATATGTGAATATAACGGTGTATATGTATGCATATACAGACAAAATTACGTCAAGTTATTTTCACGTATCTGTTTATACGCTATGAGGTTTTCTTCTAGGTAAATATACTCTTACCTTGTGTGAACAGATCTGAAAGGGAGTGTTTGTATAAGTGTGTGCGCGCTCAAGGGGAAACAGACCGATCGTCAAACCCTGCTAGGTTGTGAGAAAAATGCAAATAAAGCGAGAGAGAGAGAGAGAGAGAGAGAGAGAGAGAGAGAGAGAGAGAGAGAGAGAGAGAGAGAGAGAGAGAGAGAAAGGGGGTTGGTGGGTGAGTTGAGAATTCTGAATATATTGGTCGGATAAAGCTGGAAGAATAGAAAAAGGAGATTCCGTGGTTGAATGTAAACAAACGTTTGTCCAGCCTCAGAATTCTCTGCTACGTTCGATATGTAACATGTTCCGACCGGCAAACACGGCAAATACTACCAAAGAACAGAATTATATTGTTATAGACTGGCTGAAGCCACCTCGCCTTGAAGCGATGCTCAACAGGCCACACACACACACACACACACACACACACACACACACACACACACACACACACACACACACACACACACGTTTGTCTATATCTCTCACTATACATATGTGTGTGTGCATATATATTTTTTGAGTGTGTATATATTATATATGTTGTGTGTGTGTCATATATATATATATATATATATATATATATATATATATATATATATATATATATAGTTATTTACTAAGCTTAGATTAGATGTGGCACAAAGCCACAATGTGGTGGCCCAATGAGAATAGAACTCATTAACAATGGTCTTCGATTGTAGCTTGCTAACCATTACACCACGTTAGGTGCCCCATATTATATATTATATATATATATATATATATATATATATATATTATATATGTGTGTGTGTGTGTGTGTGTGTGTGTGTGCATATATGTGTGTGTATGTGTACATATGTGTGTGTACATAT
>CM042143.1:75711195-75718296 GCA_023376005.1 Doryteuthis pealeii
ATTATATATATATATATATATACACTGACACCGAAACAGCTTGTAAGAATTCCCGTTTTATTTCATATGACACATTTTATATGGTTGTTAACCTGACAATAACAGTCAATGCCTTTCATTGCATATATTGAAATCGCTTTCTATAGATGAGATATTGCTACCTAGGTTTGTAAGAGGGTCTACTAATTTCAGATGATTGACATTCAATGAGAAGATGGCGCCACCTTGATGAAAACGTAAAAAATTTAATGCTGTGAATGAAGACACACGTATCAGGTATTGTTACAGTGCTTTACCCAAAGGCGCCACAGTGATACCTCACGAAATTAGCAAGCTTTCTTGGTTTTCCATCAAAGTGTAGGCATGCCATACTTATGTAGATGCATGGGCTGGTCTTTGAACCTCTCCATATAATTCCTATTTTCTTATATAGACATTCCACGTTTAGCCAGGTATGACAAAGTTGAGCTGGCGAGAAAACCTCGACATCCTACTTCGGTGATTATTCATCCATGTCTCCTACATATTCGTCTCGAAGATCTTCCTCTTTTCCACTGTAAATTCAAGAGCTATGAGTATTTGGTAATTCTTTGGTCATAATACCTACCTATCTACCTATATATATATATATATATATATATAAAGATAATCTACTGAGTCAGACGAACCTACTATTAGTTTCGCAATAAAGCTCTTCAGGGCTAAAATCTGACTCTATTTTAGATTTTAGCCCTGAAGAGCTTTATTGCGAAACTAATAGTAGGTTCGTCTGACTCAGTAGATTATCTTTATTACTTGGCTCTACTTAGGTATCAAGCACTTTTTACAAATTAGCTTCTCCTAGCGGTTATATGAATATATATATATCTTATATACATATATATACATATAAATTGTTTTTTCTTTTGGCCAAATACTATACCAATAGATTATTTTTGTTGGTACGAATATCTTGGTCTTTTCTTTTTTTCAAAAGTTTTTTTCTTCCTGGTTGATGTTTGGTAGTATATTTTTACAATCAAACTCTCTGCCGGGTTTTTTCTCTCCGCAAGGATCTACCAACACGCTTGGTATATTAAATTATATATATATATATATATATATATATATATATATATATATTATTTATATAATAAAAATATAACGCTGAACAAATACAGTTACAAACTTTTTATAAATATTTTTCTAACTCCTGTCATCTACAAAACATCCATCAATTCCTTCACCCCATAATCTATCCTGATGAAGGTTTGAATAAACCGAAACGTTTAAGCGTCGATAAATAAATTCATCTTATTTTTGGAACACTTCGTTTTTCAAATTTCTTAATATTGTCGGATTTATGTCCATATTTACTCCCATATACACACACACACACACACACAAACACACACACACACACACACATATATATGTGTGTGTGTGTGTGTGTGTGCGTGTGTGTGTTATAACCATATATATATATATATATATATATATATATAAAGTCGTCAGGGTGGCCTAAAATCGATATCAGCCAGACAGCGAGGGAGTCTATCCCCTTTTCCCTAGCGCTAGACCAAGGAGATTGTTTTTGCGTCTGAAGTGGGGCACCACACCTACCATCAACTCCTTACTTTACCGCACAGATCCCTGTGCTACTCATATGCTGAGTTGGCGAGGGTTGGTATCGAACTAGGAACCTTGTGGTTTCTCGTCGAACGCTCTACCGACAGCTAACATCCAAATTATAAAAAAATTATAAAAATCCTTGTATGTATGTTTGTACGTACAAGAGCATACAGTTTGGTTGTACAGTGAGATTACGATGATTCCAAATAGAATCATCCCTTACCAGTCATTTGGTTTTCTTACACACACACACACACACACACACACACACATACATACATATATTATATATTTATATATATATATATTATCTATTCAAGCACCCTCTCTCTTTCTCTCTCTCTTTCTTTCTCTCTCTCTCTCTCTCTCTCTCTCTCTCTCTATATATATATATATATATATATATATATATATATATATATATATATAGAGAGAGAGAGAGGGGAAGAGAGCATATATACTCGTGTACTGAACGACCGTTTAAGACCAATTGGTCACATCTAAAATAAGAGGTCGTTCATTACTCGAAATATGTTTACTGTATGTCTCTTTTACGAACTGGCAGATGTCGAAAGCTAATTCTTACTCCAAATCAATTCAATCATGCACACGTGTCAGCCTAATGAAAATAAAAAGTTAGTCTTAAAAACTCGACTTATCCACGATTATCTACGGCATACACTTTTTTTTTTTACTAATTTGTGAATGTCTGTAACCAAGAATTCCGCCTAGCTCTTCTCATTCTGTGCATATTGCAACATAATGAAATTTAAAAGTTTGATTTTGGATTCATGTCTTTATTAAAATTGCATATCAACCTTCGTGGGATATTTAAGGCAACCCCCCCCCCCTTGGAGAGGAACAATTGTGGTACTATAAACCCATAGCTGGGGAATGAGAGGTTTCATATCTTTTCCGAGCGTATTAGTGCGAAAGTGAATATAATATCGCGACAGGAGTTCCAACTCACTTACTATGATGTAGCAATCAAGCAAATTAGCCATTACACCCCCGAAATTTAAAATTTCGACTTATCCACGAGTTTCTACGGCACACATCTTTTAGTAATCTGTAAATGTAAATGCTACATGTCTTTCCCATCAAGTACAGATCTCAACATAATGGAACTTAAAACCTCGACTTATCCACGAGTGCCTACGTTACGAATGTACTCTTTTCTGTGTATATTAAGAACTCGACTTATCTACGAATATCACAGTGGTGTGCGGTTTTTCTCATGAAGAACGAAATTTGTTAATTCTGATTGTTCAGTTTGAGAAACGGTCAACGCCGGTGTACAGTTAAACATAGTGGTATCTTTACTTGAGAGTTTAATTCGTTTCGCTCGGTACTCAATTTCCACGTATATCAAATCAATTTTCCCGATTGAAATTAACTGAAATGTCATTAATCCCTCCCAGCTCCCTACAAAAAGACAAAACAAAACAAAACAACAAAAACAAAAAAGAACACCCTAATTCTTTTGTTATGCTTTTTTAATGAGAGAAATAACACTGCATTGTGCGAGGTTGAGTAAAAAAAAGTAATGCCATTTTGTTTAGGACAGGTATAATTACCAACACAAGAACATGCATCATACATCAAAATGAAGTTGATTCACTGTGGATCACACCCCTACTTCTCTCAATAGCAATGTTCCACCTTCGAATAAAAGCATGTATTTCTCGTCACTGGAATAATGTTTGCCTCTCTTCGGTCCCATGAAAGAGGGTTTGAGAGG
This sequence comes from Doryteuthis pealeii, assembly GCA_023376005.1. NCBI lineage: Eukaryota > Metazoa > Mollusca > Cephalopoda > Myopsida > Loliginidae > Doryteuthis > Doryteuthis pealeii. Next base: position 75,714,548 of record CM042143.1, read on the forward strand.
CAAACATTAATCCAGTGACGAGGAAGTGAAATCTGTAGTGAAGAAATGGCTCAAAGAACAGTCAACAGAATTTTACGGCGCTGGGATACATACTCTCATTCGAAAATATAAAGGAAAGTCTACTGTCACTTGGAAGTCTTTTCCATGACTGTTCAAGCAAGATATAATTATTTGCACAATAAACATTAAAATACACACATGTTCATCACACTGTACAATCAATAAATCATTATCGCCCGAGGAAAGCGTGAAACTGACAGTTGCGATTCGCATGTTTTGTATTTTCTTATTCAATATATGTACGTGCGTGTATGCGTGTGTATGTATGTAAGAGTAAATATTTTTTTTGCAATTAAGACTCAAACACTGAGATCTTTAATCTAGCATAGATACTTATTGTAAAAAGATTATCTAGCAATAAATAGATAAGAGTATATATAATATAATATATATTATATATTATAATATATATATATATATATATATATATATAAGGATCTTGAATGTTTGATTTGCATCAGTAACATTCGTTGATGCAAATCCCACCGGAAGAGGCACTCTTTCGGCTCTTTCGTCTCCACTGAACATCTTCAGGGGTCACTGATCACTTCCGGCCTCCATAGACACTCACAGCTTGTCAGGTGAGAGCGCTGGGTCAGTGCCGACGACAGGACCAGTTTGGTCCGGAAGCTCTTCCCCACAACTAATGATTATTTCCTCAATGTGAGAGGAAGGGTAGGCGTGTCAAAAGGTGGGGGTTTAAGCGTGAGGGTTCAGGAAAAGGTGTTAATTGGTAAAAGATCAATTTTTGTGGACTAAAAAAAATGGAAGTAAAGAAAACGAGAGGATTGGTAGTTACTTAGGATTAGTAGGAATTAGAGACTTGCAATCCATACATATTATAAAGGGTAGTTGGTGTGTATTGTATGTCCGGAGAAAACTGCAAAAAATGAAACAATTAACGAAAAGTAAAATTGTTTGAATAAATAAAGTGTATAAACTATAAATTATAATTAAAAAATTGTACTATTACTTGAAATGGATTTAATTGCGAAATTTGTAATCAATTTTTAAAATTATTTTTTGCTCTCGACTTTATTTTCAGTAACAAGAAATAACTAAATGTTATAGATTAATCAATGCGTACGATTTTTTGTGTAAATTTAAGTGTAAAATATTCAAGATAATTATTTAATTATTAATTAATAGATACGCGAAAAAATTTATTTTGGGGAAGAAGAACTAAGTTTCCATTTCAAATCGTTTTTTTTTTCACTCCTTTAATAACTTGATGATTTTATTTACTTACGATACAAATCATCGTGTCATTGGATTTTAAACCAAATCCCAAGGCAATTCTTTCAAAAATAATTTTTACACCACCTGGAGGTGCTAGTAATAATTAATTATCATTTAATAACCTTATCTACTCGTTCATACGTTCAGCATGGTAATTCAATTCTCGTTAATAAGATCAATTTTCCCTCATTGAAATAAAACTAAATGCCATTAATCCGTTATTATTCCCACCCATAAAAAACACCCTAATGTTAAAAAAAAAGGTTTTTAGAAAAGAAAATAGCATGATTTGTGATAAAAACATAATAGGATGTAATGAATAGAGCTGTAATATTTTTTATTTTTTTTTATAATAGTATTTTTCTTCGGCAATAATAAATTTGGAAAATTAAAACATGTTTTTAGAGAACTTAATTAACATACACAGTCTGAAGCTCGTCCGTGTCTCAAATTGTTACCCGCTAACTCAAAGCAAAAAATAATTGACCGACGTATGGAAGCAGCCGTAACTAGGAGAATTCGTAATTTTTTTAACGTGTATTCTCTGTAATCTACATTTGCAAATACATTACGTAAATTCAAAATTACACCACACACTACACACACACACAACAGCCACACAACACACACACACACACACAAACACACACAGCACACACACACACACAAACACAACACACAAACAAAACAACACACAACACACATAATATATATATCTATATAGTTATTTACTTTTATCCTTCGTTATTCTGAGTTTAATCTCAATCAATGGATCGTTTCTGTCAATGTTAGTGATGGCACGTTGAAACTCTTCGTAAGGCTAGAGTAAATCGACGAGAGTTTATTAATTTTAAAATATAGGTTTAAACTTACTAATGATGATTTTTTTTTCAATACTTTAAGCTTTTCCATACAAATTTGCGCTTTAAATTAATCACACACACACACACACATCACACACACATATATTACTATATATTATACTATATATCTAACCATCTGATAATATGTTTTGCTTCGGTCATATGCTGTAATCATGCAGTGAAGAAAATTTAATCACAATAAGTAAATTTAATGTCCTTAATTTATTCTAATAAATAAATTATAATATGTACCCTCATAACATGTTTTATATTATAATAATATTTCGCCACTACACATATTTATACACAAAATAACATACTATTTGTATGTATTGAGCGTCTTGTGTGTATGTGTGGTGGGTAACTGCGCAAGTACAGTCAATAGCAATATTTTTGTTTGAAAATGAAATATAGTTTAATCCAGTTTAAGAATTAATTTAAATATTGGAAGTCCTTTTGTTCGTCAATGAAGTGATTTTATTCTAATGACAACATTTTCATATAGATATATATATATATTATATATATATAATATAGTAAAAATTTATGGATGAAAAAAGAATGAAACTAAGGCGATAAATGAAAAATCTTTCCAAGGGACCCTTCTCAAAAGTATTAAACATTTTTGAGAGTGGGTCCCTGATGAGAAGTTTTTTCTCTATCTTATTATTTAGATCCTTTGAAGCATCAAGTTTAATATATATTCCTATAAAGTTATATATGAAGATAAATATCCGTCTCTTACCTTGGTAATATCTGTTACAGAATGGGTTGAAATTTAATATATATAATATAACATATATAGTATAATATCATTCTTGTCTGGTTAACTTCAGATTTTTATAGTATATAATGTGGTGTGGTGTGGTGTGTGTGTTGTGTTGTGTGTGTGTATTGTGTGTATGCTGTGTGTGTGTGTAAGTGTGTTGTGTGTTGTATGGTGTGAAGGAAAATAGAATCCTCATAAATCTGAATGATTTAATTCAAAAGGTGTGCATTTTTATCAACAATTTCATAAGTTTCGATATGCGCACGCACTGTGGCCGATCAATGTTTGCAATGCACAAGAGCTTTCTCTTTTAACATTTCTGCCATGTGCAAATTCGCAGCGCAGTTGGCTTTTCTTTTAGCGAATAATCTCACAAGTCTATCGACGAGTAGAGAATACTCTAACACATAAATTTATTTTCCAATGAATGGTATTTAATATCTAAAAAACAAACATTAAACATTAAACACAGAATTTGAGATATTCTACACATGTAAATTTAAGATATTTGAATTAGAACTGGTAAAAATATTAGATACAACAGAATATTCTAGCGATCTAAAAGGTGCTGTTTGATGGTCTAATATTACTGTGATAATTAGTTAGTATATCCAAAATAATAAAAATAATACTTATGGCACTCACATGTGGTGAAAATGGTCAGCAAATAGATCGTAGACCATTGTTAGTGAGCTCGATTCTCCACTGGAGACTATTCTCTGAATATTTAAAAATTTCCAAATTCTTCCTTTGCATATCGTCGGATACATTTTCCTTGATGTTGATTTCTTTTATTCTAAATATATTTCTTTTGGATA
>CM042143.1:75730896-75738396 GCA_023376005.1 Doryteuthis pealeii
AAGTCTGGGTATGAAAGAAAGAAAGAAAGAAAGAAAGAAAGAAATTAAAAGAGAAAAAGACAGAACAGACTGTATTAGAAATAAATAAATAAATGAATAAATAAAAGTCCGACTAAGAAAGAAGTAAGGGAGATGAGTGCGGCTGAGAATGAAAGAAGTAAATAAGAGTCCAAGTGATAAAGAAAGAAGGAAAGAAGAGTCCACGTGATAAAGAAAGAAGGAAAGAAGAGTCCATCTAAGAAAGAAAGGAAGGAAAAAACAAGAAAGGGGTGTCCACGTGGCGTAATGGTTAACGTATTGGACAGCGACATCAATGTAAACGAGTTTGAACTCTAGTCACGCTATTACGTTTAGTTTTCAGACTAATACACTTGGGAAAGGTGTGAAGCTTCTCCTCCCCACCTATCAGCTATGGGTTAAATAGTGTCCCCATGGTCCTTCTACAAAGATAGTTTTGGCATTAGATAACCCACGAATGGTGATATGCCATTAAACAAAAGAAACAAAAACTAAAGCACTCTAGACTGAGACAAGGCAAACGTTGTAAGGATTGAAATCTGTCTATTGGCTAATCACTGCCAATTATTAGTTATTTACTCAGCTTAGGTTAAATCAATACATGTTTACAAGTGTAAAACTATTTCATGGTGGGCCGGATAATTGAAAAAAAATAATGAGCGCGAGCCCCATTATTATTATGTTCAATACTTGCTAGCCAGAACGAAAGCGCTGAGAAAAAGATGTAAAACAAAATTTATCTTTCCATGTTATATTCATTGACGAGTGGCGTAAGTTGCGCAAAAAACAAATTTAACCAATATATTTATTTTCAAAACATTATCAAAGAACGCAACATTGGTAGAAAGGTTTAGTGAGATTTGTGAAACTGAAGTTTGCCTTTCAAGATATCGTAAATGTTTGGTTTGGAATTGCCACATCCAATCAAGAGAATTGCTTTCAAATGTTTATCAGTCAATTTCATTCGATGGGTTGATTTCACTAATTTCAATTTTGAAAAGGCTTTTTCAAGAAACAAATTCAAGTACCACCGGCGAACCTGATAACATGCCTTCGCGCGCTGGATCCGGCCCGAGGGCCGTAGTTTGGTAACCCCTGCTTTATGACAAAAAAAAAAAATGAAGTGTTTGGAGATTGACAACGGGAAGTTGTAAAGAGGGATGTTCTGTGTTTGAAAAGAGTGGTGTGGCCGAAGAAAAAAACAAAGTTTAATGCCGTAATGAGATTTAGTACTGAGTAGTCGTAGAATAAAAAAGGTCATCGTAAACATTCCTTGGGAGAGGGAGCGTGAGGATTCAGATGGGACAGTCCAGGTAGATCAAAAAAAAAACTAAAAAAAAAAACTAAAATAAAATTATCGGGATATCCAACTATGACGTAACATTGTGGCTTTAAATTCCATCTTACCGACAACCTCACAAGAATCCCTATCGTCATGTCAGTGGTGCTTAGAATATACTGTGTCCCTTACAGAGGGATAATAGTCCCCGCCACGAGGGCTGTACTGGGTATGACACTAAACTACATCTAATAGTGAAGCTCCAGTTCTGGAGATATAGGGGTGGGGGAGTACCTACCCATTATCACTGGTGGCTGAGGAACTTCATATATTATATATATATATATATATATATATATGAATGTGCAATGAATGCTATTCCCTAATCTCTCGGTATATACTAACCCTAGACCGTTTGAGATGCCATCAATTGTTATTTATTGCAAAATGTCAAAGTGAAATCCATTCTGATCTGCAAATTATATTTTATCATATATCGATTCACACAGAGAATAAGACACGAGTGGGGTGGGGTATTGCGAGATATCTCGGCAGCCGCTGTAGAAATTAAGCTTACAAGCTCTTAACCTGTGGAACACGCACAAAATACACACACACACACACACCACACACACACACACACACACACACACACACACCAACGCGCTAACACATAAAAAGAAAATAGATAAAACCTCCCCGACAGTCTTACGACGACTGAACCCCTACACAACCCAGCCCTACCAATCCAATAACAATCTTGTTTCCCTCAGGACCGACACGCACACGTTCTGAATTCTGTCAGAGTCAGCTATTGTCAACGCCCCCGCAAACACACACACACATACATACACACACACACACACACACACACACACACACACAATTTTTTTTTCTCACAGGCAAAATTCCCGTGGACCTTTCCGGACCTTTCATTAGCCATCATCTGTCAAATAACCGAGGCCTCTATCTATTTGTTCCGACATGATGGGCTTTCGTGAGAAAACCTGTCTCTACTCGTTGTCTGCCTCTTCTATTTTATTCTTGCAAACTTCTTTTTTTTCTTTTTTTTTTTTAAATTGGCACGTTAATTCGGGCCCTTCATTACCGCCGTTAACAACAATGCTAACTTTTGTGAAAAGCGAAAGTTTCTTTTGTGATGATATGAAAACATTTAATGTCCCGATGTCTTGTCATTCTTCATCAGGGCCTCTCAACACCGGGACAATTTAAAAAAAAATTATCTATGAATGAAGGCGAATTTTTATGTGTATTTACAGATTATGTTAAAGGAGGTGCTTGTAGTGTAATGGTTATTAATGTTAAATAAAACTTTAACATTTTAACTAATAACCATTTTTAGGTATAGACTATGCAGATACACTTTGTTATAATGAATTTAGAAACTTAATTTTTTTTGTGAACTTATTAACAAAAGCGTATCTAAAGCTCAAAATTTAGTTCTCAACACAAAACAAAAGAATTGACAGTTCGTAACTCGGGAAAGTTGAAGCACTCCTGAGTCATGTATGCCTATCTATCTATCTATCTATCTATCTCTCTCTCTCTCTCTCTCTCCTCTCTATAATATATATATATATATATATATATATAATATATATATATATATACGAGGATCAGTTAAAAGGTAATATTATTTTGTTTAGGACTGGTATAATTATCAACACCGGAACTTGTATCATACATCAAAATGAAGCCGGTCTTTTGTGGATCACATCCTTACTTCTCCACACTGTCACAGTTTCTCTCAATAGCAATGTTCCATCTTCGAATATTTTCATGTATTCCTGCTCCGTAAAATTCTGTTGACTGTTATTTGAGCCACTTCTTCACTACAAATTTCACTTTCTCGTCATTGGAATAATGTTTGCCTCTCAAACCCTCTTTCATGGGGTCGTAGAGAGGCAGACATTATTCCAGTGACGAGGAAGTTAAATATGTAGTGAAGAAGTAGCTAAAAAAACTGTCGCTTAAGAAATTGACCTTGTGTTACATCCTTCTTATGCGGAGGTGTTGGTAAATATATATATGATTGTCCCAACCCTATTACCCTTATGGCAAATCTCCAAGACTTTTAATCATATATGTGCTAGAAAGCGGTGGATGAGGGTCTTAATATCCTGGGTGTACCCCTTCATCGCCATTACGCCCAGGTCCACTCTGACCCGGAGTGGTAATACCTGTTAGAGTCCTATCCATGGATTAAAAATATGAGTTTAAAAATGTTTTAAGAAAATTGAGTTTGAAAAAAATTGAATACCATGAAGAATGAATAAAACAAAACGTCTTCGGTATAAATAACCTAACAGGGGTTGACATGCCGTAAAAATCAAACAAACCAACCACTAGATGAGTGGTACGAATGCAAAGAAGGGTCTGCATCTGCTGTTAGGCATTTATGAATTGAAAGAAATGCTGGGTATGTTTCTGGTCTTGAGCGTGAGAAATCCCCGTGTGTGCTTTGACGAGAAAGATACACGCCGTTCGCCGGACAAAGCGCGTCGATTGTTAGGCGGGTGGATAGGGATGAGGGGATACTTCATGACAGGTGACAGGGACATGAGAGGAGAGGGACGATGTCCACGCCGAAGCAGATTCAAAGGGACAAATAAATGAAGATGTATATACGCAAGGTTAAAAAAAATCAAAATAAAAAAGCCCTTCCCCCGTACACCAAGTTGGGGGTCTAACAATTTACACACCGCATTGTAATTGTTCACATAATTTTTTTTTTAATTTAGATAAAAGACACTAAATTGTAAGGGTGCCTACCGTAACGTGATGGTTAACAAACAAGTGATGTAGACCGGTGATTCTCGACCGGGGTCCACATGGACCCTATGTGTCCATGTAACATTACTGGGGGTACACAGAAATATACAGAATCGGAGCACCAAAATGATATTCTACTTCAGAATAATTTTTTCAAATTCAATTTTCTTAAAAACATTTTTAAACTCATATTTTCTATTGAATCCATGGATAGGACTTTAACAGGTACTACCACTCCGGGTCAGAGTGGACCTGGGCGTAATGGCGATGAAGGGGTACACACAGGATATTAAGACCCTCATCCACCGCTTTCTAGCACATATATGATTAAAAGTCTTAGAGATTTGCCATAAGGGTAATAGGGTTGGGACAATCATATATATATTTACCAACACCTCCGCATAAGCAGGATGTAACACAAGGTCAATTTCTTAAGCGACAGTTTTTTAGCTACTTCTTCACTACATATTTCACTTCCTCGTCATTGGAATAATGTCTGCCTCTCTACGACCCCATGAAAGAGGGTTTGGGAGGCAAACATTATTCCAATGACGAGAAAGTAAAATTAAATATCTACAGTAATCTACGACATATTAAAATTCAATTACTTGAATGCAATTCCCTAACCGCTCAGCTTAAAATAACCCTTGGCAATCCAGTAGAAGAAAAAAACTTTACATTTGACAGGTGATCCCATCGGGTGCGGGTACCCATCTGTAGAGGTGCAGTTGGCGTATTCTATAACCCCAACTGACAGGGCTTTTAAATAGATAAGACAAATTCAATATTTATTGAATTTTTGACGATCGTGGTCTCAGTTTTAACCAAAATATATTGATATATAGTGTTTTCAGGGTTTATTATAGACCAGGGATCACCAAACTACGGCCTGCATTTTAAAAATCCCACCGACAGTACTTGAATTCAGTTTCACAAATCTCTTGAAACCTTTCTGCTAATGTTCTTTGTTAATGTTTTTAAAATAAATATGTTTGTTAAATTTATTTTTGTGCATCTTACGCCACTCATTCATGAATATAACATGGAAAGATGAATTTTGTTTTTCATCTTTTTCTCTGAGCTTTCGTTCCGGCTATCAAGTATCGAACACAATAATAATGTGGCCCGCGTTCGTTATTTTTTTCAGGTTTAACGTCATACCCAGGATAATAAGACATTTAGTCACCGCCTTCTAGTATATATATGATAAAAGGGTTGAGGGTTGCCATAAGAGCAATGGGGTAGGGAAAATCATACAGAGACTAGGGCTTGACGTAATCAGTCGATTGATCAGAGGGGGGGGGGGCTCTCCGACCGCTCGTCTAGCCTAATTAAGGGCCAAAGTGAAATGTTACCATGATTGGTTGGCAAGTTCGTTACTTCAGGGATGCTGATAGCTGTTTAATTTAGTGCGTCCTGTGGCACGCATATTTGCTTTGAATGAGTCCCCGGGATAATTTATGGGTCCCAATTAAAATTTCTTTATGAATTGTAGTTTTTTTTATTTATGATCTGTGGAAATAACGAAAGCCGTCTAACTACTATCTAGTAATCTATCCTGTGTAATTTGTTTCGATAGAAACTATTAAAATGTATTTACAGTTAGCTTGAAATGGTGGGGGGGATAAAAAAAAGACACTAGGACGCACGGATACGATTTTACTGCGTCCTTTTAGATTTTTGTGCGTCAGGGGAACACGACGCGTACCTATCAGCATATCTGTTACTGTATTCTGTTTCTTTTATTTGTTCGGTCATTCTATCTATTGTTCGTAGAGTAGACTGAGCCATTTAACCATGGTACGGCATCTGTGCGCTAAAGTGGGTAGCTGACGGTGGGTGTGGCGCTCCACCTCAGCAAAACAATCTCCCTGGTCTAGCGTTAGCGAAAAGGGGATATACTCCCTCGCTGTCCGGCTGATACCGACAATAGGCCACTCCGCCAACTTTAATTACTTACTTACGGCAACAGGTCAAGGAGAAGGAAAACATTCAATCCAAATGCACATAAAAATTGACCTTGTGTCGTGTATTCTGGCCGTGGGTTTTGGTAAATACATTTTCCGTTCGTTCGTTCGTCCCTACCTTCCTTTGTTTACTTACTCATCGTCAGTGTTTCTTCTCTCTAAACACTTAACCCTCCATTTATTAGATACACAGCGTTCATCATTTCTTTATCCATGGCCGCCTTCTGCAATTTGCTGTGTGATCCTTCTTCATCTTTCATTAATGAAGACGTATGACTTCATAGAGAATTCTTAGCAAAAGTCCAAACCTGAAAAGACAAGCCTAGTTACGCTCTGCTACTTCTTACGAGCAATGTATGAAGCTACATATATCTGCATAGAATCGAGAAGGAGATGTCGAGGGTGTAAGTTATGGGGGGAAAATTCTACACAACCACACACACGGACACACACACACACACATTTATATATACATATATATATATATATATACAAGGTGTGTCAAAAAAGTATCGAGATTGAAGCTGTATTTACCAAGGTAGGAACAATAAATGTAACGTTACTTTTTTTCAGAATACAAGGTGTGTCAAAAAGTACAGATTTTAAAGCTGTATTTACCGAGATTGAAATGTAGAATGAATGGAACGTCAATTTTTCAGAATACAAGCTGTGTCAAAAAGTACCGAAAATCTCGATACTTTTTTGACACGCCTTGCATATATATATATATATATATATATATATATATATATATATATATATATATATAGAGAGAGAGAGAGAGAGAGAGAGAGAGATTTACTAACCCCTCCGCACGAGCAGGATGTGACACAAGTTCAATTTCTTAAGCGGAGTTTAACAGGTTTGAATTCAGAGTTTTTCTTCTCTTAGACTGGTTGCCTAACCAAGGATAAAGATTCCAGTCTACCCTACTATTTATCGATAGCTGGAGGGAGAATAGTTGGATTCATACATTTCCCTAGGGTATTAGCGCTATATTAAATTCAAACAGCCTCGTCCAGGAATTGAACTGGAGTCGAAGAGTCCATTTCCTACGACGGTTGCCATTACACCACGCACCTACATGCACACACACACACACACACACACACACACACATATATAATATATACATATATATACATATATATATTTACATTAATTATCGAATTTTATACGATATACGCATTGTAACTGCCTTCAAGCAATATATATATATATATATATATATATATATATATATATATGATATACTTTACTCAACAATGCTTCTAAATCAAATAATCCTAATCTCATTTCTTCACGCCGGAGTATAGGCCTAAAAAAATTTGCGACCTTCTCAACGTCCACTCTGTTTTATATAGTAGTAGTAATAGTGACGTATTTACCCTTGACAAACTAATTTCGCATGTATCGTTTGCTGCGTATCGGTGGCCCAGTAGT
>CM042143.1:75740896-75750896 GCA_023376005.1 Doryteuthis pealeii
AGAGAGAGAGAGAGAGAGAAAAGAAGAGATTTATTCAGATATGTATATATTTATATATACATAGAATCTGACAGGCATACACACATTTATATACACAAGCAAACACGTGAAAAATTATATATATTATAAATACGGACGTATTTTCTAATACGCATAAACACATACACTTGTCTACTTGGGATCAAGTTGGAAAGTTGTCTAACTTGGCAAATACATGATCTTGATTTAATGAGCATAAAAAGTTATAATATATATATATATATATATATATATATATATATATATATATATATCTTTGTAATTGCTTTTTTGTAATTTTTTTCTTTCTTTTACATTTTATAGTGTACAAATCATTTAAGGTGCGATTGTTACTGTTGGTTTCAAAGCATCGTGTTAGCTATTTATCCTCAAGATAACGCCCCAGCAGTTTCTTTGTTTAAGAATCTCCTCTCAGGTCCATATCTGGGGAGTCCCCGTGGCGTATTGGCTAAAGTACTGGATTGCGAGATCGTAGTAAGAGAGTTCGAATTCCAGTCGCGGTATTACGTTCACTGTCAAATCAATACTTTTGGAAAAATATATCAACCCACTCATTCTCACAGCTATGGGTTAGATAGTCACACTGCCATTCTGCTACAAGGATGGCGTTGGCATTAGATATCCCACAAAGGTTGATACATCATTAAACAAAGAAGCCAAACCAAACCTGATACATATCTGCTACTAAACCTCCCCTAGGACTTTCTACTGTAGTCGATAAATGGATAGATGGGAGGACCGATTGAGATAGATATGAGTAATTGTAGTGTTTTTGTTTCTGTGTAGTTTTTATAATATCAGGATATTATATATTTGCCTGAAAATGGTTTGATTATGGCCTATGTAGATTATAATACGAAAGATCCAGATATGTAATTTGAAACAGAAATCGAAAAATAATAATTGGTAATGTTTATAAATCAATACTGTAAGCAAAAGCTAGATAACATATGTTCCAGTTCTAGTTACATCCCCTAGAATTTAGCAAAGGGGCGTTTATATATATATATATATATATATATATATATATATATAAAGATCCCTCCAATGGGACCGCCTGTTGGTCGTAGATGGCGACCAGTGATGTTTAAGGACGGAGTCTTGGTGGCTGAGCAGTCCATGACATGCAACACTTCATTTTTACCCATACTTAGGCTAGACGGGCTGTTTGGAAGGCCCCCTCCGAGCAAACGACTGGTCACGTTAAGTACTAGCACCTATAAGATTGGGCCGACCCTATTGCACTTAAGGCAAACCCCATCCTTTTTATCATATATGTGCTAGAAAGTGGTGACTGAGGGTTTTAGTCTTGGATATAACGTTTAATGTCATTTAGGGGTGAAGTTTCAATTCTGGAATGCTGGGGAGTTCATCACCATTACTTCCAGGTCCACCCTGAGCCGGAGTGGTATTATCTGTTAGGGTCCCATCTCTGGGTTAATTAGAAAAAAAAAAAGAGTTTAAAAAATCTGTTAAAAAAATTGAGTTTTTAAAAAATTGAATACTCATCAAGAATGAATAAAATAAAACGTCTTCGGCATAAAATAACCCAAAAAGGGTCAAGTGCCGTAAAATCAACCAGCCAACATTTGTTTATTATGGGATTTAACGTTTCATCACTCTCCACATAAATTAAACATGCTATTATGTTATGCATTATCCATTTTCGCTTTGATATATCTTTATGGCATTATGTTGTGCTACTATAAAAAGAGTTTCCCTTTTCAAATCTCTTTGCCAGGTCATCTCAGGTGCCATCTCTTCAGTTTGTCGCCTGAAGTATCCATACAGTTGTTTTTTCTGTCCAGTTTTGTTTTCTTGATTATTTTTCAGTTTTTTTGCGAAATTTTCACACCAGCGTAAGCTGATGGTCTTTAACTGGAGTCTGAGTGACAAAAGTCTCCTCAGGTCTCGCTTGAGTATTCTAACCGATCTTAACAATGCTGTTGTCAGGATGGTCTCAATTCTTCCTCTAATTTCAAATACCTCAAGTTTCTTTTCCAAACTCATGGGGAACGTAGCAAGGACACTGCCTACAATTGATATCGCCTTTACCATTATTTTCAGTTCTCCGTCAAGGTCTAAGTAATGTCCATCTTTCGTTTTCTTTCATTTTCACTCTGAGGCAAAATCCACTAGTTGATAAGGCCTATTATTATCATCATCATCATAATCATAATTATTACTAATTAATCAATTAATTAATACTAGGTCTGTTATTATATATATATATATATATATATATATATATATATATGTGTGTGTGTGTGTGTGTGTGTTGTGTGTGTGCGTGTGTGTGTGTGTGTGTGTGTGTGTGTTACGGACAAGGAACGTTTTTGTAATTTTTTTTATTCAATTATTTTTTTTCCTTACAAGGAGCATATAGAATAGATAAGAGAGTGAAAGGACTTTCCATGGACTTTTATTCCGAAGCTTTTTAGACTATTCATTGATAGGATTCAACCAAATCTGAGAACTCAAACGTACATATAAAGATTTGCGTATATTTTTGATATGTAAGGAGTGTTATAAATAAATATTTAACAAACGCAGAAAAAGAAATTTGAAAAAGCAAAATAGGTGAGACGGGAAAATTATATCAATAAGACCAGATATGAAATCTTCAAAGTAATGAAAATCAAACTGAAAGAAGCAAAAAATGCCGAAATAAATTTATATATATATATGAGATATTCATATATATTATATATATATATATATATATATATAATGGATTCTCTCGTCGATTTTCGACGCATGAGGGTTCAGCACACACAATGAACATCCATACAGTGATTTGTTTATAGTGGTGAAGGCTTGTGTTGGACCATCCACACTTTTTGGCACGGTCGATAGGAAAGAATTGGTGCATCAAAGGTTGCCACAAACCCAATCAACGACCGACCTCAGGAATTTTGAATTCAGAGTTATCCCTCTCCTAGACTGGTTACCTACCCAAGACTGAAGGACCCAGTCTGCCCTACTATTTAACCCATAGCTGGAGGGAGAATATATGGATTCATACCTTTCCCAAGGGTATTAGCGCTATGTGAAATGCGAACAGCTTTTGTATATATATATATATATATATATATATATATATATATGTGTGTGTGTGTGTGTGTGTGTGTGTGTGTGTGTGTGTTTATCACTTGCTGAGTTAGTGGTAGACCAAGATTATTTTGCGGTATTAGTAGAGGAGTTTGATTTGGTTGTTTTGTTTTGTGGTTTATTTCAGACCATTTAATAACGAATTAAAAAATGTGGATAAATAAAGAACTCAGGTTGCTTAAAGTGGTCAACCAATTAAGTAATAAATAGGCCCATCGCTGCTTAACTTCAGTGGTCTACCAGGAATATTAACAGTAGATGTCTCAATATCAGTGAGATATATATATATGGTTGGCATATATATATATATATATATATATATATAATATATATATATATATGCCAACCACTCCGCAAGAGTAGGATAAGGGCACATAGACAATTTCTTATGCTTAGTCAATTTCTTAAACGGAGCTTAAACGGGGTTTGAATTCAGAGTTTTTCTTTTCCTATAACTGGTTGCCTAACCAAGGTTAAATAGCCAGTCCGCTCTACTAATATATACTATATATATATATATATATATATATATATATTATATATATATATGTGTGTGTGTGTGTGTGTGTGTGTGTGTGTATATTATGTGTGTGTGTGTGAGATAGATCTGAAAGGGGCTTGTATAGTGGATTTGTTAATATGGTGGCCACAATCGATCAGATTGCCTACAGTGGTCAACCAACTGAGTATTAAATAGGCTCATCGCTGCTTATCTTCAGTGATCTACCCGGAATATTAACAGTAGAAATCTTAATATCAGTGATATATATGCCAACCACTTCGCACGAGTATGATGTGACACATGGTCAATTTCTTAAGTGGAGCTTAACAGGTTTGAATTCAGTGTTTACCGTCTCTTAGACTGGTTTATCTAAACCAAGGATAAAAAGTCCAGTCCGTCCTATTATTAATCCATAGCTTGCAAAGTGAATAGTTGGATGCGTACCTTTCCCAAGATTATGCCTTATGTGAAATGCAACAGTATTTAACTCGTCTGACCGTGTCCATTGCTTACAGCGATAACCATTACACAATACACGCAGTTTAGCATAGCTTAGTCAATTTCTTAAGCGGCGCTTAACGGATTTGAATTCAGTTTTCCTTCTCCTAGACTGGTTGCCAAACCAGATTTAAAGAGCCCAGTCCGCCCTACTATTTACTCCTAGCTGGTCGGAGAATAGTTATATTAATATATATATATATATATATATATATATATATATATATATAATATATATATATGAAAGGGGCTTGTATAGTGGATTTGTTATTCTGATAGCCACAATCGATCATTGATCAAAGTCTGTCTGTTCGATTTGGTTTGGTTATAGGAAGTTTAATGTCGACATTGATTGGCCGATATATTTTTAGTGAGGAGTCGAAGCTAAAAGGAAGTCGAGGTTAGAAATAGACGCGTTTTGATAAAACGAGAATCGATTGAATGGTAGGACGAAGGAAAAAAATAAAATTAGGATCAATCATGAGACGAGAAAGGGAAGTAAATAGGGATATGAGCGATGAAGAAGGGGTGGTGGGGACTGACAGGCCGGATTAAAAGAAAGAAAGATAGAGTAAACTACATAAATATAATTGTAAAAATAGGCATCCTTTTTTAAAGAGAAAGAGGAAAGAAATTAAACATGTAAATTAGGAAATAGAAATCATTTTAGAAAGAAAGAAAGAAAGAAAAGAATATGTCAATGAAACACAAATGTGTTTTTTTAAAGAAAAGGAAGGAAAGAAAAAGAGAAAGAAAGAGAAAATAAAGGCAATGCTAATGAAAGAAAATATCGTTTTTTAAGAAAGAAAGAAAGAAAGAAAGAAAAAGTATGTAAATGAAAGAAAAATTAATGAAAGAAAGAAAGAGAAAATAAGGCAATGCTAATGAAAGAAAATATCGTTTTTTAAGAAAGAAAGAAAGAAAGAAAGAAAAGTATGTAAATGAAAGAAAATTATGAAAGAAAGAAAGAGAAAATAAAGCAATGCTAATGAAAGAAAATATCGTTTTTTAAGAAAGAGAAGAAGAAAGAAAAGTATGTAAATGAAGAAAATTATGAAAGAAAGAAGAGAAAATAAAGGCAATGCTAATGAAAGAAAATCGTTTTTTAAGAAAGAAAAAAGAAGAAGAAAAGTATGTAATGAAAGAAAAATTATGAAAGAAAGAAAGAGAAAATAAGGCAATGCTAATGAAAGAAAATATCGTTTTTTAAGAAAGAGAAAGAAAGAAAGAAAAGTATGTAAATGAAAAGAAAATTATGAAAGAAAGAAGAAGAAAATAAAGGCAATGCTAATGAAGAAAAATATCGTTTTTTAAGAAAGAAAGAAAGAAAGAAAGAAAAGTATGTAAATGAAAGAAAAAAATTATGAAGAAAGAAAGAGAAAATAAAGGCAATGCTAATGAAAGAAAATATCGTTTTTTAAGAAAAGAAAGAAAGAAAGAAAAAGTATGTAAATGAAAGAAAATTATGAAAGAAAGAAAGAGAAATAAAGGCAATGTAATGAAAGAAAATATCGTTTTTTAAGAAAGAAGAAAGAAAGAAAGAAAAAGTATGTAAATGAAAGAAAAAATTATGAAAGAAAGAAAAGAGAAAATAAAGGCAATGCTAATGAAAGAAATATCGTTTTTTAAGAAAGAAAGAAAGAAAGAAAAGAAAAGTATGTAAATGAAAAGAAAATTATGAAAGAAAGAAAGAGAAAATAAGGCAATGCTAATGAAAGAAAATATCGTTTTTTAAGAAAAAAGAAAGAAAGAAAGAAGAAAGAAAAGTAATGTATGAAGAAAAAAATTATGAAAGAAAGAAAGAGAAAATAAAGGCAATGCTAATGAAAGAAAATATCGTTTTTTAAGAGAAAGAAAGAAAGAAAGAAAAGTATGTAATGAAAGAAAATTTGAAAAAGAAAGAGGAAATAAAGGCGATGCTAATGAATGAAATATCATTTTTAAATGAATAAATAAAGAAAGAAAGATAATAAAAGTAAAATCATGAAAGAAAATCTTAATAAAACAAAAGAGAAAAAAACGAAGGAAAAAGAAAGAAGGAACAAGCTAATAAAGACAATGCACACAATGATAATGAATGAAAATATCGTTTTTGAAAGAAAGAAAGAAAGAAAGAAAAAATTACAGTATGTAATAAAAGAAGTAATAACGCTCGACACAGGAAAAAAAGTATGCGGTGGGGGGATAAGCAAGCAAAAACTAAGTAGAAAGAGAGAATAATAATAATCTTTTTCAAAAAGTGAATAAATCGTCGGATGAAATTTAAAAAAAAGAAAACGAAAAGAAAATTATAAAAGATCATTACAAATGTAAGAGACAAAAAAACAGTAATAATGAATAAAAAAAGAACAAGGTAAAATAATAAAGGAAAGAGAAACTGGTAGAAAAAAGATATGAAAGAAAAAACATAGCATAGACTAAAAGAAGGAAAATCACTGCAGAAATTTAAAAATATAAGAAAGAAAGAAAAACTGAATAAAAGTTTAAGAAGGGGGAATAATAGTTGAAATAATAAAAGTTTAAAATCAATGCAGTTTATAAATAAAATTATTGAAGATAACTATGAGTAAAATAATGAAAAAAAAATATGATAAAATATAAAAAAAATGAAAGAATGAATGAATGAATAGTATAACGAAATAAAGAAATGAAAATCAATGGAGTGAAAAATAAATAGAATAAAACGTATAATATTAAGTAAAAGAATGGAAAATATAAAAAGAGCTATAAATAAATAAAAAATTACAAAATTAATGTAGTAAAAAGGGAACGACAAAATATACAACGAACGAGAATAATAGCAAGTAAATGAATAAAAACTGAATGGTAAAATAAAACGAAAGAACGAAGAACCGAAAGAAAGAAAGAAAGAAAGAAAGAAAAAGAATAGTATTTAATCAAAGAAAGAAAGATAAAAAGAAGGATGAGCGACTATAAATAGCAAGTAGAAAATGAAAAATTAAATGATGAAATAGAACAGACGAAGGAACTAAAGAAAGGAAGTGTATAGTATTAGGTAAAAAAAAAAAAAAAAAGAAAGGAGACAGAGGAAGAAAGAAAGAAAGAATGAACGACAACAATAAAAGAATGAAGAATTAAATGATAAAATGGAATGAAAGACTGAAAGAAAGAAAGAGTATAGTATTAAGTAAAAGAATAAGAATAAAAATAGAGAAAATAAGAAGGAAAAAGAAAAACAACAACAAAAAGGATGAACGATTACAACAGTAATTAAAGAAAGTGAATAGTATTAAAAGAAAGAAAAACAAAACAAAACAAACAAAAAAGAATGGACGATGACAACACTAAAAGAATGAAAATTAAATGATAAAATAAAATTAACGACAGAAATAAAGAAAGAAAAATGTTAGTATTGTTTAATACGAAAATTTTTTTTTCTTTATTTCTGTCGAAGAAGGAAAAACAGAAAGAAAGAAAGAATAAAAAGTATTAAAGAAAAGAAAAATACGATATACAACGGTAATAGTAAGGGGGAAAATTGAATAATGAAATAGAATGAACAACCGAAAGAAAGACAGAAATAAAGAAAGAATATAGGATTAAAGACAAATAAAAAAACAGAGAAAGAAAGAAAAAAAGAAAGAAAAAAGAAAAAAAATAGGATGAACGACTACAATAGTTACTATTGTAGTCGTTCATCCTATTTTTTTTCTTTTTTCTTTCTTTTTTTCTTTCTTTCTGTTTTTTTATTTGTTAAAAGAATGAAAAATTGAATGATAAAATAGAATGAACAAAAGTCAGAAAGAAAGAAAGAAAAAAGCTATAATATTAAGCAAAAAAAAAAAAAGAAAAAAAAGAAAGAAAAAATAGGATGAATGAATATTGCAGTAGGGAAAAAATGAAAAAATTGAATTTATAAAATTGAACGAACGACTGAAAGAAAGATAGAAAAAAGAAGGAGTATAGAATCAAGACAAAGAAGAGAGAGAAAAAAAAAGAATAAATCGGATGAACGACAGTAAGTAAAAGAATGAAAATTGAATATAGAATAAAACGTATGAAAAGACTAATTAGCAAAAGAAAGACAGAAAGCAAAAAAGAAAATATTGCATTAAGTAAAAGAAAGAAAAAAACAGTAAAGAAGAAATAGTAGAGAGAAAGTCAAAAAAAAGAAAAAAGAAGGAGAAGAGAGAGAGAGAGAGAGAGAGAGAGAGAGAGAGAGAGAGAGAGAGAGAGAGAGAGAGAGAGAGAGAGAATTACATTAAGTAAAAAAAAAGAAAACAGTAAATAAAGAAAAATAGCAGAGAAAGAAAGAATAAAGCATAAAGTAAAAAGAAAGAGAAAATATAAAGAAAAAATCAGATAAAGAAAGAAAGAAAGAAAGAAAGAAAGAAAGAAAGAATATTGCATTAAGTTAAAAAAAAAAAAATAAATAAAAAACAGTAATAAAAAAAATAGCAGAGAAAGAAAGAATAAAGCATAAAGTAAAAGAAGAGAAAACAGAAAGAAAAAAATCAGATAAGAAAGAAAGAAGAAAGAAAGAAAGAAAGAATATTGTATTAAGTAAAAAAAAAAAAAAAAAAAAATAGAGAGAGAGAGAGAGAGAGAATAAAAATAAATAGAGAAGAAAGAAGAAAGTAAAACAGAGAAAGAAAGAAAGAAAGACATAGAAAAAGAGAAAGAAAAAAGGATGAATGACTACAACAATAAGTAAAAAAAGAAAGATAAATGTAGTGATAAAATAATAATAAAGAAAAAAGATATAAAAAATTCGACAAATAATAATAATAATAATAATAATAATAATAATAACAAATGATAAGAAATAGAAGTAAAAAAAAAATGACGAAGTAGGAACGTGGGTTGGACATGTATCAAAACTTGTGCTTGGCGCTTAACGTCGGCATGTTTGTGTGTCCGACTGGGCGGGAATCACAGGCTGACAGACAAAATGACTGCCTGTCTCGACAGCTCTTCCTGCGCATGCGTCCTTACAGCCTTGTCGGCCTTACACTGCTTTGACGGCTCTGACGTCACTAAAAAAGATTGAACGAAAGAGCTTTCTTTTTTTTCTTCTCTCCCCTTTTTCCAATAGCCAACACTCAGAGGACAAGTGACGTCTGACAAGGCGGACCACAACAGCTTTCCAACCCTCCTTCGCTCAATGTGACGCTCTCATATAATTTCTTTTTTTTTTTTTTTTTAAATCTGTATCTCACTGCTACTGCATTCACCTTTGGATTCAGGGTTTGTGGTTTAAAACAAAACGAAAAACAAAGGCTGGAGTCGAGGGCTCAGAGGAATCGGACTGGTGTTTAATTCGTGTGCATTGTCTACTTTTTTGCAAGTATAAAGAATACTGTCCCACAAGGATGAGGTAATTTGTCTATCGGTATATCTGTCCATATATCTACCCAGACGCCCAGAATATATCGACCTAGATGTCCAGAATTCGTCGCATAGAAGAAGACGAAATCGACCACGACTCGAAAAAGACTCGTCTCACTTTCATGAAGAAATTACTATTGGTTGGTTTAAAAGATAGAGAAGTAATCAAATACCTACAAAAAAGAGATCCAGTCTCTACTGTATATTTAAAATTAATAACCTTTGTTATTTTTTAAAGAATTACTTATATCTGTTAAAATATTTTAAACCTATTTAAACCTGAAAACCTATGAAATAGCAGATGTGGTTACTACTAGAATAGGCTCAGTCCTAATTAGTGATCATCCTCCACACATTAATCATTTGTTGTTTTTTGTAAAAGGATGTAATCAGTGAAAATAAACATATTTCTTTCCTCTTTCTTTCTTTCTTTCTTTTTTTTTTTTTACTGAGAAACACTTAATATTGTCCCTTCTACGCATCTAGCTTTCAAATATATCT
>CM042143.1:75753396-75768396 GCA_023376005.1 Doryteuthis pealeii
TGACAAGCTAGCCTCGAAGATCCATTATTTACTGAACTAGAATCGGGTACCCGGCATTGCCTGGGTAGAGGAGTATTATAAAAGGTTGGTCTCGCAGATCCAATGATTGATTTGGTCTTCCATAATTGATTTATGCTTTCATCACGAACGCAACAAATGACTTTCCTTTTAGTTACTATTCAAATCCTAATTTTTAAATATCTTTCCTGATATAAATAAAACCTTCATTATTTTTGCACAAAAAGCAAGCTCTAGTGAGAGTGAATGTATATATATATATATTATATATATATATATATATATATATATATATATATATATAGTCAATGAAGAAAAAACTCTAAAC
Organism: Doryteuthis pealeii; assembly: GCA_023376005.1. Taxonomy (NCBI): domain Eukaryota; kingdom Metazoa; phylum Mollusca; class Cephalopoda; order Myopsida; family Loliginidae; genus Doryteuthis; species Doryteuthis pealeii. The sequence continues at coordinate 75,753,743 of CM042143.1, forward strand.
TTGCTTCATTACAATAATTTATTTCAACCGTATTAATACGGCATCTTCAGGTAATCACAAGAACATGACTCTTACTGAGAATTTCCCAAAGTAACATCGCTTTTATTTGATGCAGGTAGAGAGCTCAATGTGCCTAATACCAGTGAGTAGAAGGACAGAGCAAGATATTTAGTCAATGAAGAAAAAACTCTAAACTTGCTTCATTACAATAATTTATTGCAACCGTATTAATACGATTACCTGAAGATGCCGTATTAATACGGTTGAAATAAATTATTGTAATGAAGCAAGTTTAGAGTTTTTTCTTCATTGACTAAATATCTTGCTCTGTCCTTCTACTCACTGGTATTAGGCATATTGAGCTCTCCTTATGGTCTACCTGCATCAGCTTGGTTAAACCACACGAGGAAAGGTCCTAACTACGTAAAAACTATATATATATATATATATATATATATAATATTATATATATATATATATATATTGTCATTAATTGTTTTATTTTCGTAGATTCCTCCGGACATACATACATACACACAACTGCCCTTTATATATGTATAGATAGCGCGTATGATTCACGCTGGATGCTGCACACTTACTTGTGTTACTTCCAACCCATAGCGAACAGGTTTGGTATATAGGACGTTTCATCGTAGTGTAATGATCAGCAAGCTAGACTCGCAGATCCATTACTACTGAATAAGGAGTTCAATTCTCGCTGGATGCTCCAATACTTGTGAATTTGTCCCATAAAATAGTTTTACATAGTTTCAAGTAAATAATTATAATAATTTCAAGAGCTACAAGTAACTATTCTTAATACAGATAATTTGCAGCTATATGGTTTCAAGTATTCCTATCTAATACTAATGTTATTTCTTAAAAAGATAAATTTGATCCATAAATCGAACCCTATCAAGTACTAACAAGGGAAAAGGTAGATAGACAATCCTATATATATTAGGCACAAGCATTTGATAATTCCTCCTCATCTTTTATAGTTTGAAGTCTTAGGGAAAATCTCTTTTGCTTCAGGGAAGCCTGTTAACACACCAGCTGTTCTAATCAACCAAGCTACAAAGAGCCATTGGTGAGCGAATTGGGCAAATAGGACGCCCATCGTGTTGTAATGGTTAGCTAGTCTCTTAGATCTATTAATACTTAATAGCATATTCGATCCTCACCGGATGTGTCATTCCTGTGACCTTGTGTCACGTACTACCCATGGTTAACGGGTTTAGTAAATAGAATGTCCCATCATAGTGTAATGGTTAGCAAGCTAGACTCCCTGATCCATTACTACTGAATAACGAGTTCAATTCTCGCTGGATGCTCCAATACTGGCGACCTTGTGTTACATCCTGCCGTGGCGAGTGGGTTGGTTAAATAGGGCGTCTCATCATGGTGCAATTGGTAGCAAGCTAATCTCGCAGATCTATTAATATTGAATTGGAAATGCTTTCCTCGTTGGATGCCTCATACTTGCGACCTTGTGTCACATCCGACCCATGGTAAATGGTTTCGGTAAATAGGGCGTCCCATCCTGGTGTAATGGTTAGAATGCTAGTCTTGCAGATGCATTACTACTAAATAGCGAATTCTATTCACGCTGGATGCTCAATACTTGAGACCCTGTGTCACATTCCTTTGGATCTTAGAATACGTTGACTATATCCAATGTAGAGAAGTAAGTGCCCCAACCTAAAAAAGGGGATATCCCCGGTATGATACTAACTGCATCTGATGGTGAGGCTCAGTTCTAGAAATATGTGGAGTGTGTTTTATACTCGTTCAATATCGGGTATATAAACGGGGGGGGGCGAGGCAGAGAGAGAGAGAGAGAGAGAGAGAGAGAGAGAGAGAGAGAGAGAGAGAGATGATATTTGATAGTCTTTCTTATTACATTCTTCTTCTACCTCGGTTTCCATCTTCTCTGGTTGGGCTTACTTCTCTGCTGGGGGGTCATTCTTCTTCGTTGATTTCTTCTTTGTGCTGGGCTGGACATTGTTTTTAATATTCAATTAACAAACAAGACTTGGTTGTTTTTCTTTATCAAGCTTTATTTCGCAACTCTGTCCATTTAATTCCGCGCGAGGGGTGGGGGTGGGGGGTCGGCTCAGAGCGACGACCTACACGTCCGTTCGTTCTGAAATATCTACCGAATCTAAACTAAACTATCTCACGCGTCCAATCGCGCGCTTTCAAGTGGTTAAGCAAAAGGTTAGTACCCGTCAACAACTGTCGGGTAACTTTCCATGGACCCCGTAAATCTAAATCTAACGGACCCTAATTCAAAATTCTAACTACAGGTACGTTAATAATTTATAAGATGCTTATAAATTATGTAACAAGTGTAGTTTTACTCTTTCATTATCATTATTTCCGGATTAACTCTGGACCTGAGTGGTAGTACCTATTAGGGTCTCATATATTGGTCAAATATATATGTTAAAAATTATTCGTATTCAATATCAACGCGAGCAAAAAAACAAAAACAAAAAAAACAAACGAAAACAAACATCTCAAACAACTACACAAAAATTATCATTTGCAAGAATTTTTCAGGTGAGGCTTGATAATTTGTATTATTTAGATTTTTCGGGCTATTGTCCTCCTTTTTATTTCTATATATACAATGTTTCGGTTGATGTACCTTCCGACCTTCTTCAGATGTTTACTATCAATTTTTTTAGATAAGGCTTGATAATTTGTATTATTTAGATTTTTTGGACCTGATATTTTTTGTGATATACACAGCGTTTTGGCCAATGTGTCCTCCGGTTTTCTTCAGGCGTTTCTTGTGGTTAACAGAATAAGAACAAAGTTGCGTGAAGGCCCCCGATTCCGACATGAAGGCTCCCGACTTCAACAAGAATGTTCTCGAGTTCGACAAGGAATATCTGAAGAAGGCCTGAGAGCACAACGACAGAAATATTGTGTATGTAACAATAAAGATGAGAACAGCAGTCCGAAAAATCTAAATATTACAAAATACACGAAAAATATACATGTGAACGTACAATGAAAAAAATAACCTTAGATGGGTTACATGCCCTTAAAATCAGTCAGTTATATCGTTTCCTAAATCCTTTAGTAATTTTACTTTTTTTTTTTGGGGGGGGGGGCTGACTTAAGGTTGTATATATTTAATGTTGAAAAATATTTTTTTTAAACTAAGTTTAATTGAAATTATACATTGCAATACTAACACAAACAACTGTCTCAATAATAGATTCAATAATTAATTTCAATGGTTGATTAAATGTATAGTAATTTGGGTTTTTGTTGTTTATTTTTTTTTAAAGCAATACGTAATTTAAAACAACCTTAATCCCTAAAACGTAACCCCAATTCGCAAAATGTTAATTCATAGACTGTATTTAAACTGTCATTGGGTACCACCAAAAAACTTTCCGTTTTAATTTTCCGACCTAAATCAGAAGTCAGCCTTTTTTGCTTAGTGTCATTGTTTTTCTTTGCCATAGATTTCCTTTGGCATAGTTTTCCCTAATTTCAAAATATTTTGCTGATATATATTTCTTCAAAAATTCTGACCGACTGGAGCCCCACCCAGGTCCACTTAAAAAGATAAAAAAAATCAATGATTATCTGAATGATTAATCAGGGGGTTGTACTGGGGAGTGGTCAGCGGGGGGTGGGGAGCAAATATTGGTCGAATAAGAGCAGTGATTAGATCTGAGCTACGACTACACATGCATAAACACGTATTGTCATAAATCAATAACTCATTCTACGCATACATTCACTCATTTTATATATATATATAATGCTCCTAGTACTTTACCGCACATATCGCATTATCCAACTGTGCGACTCTTGCGTGAGCTGCCGGGGACCAGTATCGAAGAAAACCTTGCAATCCCCTAGGCGGCTGCTCTACCGACTGAGGTAACCCGGTCCCCCCATATATATATATATATATATATCTCAAGGCATAAAATTAAGCTTCATCATCATCATCATGTCGCGCAATCAGCACGGATATCCATGAAATCTCTCACCAACCTTCTCCATCCTTCATTGTCCCAGGGAGTTCTCTGTGCAGCATCCAGTATCCGCGCTTAGCTAATCAATGTAGGTTCTTGCTGGGCGCCCACACATTAGCATGTCCATGTGTTGGCTTCTACAGGGAACGTCACTTATGAGTTCGTCCTTGTTTCTCCAGCAGTGTCCTGCATTGACTTTGTGTCGCGTCCTGTTCGTGGCGGAGGGATTGGGTACACACACGCACAATTAGTTGACTTTGGCTCTGGCGTTGTTATAATCATAAATCGTATAGTGATAGTCTCGATTGTAATACACCCCCCTGCTAATCCGTTGGCCAAGCACTGCGATCATAGCCCTATACAGACGGACAACGAAGATCCGTTAATAATGTTTAAGATACAAAGGTTTGCATGATTTTCGAAAGGTCTCACAGATTAGGCCAAAATTATGCATGTAGTGTCGTGGGATCTCACATTGCGCCGCGGTAGTTCCTCAGGGTCGATTCTCTGTCTAAGGCATCAAATGTGGCCTATTGCGCCGTTGATATCTCTCTGGGTCGTATCTTGGAATCACGGCACCAAATGTGCGCCAACACTTTAGTCACATATACTTGATGAGGGGAATTATTGGACAGCACTAATTACGACAAACATTTGGGAATTGTGCAAACATCTGAATTCTGATGCTATATACAGATATATATGCACAGACCAGAATCTGCACAAACCAAAAATTATCACTGAATACGCAATTCCAGTCAGAAAACCATTCCTTGCTATTGCTAAGAAGAAGAAAATAATTTCTCAGTTAGAGGATTGGCCTCCTTGCAGACCATTACTGTCTACGACTTGTAATAAGTAATTGAGAGTTACTAACCCTATTTTATAATTACCTCCCCTTTTGAAAACATTCTAGTGAATACTTGACTATATAGACTCTCAATAATGTACCAATTATTCTAATAGAATAAAGCTTCTAAAGTCTACCGTTTTGTTTCATTACACGACTTTACGCAAAACCCTAAGCATTACATTTGCAAAGGTTGGGTTTTTGCGGACACTCGTAGCCAATGTTGGAAAACATATTAAAAAAGTGTTTTGTAGCTGAAAATTTTCTCTATCCACGGTGATATTGTTCTCGTCGCATTTGATATAGATTCTGTGGAAATAATACTTACTTTCGTATTTTCGTCGTTTGAAAATTTGAAGAATTTGACTATGAAAACTCTTGAAGAATTTGCAGAACTCTCTCAACATATACCACACCAATACAAACAAGCAAATAAAGACATAGTTTTTTTCTCGTTGTTTTCTTTAATTCTAAAACAAGTGAAATATTACAGACAAGACGATCCGCTCCTTCATGAATCAATCAGCCGTCAAGCTTTTGTAAAAGGGCAAATATTTATGTTTGGGCGCAACTTGTGTGGTTTGCACAACTCAAGTCAGAAAAGATCTGAAATTCCGAAAGGACCACCTGCACGGTTACAAATATCGTGACATTTCTTGAAGAGTATATAGTACACTCTTTACGAGCAAACATTCAACTACTCCCACGACCAGAAAAAAACAGTTTTATTGTGAAACTTTTGTCGTCAGTTACCATACTTATGACCAGGGCGTCCCGTCGTGGTGTAATGGTTGACAAGCTAGCCTCGAAGATCCATTATTACTGAACTAGAATCGGTACCCGGCATTGTCTGAGTAGAGGGGGGGTATATAAAAAGTTGGTCTCGCAGATCCATGATTGTTTGGTCTTCCATAATTGATTTATGCTTTCATCACGAACGCAACAAATGACTTTCCTTTTTGTTACATTCAAATCCTAATTTTTAAATATCTTTCCTGATATAAAAAAACTTCATTATTTTTGCACAAAAAGCAAGCTCTAGTGAGAGTGAATGTATATAATATATATAATATATATATTATATATATATATTATATTATTATATATATATAGTCATGAAAGAAAAAACTCTAACTTGCTTCATTACAATAATTTATTTCAACCGTATTAATACGGCATCTTCAGGTAATCACAAGAACATGACTCTTACTGAGAATTTCCCAAAGTAACATGCTTTTAATTTGATGCAGGTAGAGAGCTCAATGTGCCTAATACCAGTGAGTAGAAGGACAGAGCAAGATATTTAGTCAATGAAGAAAAAACTCTAACAATTGCTTCATTACATAATTTATTTGCAACCGTATTAAATACGATTACCTGAAGATGCCGTATTAATACGGTTGAAATAAATTATTGTAATGAAGCAAGTTTAGAGTTTTTTCTTCATTGACTAAATTATTCTTGCTCTGTCCTTCTACTCACTGGTATTAGGCATATTGAGCTCTCTCCTTATGGTCCTACCTGCATCAGCTTGGTTAACCCACACGAGGAAAGGTCCTAACTACGTAAAAACTATATAATATATATATATTATTATATATAATATTATATATATATATATATATATTGTCATTAATTGTTTTATTTTCGTAGATTCCTCGGACATACATACATACACACAACTGCCCTTTATATATGTATAGATAGCGCGTATGATTCACGCTGGATGCTGCACACTTAACTTGTGTTACTCACACCCATAGCGAACAGGTTTGGTATATAGGACGTTTCATCGTAGTGTAAATGATTCAGCAAGCTAGACTGCGCAGATCCATTACTACTGAATAAGGAGTTCAATTCTCGCTGGATGCTCCAATACTTGTGAATTTGTCCCATAAAATAGTTTTTACATAGTTTCAAGTAAAATAATTATAATAATTTCAAAGAGCTACAAGTAACTATTCTTAATACAGATAATTTGCAGCTATATGGTTTCAAAGTATTCCTATCTAATACTAATGTTATTTCTTAAAAAGATAAAATTTGATCCATAAATCGAACCCTATCAAGTACTAACAAGGGAAAAGGTAGATAGACATCCTATATATATTAGGCACAAGCAATTTGATAATTCCCTCCTCATCTTTTATAGTTTGGAAGTCTTAGGGAAAATCTCTTTTGCTTCAGGGAAGCCTGTTAACACACAGCTGTTCTAATCAACCAAGCTACAAAGAGCCATTGGTGAGCGAATTGGGCAAATAGGACGCCCAATCGTGTTGTAATGGTTAGCTAGTCTCTTAGATCTATTAATACTTAATAGCATATTTCGATCCTCACCGGATGTGTCATTCCTGTGACCTTGTGTCACGTACTACCCATGGTTAACGGGTTTAGTAAAATAGAATGTCCCATCATAGTGTAATGGTTAGCAAGCTAGAATCCCTGATTTCGTCGCATAGAAGAAGACGAAATCGACCACGACTCGAAAAAGACTCGTCTCACTTTCATGAAGAAATTACTATTGGTTGGTTTAAAAGATAGAGAAGTAATCAAATACCTACAAAAAAGAGATCCAGTCTCTCCTGTATATTTAGAATTAATAACCTTTGTTCTTTAAATAATTACTTATATCTGTTAAAATATTTTAAACCTATTTAAACCTGAAAACCTATGAAATAGCAGATGTGGTCACTACTAGAATAGGCTCAGTCCTAATTAGTGATCATCCTCCACACATTAATCATTTGTTGCTTTTTTGTAAAAGGATGTAATCAGTGAAAATAAACATATTTCTTTCCTCTTTCTTTCTTTCTTTCTTTCTTTCTTTTTTTTTTTTTTTTTACTGAGAAACACTTAATATTGTCCCTTCTACGCATCTAGCTTTCAAAATATTCTGCCCTAAAACAATACTTATTGCAACCGGGACATATCTATCTATCTATTTATCAATCTATCTAAACCCTCATAGTGTAGCGGAGACATGAAGTCAACAACTCTTGGTAACTGTGCGCATTCTGGTTGTCGCGAGGAGGACTTGCAAGGAGCAATGACTGGGAGGAACTATGGTCGAAAGAGAATCATGGGAATCCGACATGATTATGATGTTGATGATGATGATGATGATGATGATGATGATGATGATATATATTATCAGGATATCGAGGCAGTATCTCTCTCTCTTTCTTTCTCTCTCTCTCTCTCTCTCTCTCTCTCTATATATATATATATATATAATATTTCCCTCATCACAAAACTTACCCACCTACCTACTTCCCCCTTCTATAAAACACTTGTATGATCCTGATAATTCAATAAAAGCTGAATACGCCGAGTTCAACACTCCAGCGAAATATACTGCACATTTTTGTTTGAGTTTTGTTCTTTCATTCCTCATATTTTACCTCATTCTGTCGGATTCATTCCAACCCCCTTTTCCTCATATATATATATATATATATATATATATATACATATAATTATTATGCCACGTATTGGCTAATCTTTAGTGAGGTAGGGGGGATTTATATCATTACGTCGGAGGAGAAAGAGATGACAGTATGAGTGTATGCATATATGCAACTGTGAAAACTTCTTTTGTGAACTGGGGATTGTCTCTTAGCGTAAAACTAAGAAAAAGCATTGTCTGCGCTTTTAATACGTTTTCACAATATATACATATATATATATTATATATATATATATATATATATATATATATATATGTGTGTGTGTGTGTGTGTGTGTGTGTGTGTGTGTGTTATGTTATAGACGACATAAACTCAACGGTGGTTGGTAACTGTCGGTTTCATGCCTATACTATACTTTATGTATAACTAGTGAAGATGGCGAAGGTATTGGCCGGACAGTGAAGGGTTCTATCCCGTTTTTGCTAGAGCTAGACTAGCGAGATTGTTTTTACTAAGGCGGAGTGTCCCACCTACCATTAGCTCTAGTCTTTACCGCACATATCGCATTATCCGAACTGTGCGACTCTTGCGCTGAGCTGCCGGGGACCAGTATCGAAGGAACCTTGCAATTCCTAGGCGGCTGCTCTACCGACTGAGGTAACCCGGTCCCCCCATATATATATATATATATATATATATATATATATATATACCACAAGGCATAAAATTAGCTTCATCATCATCATGTCGCGCAATCAGCACGGATATCCATGATAATCTCTCACCAACCTTCTCCATCCTTCATTGTCCCAGGGAGTTCCTCTGTGCAGCATCCAGTATCCGCGCTTAGCTAATCAATGTAGGTTCTTGCTGGGCGGCCCACATTAGCATGTCCATGTGTTGGCTTCTACAGGGGAACGTCACTTATGAGTTCGTCCTTGTTTCTCCAGCAGTGTCCTGCATGTGACTTTGTGTCGCGTCCTGTTCGTGGCGGAGGGATTGGGTACACACACGCACAATTAGTTGACTTTGGCTCTGGCGTTGTTACTAATCATAAATCGTATAGTGATAGTCTCGATTGTAATACACCCCCCTGCTAATCCGTTGGCTAAGCACTGCGATCATAGCCCTATACAGACGGACAACGAAGATCCGTTTAATAATGTTTAAGATACAAAAGGTTTGCATGATTTTCGAAAGGTCTCACAGATTAGGCCAAAATTATGCATGTAGTGTCGTGGGGATCTCACATTGCGCCGCGGTAGTTCCTCAGGGTCGATTCTCTGTCTAAGGCATCAAATGTGGTCCTATTGCGCCGTTGATATCTCTCTGGGTCGTATCTTGGAATCACGGCACCAAATGTGCGCCAACACTTTAGTCACATATACTTGATGAGGGTGAATTATTGGACAGCACTAATTACGACAAACATTTGGGAATTGTGCAAACATCTGAATTCTGATGCTATATACAGATATATATGCACAGACCAGAATCTGCACAAACCAAAAATTATCACTGAATACGCAATTCCAGTCAGAAAACCATTCCTTGCTATTGCTAAGAAGAAGAAAATAATTTCTCAGTTAGAGGACTTGGCCATCCTTGCAGACCATTACTGTCTACGACTTGTAATAAGTAATTGAGAGTTACTAACCCTATTTTATAATTACCTCCCCTTTTGAAAACATTCTAGTGAATACTTGACTATATAGACTCTCAATAAGTGTACCAATTATTCTAAGTAGAATAAAGCTTTCTAAAGTCTACCGGTGTTATCGTTTGTCATTACACGACTTTACGCAAAACCCTAAGCATTACATTTGCAAAGGTTGGGTTTTTGCGGACACTCGTAGCCAATGTTGGAAAACATATTAAAAAAGATGTTTTGTAGCTGAAAATTTTCTCTATCCAACGGTGATATTGTTCTCGTCGCATTTGATATAGATTCTGTGGAAATAAATACTTACTTTCGTATTTTCGTCGTTTGAAAATTTGAAGAATTTGACTATGAAAACTCTTGAAGAATTTGCAGAACTCTCTCAACATATACCACACCAATACAAACAAGCAAATAAACAGACAGGCGTTTTTTTCTCGTTGTTTTCTTTAATTCTAAAACAAGTGAAATATTACAGACAAGACGATCCGCTCCTTCATGAATCAATCAGCCGTCAAGCTTTTGTAAAAGGGCAAATATTTATGTTTGGGCGCAACTTGTGTGGTTTGCACAACTCAAGTCAGAAAAGATCTGAAATTCCGAAAGGACCACCTGCACGGTTACAAATATCGTGACATTTCTTGAAGAGTATAATGTACACTCTTTTACGAGCAAAACATTCAACTACTCCCACGACCAGAAAAAAACAGTTTTATTGTGAGAAACTTTTGTCGTCAGTTACCATACTTATGACCAGGGCGTCCCGTCGTGGTGTAATGGTTGACAAGCTAGCCTCGAAGATCCATTATTACTGAACTAGAATCGGCTACCCGGCATTGTCTGAGTAGAGGGGGGGGGTATAATAAAAAGTTGGTCTCGCAGATCCATTGATTGTTTTGGTCTTCCATAATTGATTTATGCTTCCATCACGAACGCAACAAATGACTTTCCTTTTTGTTACCATTCAAATCCTAATTTTTTAAATATCTTTCCTGAGATAAATAAAATCTTCATTATTTTTGCACAAAAAGCAAGCTCTAGTGAGAGTGAATGCACACACACACATATATATATATATATATATATATATATATATATATACATTGTCATTAATTGTTTTATTTTCGTAGTTTCCTCCGGACATACATACATACATATAGAAGGGGGAAAATATATGGGGCGAAATAGACCTTCGAATCAACAAGCTCCCTTCGAGGGGGAACCAAAAACAAGCGAGTTCTCCATCTTCTCACAAGCCAGACCCTCTGTTGGTCAACACATTCTTCGTCTAGTAGCTAGAAAATCCGTCGTCGTAGTCGAAATAATCTTTAGCAGTTCAAAATCACATTTCCTATTTAGTTTTGTTTCTGTTCGACTAAAATCCATTTCTTTACTGAAAAGCGCCTCGTCGTCGACTGCTGCTGCTGACTGCACAACGCTCGACTCACTTGTTATTTTATGGGCATATTAGCCAAACATCCGGGCACATCAGTCGAACCTCACGTCCGTCCAGGGCCCAAAACGCACTTGTTTTTGCATGCGGGAGGACGCGAGTTCGATACCGGCAGGCAAGACCATGTCTTGCTCTTTTTCCTTTCTCGTTCTCCGTCACATACATACATATACACAACTGCCCTTTATATATGTATAGATAGCGCGTACGATTCACGCTGGATGCTGCACACTTACTTGTGTCACTTCCAACCCATAGCGAACGAGTTTGGTAAATAGGATGTCTCATCGTAGTGTAATGATCAGCAAGTTAGACTCGCAGATCCATTACTACTGAATAACGAGTTCAATTCTCGCTGGATGCTCCAATACTTGCGACCTTGTGTCACATCCTGCCCGTGGTGAGCGAATTGGGCAAAAATGACGCCCATCGTGTTGTAATGGTTAGCTAGTCTCGTAGATCTATTAATACTTAATAGCATATTCGATCCTCACCGGATGTCTCATTCCTGTGACCTTGTGTCACGTACTACCCATGGTTAACGGGTTTAGTAAATTGGGTGTCACATCGTAGTGTAATAGTTAGCAAGCTAGACTCTCAGATCCATTACTACTGAATAACGAGTTCAATTCTCGCTGGATGCTCCAATACTTGCGACCTTGTGTTACATCCTGTCGTGGCGAGTGGGTTGGTTAAATAGGACGTCTCATCGTAGTGCAATGGGTAGCAAGCTAATCTCGCAGATCTATTAATATTGAATTAGAAATTCTTTCCTCGCTGGATGCCTCATACTTGCGACCTTATGTCATATCCTACCCATGGTAAATTATTTCGGTAAATAGAGCGTCTCACCGTGGTGTAATGGTTAGTATGCTAGTCTTACAGATACTATTGAATTGCGAATTCAATCCTCGCTGGATGCTCCATGCTTGCGAACTTATGTCACATTCCCCTGGATCTTTGAATACAATGACTACATTCACTGTAGAGGAGTAAGAGCCCTAACCTTCCAAAAGGGATGACCCGGGAATGATATTAAACTGCATCTGATGGTGAGGCCCACTTCTGGGGGGTGTAGTGTTGCTCTTTCATTACTCCCGGAGTGATAGTACCTGTTAGGGTCCCATATATTAGACAAATACATCTGTTAAAAATTATTCGTATTTAATATGAATGCGAGCAAAATAAATAAATAAATAAATAACAAAAACAAACATCGTAAACAACTACACAAAAAATATTATTTTCAGATGAGGCTTGATAAATAGTATTATTTAGATTTTTCGAACAGTTGTCCTGGTCTTTATTTTTATATACACAATGTTTCGGTCGATGTGCCTGCCAGCTTTCTTCAGGTGCTTCTTGTCAAAGTTTTGAGATAAGGCTTGATAATTTGTATTATTTAGATTTTTCTGTCTGTGGTCCTGATATTTTTTGTTACATACACAACGTTTCGGTCAATGTGCCATCCGGTCTTCTTCAGGTGTTTCTTGTGGTTAACGGAATAAGAATAAAGTTGCGTAAAGGCCTCCGATTCCGACATGAAGGTTCCCGACTTCAACAAAAATGTTCCCGAGTTCGACAAGAAATATCTGAAGAAGGCCTGAGAGAACATCTACTGAAAAATTGTATATGTAACAATAAAGATGAGGACAGCAGTCGGAAAAAATCTTTAAAAAAAAACACTAAAAATATACATATGAACATACAATGAACGCGATTCCCTAACATCTGGGCATAAAATAACCTTAGACGGGTTGACATGCTATTAAAATCAGTCAATTATATCATTTTCTCAATCCTTTATTAATTTTCTTTTTTGGGTGGGTGGGCCTGACTTCTGATTTAGGTCGGAAAATTAAAACGGAAAGTTTTTTGGTGGTACCCAATGCCAGTTTAACTACAGTCTATGAATTAACATTTTGCGAATTGGGTTACGGTTTTAGGGGATTAAGGTTGTATATATTTAATGTTGAAACATGTTTTTTTAAACAAAGTTTAATTGAAATTATACATTGCAATGCTAACACAAATAACTGTCTCAATAATAGATTCAATAATTAATTTCAATGGTTAATTAAATGTATAGTAATTTGGGTTTTTTTTTTTTTTTTTAAAGCAATACGTAATTAAAAACAACCTTAATCCCCTAAAACCGTAACCCAATTCGCAAAATGTTAATTCATAGACTGTAGTTAAATGGTCATTGGGTACCACCAAAAAACTTTCCGTTTTAATTTTCCGACCTAAATCAGAAGTCAGCCTTTTTTGCTTAGTGTCATTGTTTTTCTTTGCCACAGATTTCCTTTGCCATAGTTTTCCCTAATTTCAAAATATTTTGCTGATATATATTTCTTCAAAAATTCTGACCGACTGGAGCCCCACCCAGGTCCACTTAAAAAGATAAAAAAAATCAATGATTATCTGAATGATTAATCAGGGGATTGTACTGGGGAGTGGTCAGCGGGGGGTGGGGAGCAAATATTGGTCGAATAAGAGCAGTGATTAGATCTGAGCTACGACTACACATGCATAAACACGTATTGTCATAAATCAATAACTCATTCTACGCATACATTCACTCATATATATATATATATATATATATATATATATATATATATATATATACTTTCTTTGGTGCGGTACCAAGTAATTTGGTATTAGGATGATTCTAAGCTGGTCCTTTCTTCCAACGGTACGGTGTTGAAAAGTCCAGTTTCGATTTGAGAGCTCAATGTTTAATTTTTATAAACAGAGCAAAATAAATAGTAAAGACAAAAGCCTTAAAAATCGGGTATTAAGTGACTATGGTCCATTTTCACCCATGGGTATCTGAAACCCCTATGAGTTTCATCAGATCAAGTTTTTTTTTATTGAATATCAAATTTTCAATAAAGAACTTGATCTGACGAAACCCATAGGGGTTTCAGATACCCATGGTTGAAAATGGACCATAATCACTTAATATCCAACTTTTAAGCCTTTTGTCTTTACTAATATATATATATATATATATATATATATATTTGGACGAGTCTGTTTGCATTTCACGTAGCGCTAATACCCTTAGGAAAAATATGCACCCAAGAGCTCTCACTCCAGCTATGGGTACATAAAGGGCAGACTGGGCTTTTTAACTATTCTAGGGGGAAAACTCTGAATTCAAACCTGTTAAACCCCGCTTAAGAAATTGACCTTGCGTCGCATCCTACTCGTGCGGAGGGGTCGGTAAATCTCTCTCTCTCTCTCTCTCTCTCTCTCTATATATAATATA
>CM042143.1:75778396-75785896 GCA_023376005.1 Doryteuthis pealeii
ACTTTACCGCATAGATCCCTGTGCTACTAATGCGCTGAGTTGGCGAGGGCCGGTATCGAACCCAAAACCTTGTAATTCCTAGGCGGATGCTCTGTCGGCTGAGCTAAACCGGCCATTGATAACATATAACTGTGCAAATTATTTGTATACATAGGAATACTTGATACCATATAACAGTGTGCAAAGGATTTGTATTAGATAAGAATACTTGATATCATATAACAATGTACAAATTATTAAATTAGACATGAATTCTTGATATGATACAATAGTGTGCCAGGTATTTGCCTTAAATAGGAATATTTGATCCCTATAACTGTGCAAACAAATGATTACTATAGACAGTGCGATTTATAGGCAATGATTACAATGGAACATTGAAAATATAATTATTTATGAATAAACTCAAGCATTTGCAAATATATAAAATGTCTGCATTAAATAACCCAACAGAGGTTGATATGCCGTTAAATAAACCAAAACATCCAAACCAAACTTGACTATTTATTTCTTCGTTATTTGCTCTTTTATTAATTTGTGTATACGTCCCGTCGTGGTGTAGTGGTTAGCAAACTAATCCAGCGGATCCATTATTACTGAATAGCGAGTTCGATCCTCACTAAATAATAAATACCCCATAAAAGATGCCCAAGTAAAAAAAAAGATCCAATGTTAATCCGGCCTATTGGGAGGTCAGGAAAATATTTTTATTTTCATTTTTTTGTCTTTTAAATGTTTCTATTCGTATTTAAAAAAAAAAAACTCACCCATGTATGGTAGAAGGCAACTCGTGACGGATGTCCTGTGTGTATCAAACTTATTACACAAGAGTAATTGTATTCTAAACAAGCTTCTCAACAATTACCCCATGTCGAGGAACCCTACAGAGCATTTCTGAAAATCATTAGCAATGCGTTTGCCTCATAGATATGATATCCAGCGCAGCACCATACCACTTCAAAGCATTGGTGGATTGCTTCGCGTGGTATCGTGTTTAGCTATCTAACCTAACAGACCATCGTTAGAGGGTTCGATTCTTATTAGGGGCGCCATAATTCAAGCATTTTGTTAAACTATGCTAAGCTGAGCGTGGTGTAATGTTTATCTATGTAGGAAATAGACACGGCAAAACGAGTTCAAATCCTGATTGCATTTCTCATAGCGCTAATACTCTTGGGAAAGGTATGCATCCAGCTATTCACTTTCCAGCAATGATAAATAGTAGAGCAGACTATGCTCTTTCACCTTGGTTAGGCAACCAGTCTAGGAGAAAGAAAACTCTGAATTCAAACCGGTTAAATTTAAGTAATTGGCCTTGTGTCACATCCTGCCGGTGCGAAGGTGTTGGTAAATATGTATGGTAAGCTTCGCATATTGACTTCTTCAAGATATATATAGATAGAAAAGTTTCTCGCTTGAAGAACGAAACTCATGAAATATAGGAGCTTATATAAGACATTTCATTGGTCGGCGTAAATATTATTGTCAGCCAATCAGCACGACGAACAGAGGCTGAAAATGACAAAGTTGTGAAGTTTGAATAGACATTGTTAATTATTTTTGAAACTATTCATTCGATTGTCCACAGTATTATGTGGTTTTTCCCACCCGCCTAAGCTGGTGGTTCATTGGAGGCTGAGTGACAGCAAGTCACCCCAGGTCTCCATGACTCTTATGAGTATTCTAACTGATCTTGACAATGCTGTTGTTTGGATGGTGTCTATTCTTCTCCGGATTTCCAATTCTTCCAGACTCTTTTCCAAACCCTTGGAAACCGTTCCAAGAGCCCCAATTACGATGGGCTCGACATTTACTTTCATGTTCCACAGTTATTTTAGCTCTCCGGCCAGGTCCAAGTATTTGTCTATCTTTTCGTTTTCTTTCATCTTCACTCTGTTGTCCACCGGGATGGCAAAATCCAAGAGATGACACGTTTTCTTCTTGTTAATTAATACTAGGTCTGGTCTCCTGGTCAGGATTTAGTGATCTGTCTGTATTATTATTATTATTATCATTATCATTATTATTATTTTGAGTTTTTCACACCAGTGTAAGCTGATGGTTTTTCACTGGAGTCTAAGTGGCAAGTCTGTTCAGGTCTCCAGAACTCCTCTCAGTATTCTAGCCGATCTTAAGAATGCTGTGGTCTCAATGGTCTCGATTTCCAATTGCTCCAGACTACTTTCTAAGCTTTTGTTGTCGGTTCCAAGCGCTTCTACTACAATTGGTATCACCGTACTCCTCATGTTCCATCCTTCTTTTCAGCTCTTTGGCAAGATCCGAGTATTTATCTATCATTCCGCTTTCTTTCATTTTTCACTCTGTGATCTGCTGAAATAGCAAAACAACAAAACCTACAAGAGTAGAAGTTATTCTTTCTTATTCTTGTTGATTAATATAATGTTGAGCCTTTTATTATTATTATTATTATTATTATTATTATTATTATTATTATTTATTAGTAGTAGTAGTAGGAGTAATGTTGTTTGGATGGTCTCAATTCTTCCTCTGATTTCTAATTCCCCCATACTCTTTTTCAAAACTTTGGGGGCCATTCCAACGGCACCAATTACAATTGGTATGATCTTTACCTTCATGTACCACAGTTTTTTCCCGTTCTCTGGCCGGGTCCAAATATTTTCCTTTGTCTATTGTTTTTTTCCTTTTTACTTAGTAATTCCCCGGGTCTCATCTTCTTGTTAATTAACACTGAATTCTTTGCACAGTTTCCAGTGGATCACCCTTCCCACCCAGTCGAGCCTAGTCTTGTAAATTCTCTGTTAGTTATTATTATTATTATTATTATTATTATTATTATTATTATTATTATTATTATTATTTCACTCAATTCGAGTTTTTCACACCCGCCTTAGCCGGTTGTTCACTGGAGGCCAAGTGACAGCAAAGTCTACTCAGGTCTCCAGGACTCTTCTGAGTATTCTAGCTGATCTTAATAGTGCTGTAGTCTGAATGGTATCGATTCTTCCTCTGATTTCCAGTTCTCTAGACTCTTTTCCAGATCATTGGGGATCGTTCCAAGGGCACCAATTACAATTGGCACAACCTTCACTTTCATGTTCCACAGTTTTCTCAGTTCTTTGGTAAGGTCCACGTATTTGTTTATCTTTTTGCTGTCTTTCACTTTCACTTGGTGATCGGCCGGAACGGCAAAATCCACGAAATGATAAGTTCTCTTCTTTTTGTTAATCAATACTAGGTCAGGTCTCATGGCCGGTGTTAGGTAATCCGTCTGTACCTCAAAGTTCCAGGGAATTGTGTGCGTCTTATTCGCCAGGACAGGTTCAGTTTACGTTACGCTAAATGTCAACTGGTGGTTGCCATTACAGATGACGTGACAACAAATCTCTTTAAGGTACAAATACTCACTTACTGTGTTGTTTAAAAACAATACAGTCGACTGAATGGTTCCATTTTCGCCCGCCAGTCTCCAATTCGTCGAATCAGTCGCCTTCAATTCCAGTTAGTTAGATCTTCTGGAAAAGCCCTAGTTTTTCCCCAGCTTTTCCTTCTCTCTTTCTTTCACTCTGTAATCGACTGGAAAAGCAGCATCCATGACCTGACACATCTTCTTTTCTTTGTTAACTTTGAAAAGATCTGGTCTCCTGGCCTGGATTTGTCTGTTTGTTTTAAAAGACGTTTACATTTTCTCTTTTTTCGGACAGTCTCATATTATTATTATTATTATTATTATTATTATTATTATTATTTATTTACCCAACCTATCCACAAAAACAGGGTGCGTTACAAGGTCAATTTTTAAGCGGAGTTTAATAGTGTGAATTCAGAGTTTTCTTTCTCCTAGAACGGTTGCCATATCAAGGTTAAAGAGCCCAGTCTGCCTTACTATTTACCAGTAATTGTTACGAGAATAATTGGATTCATACATTTCCCAAGGTTATTAGCACTATGAAAAAGGCAGACTCGTCCAGGATTTGAACTCAGTTCGCCATGTCCATTTCATTCTTCATACTTGTCTATTCGACATTTTTCCATGTGCTCTGAATACAATACGTACTACTGTTTTATTCAGCTCTCAGGTGAAGTTCAGATACTACATTTTTTTCTTTCCATTTTACCACGAATAACGAAATTCACTATCTAATAAGTTTTTTTCTCCATTTCCTGATAATTAGGGGCCGGTTTAGCAAAAACGCAAAGGCGCAAAAACAATCTCCTTGGTCTAGCGCTAGTGAAAAGGGGATAGACTCCCTCGCTGTCTGGCTGATACCGACTTTAGGCCATCCCGACCACACTATATTTTTTGTCTAGACATCAGATTTTGGTTATGCGATCGTTTCATCTAAAAATAATTGATATTTTTTAGTTTATTATTATTATTATTATTATTATTATATTATTATTATTATTATATATTATTATTATTATTAACTTCTATCAAGAAACAATTTCAATAATATATTATATCAGTTTATAGCATGGATATAAATTTAAACTGGTGGAAATATTGAATAAAATAATAAGTGGATTCTCATGCGCCAGCGGCCCATGATGAGATTGATAATTCTATTTAGGAAAGGTGATGGATATTAATTAGCATTTCATTGCTATCTCAATTATATTCCCATCTGTACACACACATGAACACATGCACACACACACACACACACACACACACACACACACACACATATATATATATACATATATATATATATATATATATGCATATATATATGCATATATGAGAGTAAATATATATGTATATATATATGTAAATATGAAAATATATATGTGGATATATATATGTTGTTTGCCAGGTCACTGTTACAAACACATAGACACACACACACACACACACATATATATATATATAATATATATATATATATATATTATAATATATATATAATATATATATTTGTGTGTGTGTGTGTGTGTATGTGTGTTGTGTTTGTGTGTGTGTAAGAATATGACTGAAAAAATGAATAGCATGTTGTTGAAATTAACAACTTATTAACTTGATGTTCATTATATATATATATAAATATGTAGTTATATATATATATATATATATATATATATATAATATATAATATATATTATATTATATATATACAATGTATGTATATGTATATATGTTTATATATATATATATGTATATATATACGTATATATACATTATGTATACATAAAATATGTATGTTTATAAATATGTATGTTATAAATATGTATATATATATATATATATATATATATATATATATAGTATATGTACAATTATATATATATATATAAATATGTATGTTATATATATATATATAATATATATATAATATATATATACACAACACAGTCATATATATATATATATATATTATATATATATAGTAATATATATTGATGAAAAAAATTAACTATTAAAGATGACGTTGCTCAACAAGAATGCTGAGACCACAAAATTTTAGTTCTGTTTGAAGTTAGAGTGAAATTTGTTTTCAAAGTTAGAGCATTTTAAGTGTATTGCTTTCATAAAGAATTATCGCTATGATGTGTCGTTTTTTGCTGGATCAAGATTTCATACATACATACGTACATGCATACATGAAGATTTTATTAATAGTCATCAGAGAAGCATACAGGTATAATGGGGGATACTTGCTGTCACTTGATCTCCTGTGATGACAACCGGATAGTATTGGGGGAGGGGGCTCAATAAATGATTATACAAAATATACATACAATAAAATAGTTAACGAGACTATTATAAAGTGGGTTTAGTTCGAATAGGGTTCCATAGAGTTTTTGCTTCAGGCTGAACTAAGCTAAATAATAATAATAATAATAATAATAATAATAATAATAATAATGAAGGTCGCACCAATTGTAATTCGTGCCCTTGGAACGGTCCCCAAAGCCCTGGAAAAGAATTTGGGTGAATTAGAAATCAGAGGAAGAATCGGGACCATCCAAACTACAGCACTGTTTAGATCGGCTAGAATACTCAGAGGAGTCCTGGAGACCTGGGTAGAGTTGCTGTCATTCAGCCTCCAGGGAACCTCTAGCTCCTCCAAGTGTGAAATCCTCATACTACTACTACTACTACTACTACTACTACTACTACTAATAATAATAATACATTTCAGCCGAGCAGCGAAAGAGTCTATCCCATTTTCGCTTACGCAAAGCCTGGGAGATTGCTTTTACTGAAGTGGAGCGCTACACCTACTGTCAGCTCCCAGATGC
The DNA here is from genome assembly GCA_023376005.1 of Doryteuthis pealeii. Taxonomy (NCBI): domain Eukaryota; kingdom Metazoa; phylum Mollusca; class Cephalopoda; order Myopsida; family Loliginidae; genus Doryteuthis; species Doryteuthis pealeii. The sequence continues at coordinate 75,784,622 of CM042143.1, forward strand.
TTTTACCGCATAGATCAGATTATCCACGCTGTTCTACTCATATACTGAGTTGACGTGGACTGGTGTCGAACCCGGAACCTTGCAATTGCTAGGCGAATACTCTACCGACTGAGTTCATACAGAGATGAATAATAAAATCAAATATTGGTCATAGGAAGCATTCCAACGAGGTTTGTGAAAAATTGACTTCTCATTGCTAAAAGCAGCTATAATACTGCGGAGAGTCCTGGGGGTATAATAGTGAATGAGTATCAAGGGAGTACTGTTGAGAAAAGCGTAAATAATAAGGAGAGTATAGAATAACTGAGAGTACTTGGGATCAGTTCATCTCATTCAATATCAGTTGAACATAAAATGATAATAATTATGATTAATATGTATAAATGTATCCATCTATGTTTTTTAAGAATATGATTGGAAAAAAAATGAAAATCAAGATATTCAATAAATTGCTGCTGCTGATAATATATATATATATATATATATATATATATTATATATATAATATAAATTTATGCTGTTTTATTTTGATTTAGTGTGTCCTGAGACTCAGGATTTGATCCGAATGAATCCCCGGGAAATTTGATGGGTCCCAGTTTCTTAATAAATTGCAGAGTTTTTATCTATGAACAACTAAAGATGTCTAACCCCTACCTCGTACCCCATACAGTGTAATTCGTTTCCAAGAAAATATTGAAATCTATATACCTTTAGCTGGAAATGATGGGGGAAGAAAAAAAACTGAGACGCATGGATACTGTTTTTCTGCGTCCTTTTTTTTATGCGTCAGTGACGCAGGCTGCTCATCTATGAACATATCTGTATATATATATATAATTGAATGTCAGTGTGTGTGTAACAGTAACCTATTAAATATGTACGCACACGCAATTATATATATATATATATATATAATATATATATATGTGTGTGTGTGTGTGTGTGTGTGTGTGTAAGTTGAAAATGGAAATGAATCCGACAATATATATATATATATATATATATATATATATATATATATATATATATAATATATATATATTGTATATATATATATATGTATATGTATATATGTATATATGTGTATGTATATATATATGTATGGATGGATTTAACATTGTTACATCGTGCCTGTGATGGAGGGGTTGGTGAATACAGTCACCTTGCAAAAACATACACACATACGCATATATATATATGTGTGGATGTGTGTATGCCAAATGGTATATATATATATATATATATATATATAGAACCATCATACGAACAGTATGT
>CM042143.1:75793396-75808396 GCA_023376005.1 Doryteuthis pealeii
TTTAACTTCTCTTGTTAACTCACTGCTTACTACTTCTACTGATCTTAACTCGTCGGCTATTTTCTCTGGGATTCTTGTTAAGGGTTGGTCTTCGTTCTGTTGATACATCTTCGTGCTGGGCCGGTAATTTTTTTTTGATATTCAATTAATAAACAAGACTTGGTTGTTTCTTAATAAAGCTTTATCTTTAAAACACAGCCCATGATTCCGCCGCGGTGAGACCGACTCATCAGAGCCGACAATAGCCTCTGCACTCCTCAGACACCGGGTCGCATCTGACTAAATAAACTAAAACTTATTCTCACGGCTCCTAATGGCATGCCTACCGTAAGGTCAGTTAGGATCATCGTCATGTAATTCATAACCCCAACGGGTATTGAAAATTCCCCACCTCCGATTTTAAATCTAACGAACTTTATTTAAATATTCTAACTACAGGTACGTATATAAATAATAGGCTGCTATGGATTATGTAACACGAGTCCTTCACACCAGTAATACATTTTAATCTGACTGAAATCTAAGACAAGTCCCCTCATTTCTTTCTGTTGTCCTGTGGTCTGCAAGGTGTCAATCCTTCCTCTGATCCCCCAGTATGTTCAAGGAGAAGCCACTGTGTCGTAGTGGATAATCAAACCAAACCAAAATAGATCCCCCAAACTCTATTCCAGTTTTTTTATGATTGTTTCAAGAGTTCCGCTTTTGTCACCTTAATGTCCCACAATCACCTTAGCCCTCTGGCAAGGTTTAGGTATTAGTCTAGTTTTCCGTTTTCCCCGTTTTTAGTCTATGATCTGCTACATCAGCCATTTGTCTCCGATTATGTATTCTACCTTACCAGCCTACTTAAATCTAAAGATAAACATCACTAAATAGATATGTATGCATCTCTATTAGCATCTATCTATCTATCTATCTATCTATCTATCAACCACTCCAATCGAACAGGATGCGATAAATGGTCAGTTTCTTAAGCGAGGTTTAATTTCATAGTTTTCCTTCTCCTAGACTGGTTGTCTAACCAAGGTTAAAGAACCCAGTTCTCCCTACAATTTGCCCATAGCTAGAGGGAGAATAATTGGATTCCTACCTTTCCCAGGGGTATTAGCGCTATAAGAAATGTGTGTGCTGGCCTATCCCCCAACTCAGAACAAGAGTGGCACAGCTTGGATAATCTGATCTGTGCGGTAAAATATGTGCTAGAAGGCTGTGGCTGAGGGTCTTCGTATCTTGAGTATGCAGTTGGATTTCGTGAAGTTCACATTTTGGAGAGTGAGAAGTGCCCCTTCATTGCCATTGCTCCCAGGTACACTCTGAATGTAGTATCTGTTAGGGACCCATTTATGGGTTGAATAGAAAACTTGACTTTTAAAAAATGTGTTAATAATTGAGTCTTGAAAAATTTTGAATAGCCATCAAGCATGAATCGAACAAAACGTCTTCGGCATAAAATAACCCAACAAGGGTTGACATGCTGTAAAATCCAACAAACGAAACCAAACCATTCCCCACGACGATAACCATTACGCACGTAGACCTTTGTAATCTATTATTTTGTGGTGCAATGTTTAACGAGTAAGGGTATTACTAGTGAGTTCGATTCTCACTAGGTGACCTATAAGTCTGGCTAGTACCATAATTCAGCTTAGCGTAGTGAATAACTACGAGTGTCTTGTGTAGTGGATAACTAGTTAGGTTAGAAGGACCATTGTTAGTGAGTTCGATTCTTACTGGGTGTTTCGTACTCCTAGCCTTGTGCCAAACTAAGCCAAATTTAGTAATTGACTACTTGTATAAAATGTGACTTTGTTTTTATTGGTTACGCTATCTGGACACACTTCAAGAGTAATGTGAAATTCCGTTGTTATGGTAATATCAGAAATTAAACATCGAACATTCTCCCAGTTACCATAACAACAGGGTTTTTTTTTTATCAAAGATTACTATTAATAAAATAAATGGAAGAAAAGTAAAAAAAAAAAAAAAAGGCATTTAAAAAAAAGTTAAAATAAATGAATAAATAAATGAATAGATAAAATAAAAAGATAAGCAAGAAAATAAATTTTATTTCAATATTTATTTGAGTTTTACATTTTTTGTATTAGCATTAAGTTTGATTAAATTCTGGCAATTTGAAGCCGAATAAGTTAAAATATCAATAATTTGCTGAATTTATTTTTCTTACAATTTGGTCATTTTTTTACTTTTATTTAATTTTTCTTATTTTTCATATTTCATTTTACATATTTGACATTTATTAGCCATAGAATTAAAGTGTTGATGCATGCCCGATATAATAATAATAATATAATAATAATAATAATAATAATATATAATAATAGGGATGTGACCATAAACCATGTATTAAGCGAATGTAGCAAACAGCCTTGTCCAAGATTTGAACTCGGGTCTACGAGTCTATTTCCCGCGACTCTCTCTCTCTCTCTTTCTCTCTCTCTCTCTTTCTCTCTCTCTCTCTGTCTCTGTCTCTCTCTCTCTCTCTATATATATATATATATAAGATTTTTGATGTTTGTTTTTAGAGGCATTGTTGAATAACGTATATATTATTATTTATATTTTTGCTTGAAGGCAATTACAATGCGTATATCGTATAAAATTCGATAATTATAGAAAATAACCATGACAAGTGAATTTGGCAAACGATTATGCGATGCTAGAACATCGTACAGTCTGTTTCAACTTTATTAAGTCTCATCAGCGATGTATTCTAACGATTTCCCTCCGACAGAAATCGAAACCGGTAGTACAGCAGACAAAGTCTATGACTTTACCGCTCGGCCAACGGTCTGCATCGTACAATCCCTGCGAAATTAACCTGTCAATGATAATAGCACGCCTCTACCATATGAGGTACGCGGACGTTGAGTGAATAACAACATCGCGGATGAGACTTAATAAAGTTGAAACAGACTGTACGATGTTCTAGCATCGCATAACCGTTTGCCAAATTCACTTGTCATGATTATTTTGTATAATCATCGAATTTTATACGATATACGCATTGTAATTGCCTTCAAGCAAAAATATAATATATATATATATATATATATATATATATATATATATATCGGAGTTAGAGACACACACAGAGTCAGAAACAGACAGAAAGACACAGACAGACAGTTAGAATTAAAAGTGTGAGATTAGATATAATGACTGTAAAATATACTTTTGGTTTATTTATCACTTGACACAACTTGCTCTGTCCTCAAAATAATATGTTCTCATGGTAATACAAATATGCCTCAATATCGTTGGTATCTTTTTCTGGAATGGGAAAGAAAGAAACAGAATAATATTGCTTTTCTGAAAGCGTAACATTCTTACACGCGCAAGAAGGCAGGAAGGAAATATTAAGCCGAATAATATCTTAGATAGAGTGACGAGAAGATCGACATGCTTTCGCCCTGATAATTGCAATCACAGACAAAGCAGGTCTAAAAGATGAAACAGAAACAGATAATGAAGAAACACATTCCTGTGTTTCGTCCCCATCGCCCGATATTTTGGAAAAAAAAAAATAATTCGTCGATGGTATCCCAGAATGATTGACAGGAAATCTGATTGAATGAATGAGTACTTGGCAAATCACTTTCCCATGAATACCTTACCGCCCAGGTAGAAGCAAAAGCTGCTAGTTCCATTACTGTCACGTCAGCCGCACTTGGCGTAACGGTTATCGTCGTAATAAATGGACTCGCCGAGTCAGGTTCAAATTCTAGATGAAACCGTTTGCAAATGCTCTCTCGAGGAAGTCATAAATCAGTCTCTTCTTCAACCTCTTACCCAGCATTGGGTAATGATTGATTGAATAACTATTATGACATGTCAACTCGTCAAGGGTTATTTTTATCCCTAGAAGTTAGGGAATCGCATTCATTATACTTTCATATTTACATTTTTGTGAAGTTACTTGTTCATAGTTCTTTTTTTATCACAAGGTCTTATCAAATACAAATACTTTTCAAACAGATCTGTTTGACCCATAGATGAGACACTAATAGGTACTACCATCCCGGGTACAAGTGGACCCGAGAGTAATATCAATGGATGATTACTCCCCAGATCCCAGACTCCAACCTCACCATCAGATGCAGTTTAATGTCTCTATACAGCGCACCCCTTTTTAGGGGTTTACTCCTCTGCGGGTGAGACAGTCGGTGTATTTTAAACCTCATCAACAGAGCTCTAGCCAAGGGCAAATAGTAGAGTTGACTGGCCTTTTCATCTTTGCTACAGCAACCTGTCTAGGAGAAAGAAAATTATAAATTCAAACCAGCGATACTCAACTTAAAAATAGATTTTGTGTCGCATCCTGTCCTTAGCGGAGGAGTTGCGTAAATGCAACTGTCACTTTATCCCAGAGAGAGAGAGAGAGAGAGAGAGAGAGAGAGAGAGAGAGGGAGATATAAGAGCAAATATTGCATGGAAACAATCAAGATTATTTATTGTCTCATACCTACGTTCTTCTCTCATTCTGTTTCATCCTATTGGGAGGTAGGGCTTAGTATATGGTCACTGTACCTATCAACCCCAAAAGGGGTGTCTTGGGTATGACAGTTAACTACATCTGATGTCGAGGCTCCAGTTCTGAAGATCTGGGGAGTGTAGAGGTCCCCTGCAATGCAATTATTCCCAGGTCAACTCTGACCCGGAGTGGTTAAGTACTACACCTGTTAGGGTCCCATCTCTGGGTCAAATAGGACTGTTTAAAATTATTCATTAAGACCGTTTACAAGAAAAAAAAACACTTAAGAAACAATTATACAAACTAGCAAAAAAAAAAAAAAAACAACACAATTAACAATTAATTTTAAAATTATTGCCTGAGGGGGTGGGAGTTAAAAATTCAGTGTCAGAGAGTTTGTACCATAGGTAAGTAAAATAATTATAATCAATTTATTAAAGGAGTAAGAAAAGTAAAACAATTTGAAATGGAAACTTAGTTCTGATAACTTTAAATATATATATCAAAATAAAACTAATTATATATAGATATATGATACCGGGCATGCATCTATTAAAAATTGTTTAAAGAAACGACGAGGATCGTCTAAGTTTACATGCTCGAATTTTAAGTGTATCTATTCTATGTTATGACGATTTTGGGTAATATGACGTAAGCAGTGACGCAGTTTCAGTTACAGACAAATTATGACCTAATCTTCCTTATTAATAGAAATGTACGTACAATGAATGTTCAAAAATGGGTGTTCACGTACAATGATCGCGATTCTCTAAACTAGGCATGAAATAATCCTTAAGATTTGAACATAAAGACGATATTGAATTATGCATTATGCTTATATTGTAAACTGAACTCCAAACATATCGGAACTCACTCGCCTCCATTTTTAAAGATTTCTTTTCTCAAGAATGAAAATAAAAATATCCCTGAATAAAAAATAAAAAATATCAACGAAAGTCATTGCTAGACTAAATGCGTAAAAAACTTATTTCTGCGAAATTTTAAATGGACATAAACTAATGCATTAAATTTACATCGTAAATTGAACAATTTATATTTTTTATTTGGATTTTTCGGACTGTTGTCCTCATCTTTATTGTTATACACACCATTTTGGCTGGTGACTCTCGGTAATCTTCTGGTGTTTCTTGTCGAAATTGGGGACCTTCTTGTCGATCTCGGAAGCCTTCAAGTCGTAATCGGGAACCTTAGCGTCATTTCGAACCGAACCCTTTATTCAATTCACCGGGGTAAACTGTTTTCATTCATCTAACGATGACCGAGTACTAGTGTTAAGCTATGTTAAATATTGTATGTTATGATCGTCCGTTGTCAGGATCGAACCTGCAACCTACAGATTACTTAGAATTGTACTATCTCAACCCTTATATCCGTTGCGCCATGCGTCCAACAATAAAACGAGGACAACAAATCCAAATATTATAAATTATCAAGCCTCATCTAAAAGAATTCAGAAAAATAGTAGATTTTCTGATTGGTGACAGAAAGTCACTGTTAAATTATTCATCGTAACCGATCCAACGTTTTTATTTCGACTCCGTTGGACACACTTTAAATTTTAAGTCATTTTTAAACATATTAAGTCTAAATACGTAAGAAAAATCTATTTTCTTATGGAATTACGGTACTTCAATTATTCGAATGTATACCCTCTTGATATCCTGCCAAGAAGCCAGACTCTCAATGTCTTTTTGTCCGTTCCCCCTCTCTTTGCGTCTATGTCTCGTTCTGTCTGTCTGTCTTTCTTTCTGTCTGTCTGTCTGTCTCTCTCTATATATATGATTGTATATGTAATGGCATACACAGGAATAACTTATTCCTGTGTATACCATAATAATAATAATAATAATAATAATAATAATATATATATATATATATATATGTGTGTGTGTGTGTGTGTGTAAAGACAGCATAGAAGATTAAATTGCTATGTTTATGTTTTACTATAAAAAGGATAGCTTCTTCAGAATTAATACACATCCTAAGGGAAATATCCATCCCTATTGGCCCTCTCTCTTGGTATGTCCTCTAGACGGTATCTTGTGTTCGCACAGAGTTGAGGAATATAAGTTTTTGCTAGTCGACCATTACTGCAATTCTGGTGTGTCCATATATAATATATATCAGTGACGTCTTCGGGGCTGGCTGGTTGGTTGGTTGTTGGATTTTACGACATGCCAACCCTTGTCGGGTTATTTTATACCAAAGATGTTTTAAATTATTCATTCTTGAAGGGTTCTCAGTTTTTTTAAACTCAAACTCTATCTTAAACACATTTTTAAACTTATTTTATTTCTATTTAACCCATAAAAAGGACCCTAAAAGGTACTACTACTCCGGGCCAACGGGGACCTGGAAGCAATGGTGAAGGGGTGCTCCACATTCTCCAGACCTCCAGAACTTGAACCTCACCATCAGATAGAATACACAGGACATTAAGACCCTCAGAAATCGCCTTCTAGCATATATATATCATAAAAAGCGTTGGGGCTCGCCAATAGGGTTGGGACAATCATGTAGGTACTAGGGCTTAACCTGACCAGCCAATTGATTGCAGGAGGCCACTCCAACCGCCCGTTTAGCCTTATTAAGGGACAAAGGGGATTGCTGCACGTTATGGACTGCTCAATCATTAGGTTTCCGTCCTTAAGCATCTCGGGTCACCACCCACGGCCAACCGGTAGCCCCATTGGGGGAATGTTACCAATCTGCAGAGGTGCAGTCGGTGTATTCTAAAGCCCCAGCCGACAGGGCTTTCGGGGTGGGACGAAGAGTTATTCTCTCAAGTCTGTCTATTAGGAAACGATAAAAAACTTCAGAACAAATCTCATATTCTAAAAAATAAATTGGTAGTTCCAATAATTGCAGGAACACATTGAACAAAAAAACAGAAGATGCAAGTAATCATAGAAACTATATAAGTTGTTGGCGATGTGGTCTATTATCAGCATCAGCCAGACAGTGAGGGAGTCTATCCCCTTTTCGCTAGCGCTAGACCAGGGAGATTGTTGAGGTGGAGAGCCATATCTACCGCCAGCTCCTCACTTACGATTCCAAGACTGGTGTTCTACTGACTGAGGGGAATTATTATATAATCAGAAAATAATGGTGATGTAGGGAGGTACAGGTGCACTGGAGAGACCTGCTACAACTCGAGACCCGTGTATAACAATTCCCCCCTTCTAACAAAACAAAAAAAACTATTTATTTGACAGCTCAACAAGTTGAAAATAACATTATTATTATTATTATTATTATTATTATTATTATTATTATTATTATTATAAGAGAACATGAAAAAACATACAAACAAAAAACCCTAATAGATCAGGAATGCATTTTGCGTCCTGATGACATGTTGTATACGCTAGACGATGCGTGGGACATCTTTTTTCATATGAACACCCGGTGTTGTTGATTGAATAATAAACAGTAGGACGGGAGACGATTTCACGGATGCGCGCACATGGTCCTGTGGGAGCATGCACACACACAAACACACAGGCGCCTGTATATATATATATATATATATGTGTGTGTGTGTGTGTGTATGTGTGTGTTGTGTGTGTGTGTGTGTGTGTGTGTGTGTGTGTGTGTGTGAACTAGAATCATCATTATCATTATCATCATTATGTCGTGCTGACAGCACGAATTCCCATGACTCTCACTCACTAACCGTTCCTATCGGTCAATGTAAGTGTTTGTTTCTCAGCCCACTCTGGTGTGTCCATGTTTAGGTGTCCGCTTGAGAACGTCTCGTATGAGTTTGTACTTAATTCCCCTGGACGGGGTAAGCTGACATATAGTTACCCTTTTGTGGAGTTTCTGCCATCAAGATTTGTTCAAGTTGGCTCACAGCATCCTTGTGTGGTTCCCATCTAGTTTTATGAACTAGAATTAACACACACACACACACACACACACACACACACATATATATATATATATATATATATATATATAGTCCTAGAAACCCGAGGAAACTTGCTGTAACTCAGCCTCCAGTGATTCATCGTCTACGGCAGGTGTGAAAAACTCAATAATAATAATAATAATAATAATAATAATAATAATAATAATGAAAATCAGAAGAAGAATCGAGACCATCCCAACAACAGCACTGTTAAGATCAGGTAGAATACTAAGAAGTCCTGGAGACCTGTGGAGATTTGCAGTCCTTCAGCCTCCAGTGAACCACCAGTTAATGTGGGTGTGCAAAACTCCCATGGAGTATAATAATAATAATAATAATAATAATAATAATAATAAAAAATAATAATAATAATAATAATAACAGACTGGAGGATCTGGAAATCAGAGGGATAATTGAGACCATCCAGTCTACTGCATTGCTGCAATCGGCTAGAATACTCAGAAGAGTCCTGGAGACCTGAGGAGACTTGTTGTCACTCAGGCTCCAGTGAAATACCATCAGCTAACGCTTGTGTGAAAAAACTCGAATAATAATAATAATAATAATAATAATAATAATAATAATAATAATAATAATAAACTGGGAAAATGGATGGGAGTTGTTGTAGACTTGAAAAAGCGGGTAAGTTCTTGCGCAGAATGTCTAATCTTTCGTCAGTTGATTATTATTACAATAATTATTATGAAAGTCATCGTTCTGATTATTCTTTCCAATGCTTTCGTCATTAATTCTCGTAATTAATGTTTTAATTAATTTCGACTTTAAAATAATTACGAGTTAACTTGTTATTATATTTCACCCTTGGGAAATAGAAAAGTCGACTGAGTGAGCATCGCCGTAGGGCAATGGTTAACAAGTTAGTCACACAGGCAATTACGATCACGGTATGTTCGATCTCCCTAATTTCCACTCGTTGCTTCGGCGCATCGCCTGCAGTAATGGGTTAGCGAGCTTGACTGACACTCCATTGTGAATTCGATTCTAACTGGGTGACAAATCTTGCTGGCCTTGTGGCAAACTAGACTACGCTTAGTAAATGACAAGCCACATGTATAGCCTTATGTTAGACTTGCATAAACATAGTAAGTGTCAACGAAGGTATTCTCTGGAATGTTGTTGTTATTGCTCTTCTTCTTCTTCTTCTTCTTCTTCTTCTTCTTCTTCTTCTTCTTCTTCTTCTTCTTCTTTCCACCTGCCGTAACTGGTGGTTCACCGGAGGCTGAGAGACAGCAAGTCTCCTCAGGTCTCCAGAACTCTGCTGTAGTTTGCATGGTCTCGATTCTTCCTCTGATTTCCAATTCACCCAAATTATTTTCCAGAGTTTTGGGGACCGTTCCAAGGGCACCAATTACAATTGGTACAACCTTCACCTTCATGTTCCATAGTTTTCTCAGTCCTCTGCCAAGGTCTAAGTATTTGTCTATCTTTTCGCTTTTTTTCATTTTCACTCTGTGGTCGGCCGGGACGGCAGAATCCACGAGATTGCATGTTCTCTTATTCTTGTCGATTAATACTAGGTTCGGTCTCCTGGCCGGGATTATGTGATCCGTCTATACCTCCAAGTCCCAGAGAATTTATTATTATTATTATTATTATTACTAGCAAATATATGCACCCTCCGGGTGCAAGTATTTAAGTTTTAATGTAATAGAATATATTAAATTAGAAAGGCTAATGAAACTAAATAAGAATGCAGATAAAATGATTTGAATCAGAGGGGTGTATAATCGAAAAATAGAACAACTGAAACTTACTCTTCTATCACTCTCGTCTTTCATTGCTAAATCTTCTTAATTTAATAACTTAGTTAAAATAGGAAGTAAAGAATAAAATCAGAATTATTTCTTTTTATTAAGGGATTTCTTTTAAGAATTATTGAAGAGATTTTTGATCACACTCATTAAGATAAAACCATACGATTAAAAATCAATAATACTAAGCACATATTTATTAAAATCAATTTTTAATTTCAATATGCAAATTAGCCTCCCTGTCCACACTGTAAACTGCTATTTTAGTGTATATATAAATACAATTGCAGATTATTCATTTGTAGATATGATTAACAGTATTAATAATGAAAAACAATTTTATTAGAAATTGAGGTTTAAATAAAAAATAAAATTCATGGAGAATGTGACGTAAATAACTAAGGGGATTGTGACTTGAGTAATGATATAGTTTCGGTTACAGACAGAAAAGCACACAATCTCCATTATAATAAGATTATTATTATTAGCACATATCCGCACCCAACGAGTGCAAGTATTTAAGCTTTAGTGTAATAAAATATATTAAATTAGAAAGGCTAATTTAACTAAATAAGAATTCAGATAAAAAGTTTTGAAACAGATTGTGGGGGAGGGGCGGATAATCGAACAATAGAACAACTGAAACTTACTCTTCCATCACTCCCGTCTTTCATTTCTAAATTTTACTAATTTTACTAATTAGTTAAAATAAAAGTAAAGAATAAAATTACAGTTATTTATTCTTGTTAATGGATTTATTTTAAGATTTATCCCCGTGATTTTTTTCTCATATTCATTTAGATAAAACCAAAAAATTTAGAAATCAATAATACCAAGCACATATCTATTAAAATCAAGTTTTTATATCAATATACAAATTAGCCTTCCCGTTCACACTGTAAACCGCTATTTTATTGTAAATATAAATACAATGACATTATATTCGTATGACGATATGGTCAACAGTATTAATAATGTAAAGCAATTTTATTAATAATTGAGGTTTAAATAAAAATAAAATCAAGGAGATTGTGATGTAAATAACTAAGGGAATTGTGACTTGAGTAGTAATATAGTTTCGGTTACAGACATAAAACACACAATCTCCATTATAATAAGATGTGAGTTTATCACACCGGTGTTAGCTGATGGTCTTTCATTGGAGTTTGAGTGACTACAAATCTCCTTAGGTCTCTAGGACTCTCTTGAGTTTTCCAGCTGATTTCAACAATGCTGTTTTTTGGATGGCCTCAATTCTTCCTCTGATTTCCAGTTCTTCTAGTCTTTTTTCTAAGCTTTTTTTGGGGGGAGGGGGGCGTTCCAAGTGCCCCAACTACAATTTGTTATACTTTCACCCTCATATTCCACAGTTTTTTTTTTCAATTCTCTAGCAAGGTCTAGGTATATGTTTATCTTTTCGTTTTTCTTCATCTTCACCCTGTGATCTGCTGGAACTGCAAAATCTACCAGTTAACAGGTTTTCGCTTTTTTTTCCTTTTTTTTTTTTGCGAATGTTTTCTGAAGGGGTCAGAGTGACAGCAAGTCTCCCCAGGTCTCTAGGACACTTCCGAGTATTCGAGCCGATCTTAACAATGCTATGGTCTGTAGGGTCTCTATTATTCATCTGATTTCAAATTTCTCTTTCCAATCCAATTCTTCCTCCAATTTCAAATTCTTCTTGGGGATCGTTCCAACTATAATTGTTATCACCGTCGTCTTCATGTTCCAGAACGTTTTTTTTTCCAGCTCTCCGGCAAGATTACAGTATGCTTCTTACTCACCATATCTACCTCAGTACAAGTTGTTTCCTAAACTGAAAATTCATAATAGAACACTGAGGACGTGGAGGACATAAGAATAAATAAAACAGAGCAGCCTCATAACATAATAATAATAATAATAATAATAATAATAATAATAATAATGTTTTCTTCAACTAAAATATATTACTTATAACTTTAATAATAACTGGAATAATGATTAGTTACGGTTAATAAAAATAAAGTTCATGAAAATGATGAAACTAATGTTGTTACTACTACTACTACTACTACTACTACTAATAATAATAATAATAATAATAATAATAATAATGATAATATGAAGAAATTTGATAGTAATAATAGTATAAAGAAATTTTAATAATAATAATAATATAATAATATGAAGAAATAATAATAATAATAATAATAATAATAATAATAATAATAATAATAATAGGAAGAAATTTATAATAATAATAATAATAATAATAATAATAATAATATGATCATAATGAAAATGAAAGAAAATAAAAAACTATAGACAAATACTAGCATTTTGCCATAGGACGGAAGGAGATGTAGAATGTGCGGGTAAAAGTGATATCAATCGTATTTGGTGCCATTGGAACGGTCGCCAAAGATTTGGAAAAAAGACTGGATGGATTGGAAATCATAGGAAGAATCGAGACCATCCAAAGAACAGCATTGTTAAGATAGGATAGAAGACTTAGAAGAATCCCGGAGACTTGAGGACACTTGCTGTCACCCAGCCTCCAGTCAAAGTGGGTGAGAAACACTCTCATAATCTTATTATAATGGAGATTATGTGTCTGTCTGTAACCGAAACTACCTCACCGCTGACCTCACAATTCCCTTAGTTATTTAGCTTATATTCTCAATGGTAATCAAATAACCCTTATTCAATCTAAATCCGCATCTTATCTATTAGCAGTGTCCCTATTAAGGTCTAGTGGAGATAGATTTGCTCTAAACAACCCATATTATTAATATGTTTAAAATATTGCGATGTGTGTTATATATCATTGTGAAATAAATGTTTACAAAGTATATGGTGTGAATTATTTGCATCCCGTTTTAACAAAACCGTGTTTAATAAATAATTACTTGGTGTTGTTGATTTCTAATATTATTGTTTTATTTTCAGACGTATTAAAAACAATGCTATGCATAATTTTATATTGAAATCAGTTAGAATGAAGTAAAAATAAGTAATGTTTTCTGTGTTCGTATTTAATTTCATTAGTCTAACTCAATATAGTATTTTATTCTATTAAAACTTAAATACTTTTGACTGGAGGGCGCATTTTTTATAGTAATGTTAGATAATTCGTGGGTAGCCTATGAATTATGTATGTAAGTGTAGTTAAAATTCAAATACCTCAAAATAGAAAAATTACCATTAACTGTTGAAAAAAAGTTATTGACGGCAGTTAACCTTTCGTTGACCTGTACGCCGACTTCTGATTGGTTGAAGGAAAGGCGTGTGAAAAGGAACTGGTCTAGTTAGAAAGATAACAGCCATTAGTCAGAAGGAGCAGACGTAGGGGTCCTCCGCTTCTAAGATACCGACTCCTCACCTCTTGGACTGTGAGTTTTGAATAAAGAATAGACGTCTTAAAAAAACAATAAAGTCTTACTTATTCATTACAAACAAGAAATGAGCACAGACGATCCAGCTCAGAAGATGGAAAAATCAGCCCAGAGGAATCAGCGACGAAGAATAAACAAGTAGAAAAGAATCCACCTCCTCTCCTTACCTCTCTCTTCTCTACTCTCTCTCTCCATTTATTTATCCGATATGAATGGGAGATATAACAGTTGTTGGCACCTTTCCCTCTACTAAGGACCATGGCGTAGTGTCCAAAAGTAAATTGATAAATAAATAATCTGCAAAACAAGAGATGTAAAAAGGGCGGATGAGCTCCAGGGGAGCCATCGGCTATCTACACTGATAGTAATAGGATTGGGGTACTACTCCCATAAATCCCTAAATGGAGTAGATGGGTCTCCTTAGCCTTGGTCGGCAGTCCATCTAGGACAAGGAAAAGTCTATTATAAAACCTCCGCTGCCTAGTGGCTTTAGCTCATACCAAGGATATGCTAGGGGAGTAAACCCCGAAAACCAATCCGGAGCCGGAGTCCCTAATGTGGTGTGATGCTGAACTCAACGCTATCCAGCAACTACCGCGACACTATCGTTGCACAACTACATTGGTTCGTATATAACAGTAATATTTATAATAATCTCAGCCCGAAAGGAAAACCGTAAGAATATTCCCATTTCTAATGGGGGGCACCTGTCAATCCATAAAACTGGGATCTGTCTTTTTAAGCTCGTTTAGAGACCAAACGAACCGGAATTGTGTGTATTCCTATCAACCCGACCTCATTAACACTTGCTGAGTTATCTGTGCAATAATAACGACACAAAGAAACAATTTTTCAGTTTATTACCGTTAACAGCAGACAACGGCTTACTTTTTAGCATTATTTATATTTCCTGCGTTAGCATCTTTACACCAGATGATGCCAGGATGTTATCCATTGAGAAGAAGTAACAACAAGTTACCCAGATTCTCCAGTGCCTTCCTCATAGTCAACATAAGACACCCCCCACACAATTAAAGTCACCCATCGCTTTGACTATCTCAGTTCTTCCTCGAATGTTTAATTCAATCAGTTTTGACTTTAGTGGCTTTGAGTAGGGTAGGTCGATTTTTCACTTTAAAAATATCAAATTGTCCATCTATGTGCAAGTTATGTGTTAATATACTGAATACTGATACAAAAATTAGATCTTTTACTTGTACCATTGTTTGAGGAAATAGCATTAAAAATCGTCTGTTACGACGTAGTTAATGAGGTAAAAAGCAGCATATCAGATGTGTCGGTGGTGATGTGGGAGGGGCGACATATTTTCAATTTGAATTCTATTTATGATATTTAATTCGTTTCATTTAAATAAAATAGAATAACATTTCTGATTTAAATATTGAAACGATAAATTTTCTAACCAAT
>CM042143.1:75815896-75820896 GCA_023376005.1 Doryteuthis pealeii
TTGATAAAAGGTAGAATGCCTGTATATAATTCTAAGCAGATTAATAGTGTAGATGATGCATATGTTTTTATGCTTTTCTTAATAAATGGTTTTTAATGAATCCGAAAATAAATCGTCCGTGTAGAATTGAACTCGGTGACATTATATTATAAGGAATTTCTATAGTCACGTGTTAAGATGGAAGTACTCCTGACAGACACACGAAGAAAAATGCACACACACACACACACACACACACACACACACACACATATATATATATATATATATATATATATATATTACAAATCCCTGGGCACGACCAGGATGCGACACCAGATCAATTTCTTAAACGGAGTTCAAATATTTAAATTCAGACTTTTCCTTTTCCTAGACCGGTTGCCTAACCAAAGTTTAAGAACCAAGTTCACCCTAATCTTTACCCATAGCTGGAGAGATAATATTTGAATTCATACCTTTCCCAAGAGTATCATCGCCATGTAAAAGGTTTCTTATATATATGCATGAATATATCAATACACACACTTTGTATATGTTGTATTCATTCTCTAGACTTAGCTTAGTTTGATACAAAGTCAGAAGAATGTGTCACTCAGTGAGAAACAAACTCACAAGAAATGGACTTCTAGCCTAACTCTTTCACCATTATATATCAATGATGTGTAATTTTGCATATAGTTACTAGTAAGTTTACAAACGCATTTGCAAACAGATCTATTTGACCATAGATGGTATCCTAACATAAACGCCGGTGATGAGAACTGATAGCAAAACCTTTTCAGAATTCCACAGAAAAATGTATATATAAAGCCCCATGAATTTCCGTTTACCATTTAGCGGTCTGACAAAACTCATAGGTGTACACAGATACCTGTGGGTAAAAATAGATCTATAATCGCAAGATATCTGGTTTTTAAGTCCATTTCTTTACCACTCAGTTATTTCAGCTAGAAATCAAGTTCGATACCGGTCCTCACCAACTCAGCGTATGAGTAGCACAGGGATCTGTGCGGTAAAGTAAGGAGCTGATAGGGGATAGTATATACCGACTTTAGTCTAATATAAGATACGTTATTATTATTATCGTAAATAAACAAATAGTAAACATAGATATGTACATAATTGAAATATAATTTAATGGAAGAATCAAGAAAATAAGAATAAATAGATAAGTAAATGAAGAAATAAATCATAATCATCACTTTCCTTATTTACTTTAACATATATCATTTTCTTGTGTTGAGTGGACCTGGGAGTAATAACAATGAATGTGTACTCCATATTCCAGAGAGCTCCACTTGGGTAGCTAATCTTGCTTCTAACCATTACATCACGTAAAGTTTATTTATTTCTAACATCAGTGTAAGTAATTTGAAAAACGCACAGATGTTGTAGAGTTGTTTTATTAGCTTATATTGCAATATTTCAATCCGTTTGAATTATAATCAGAGCATGTCTAATATAAAATATTGGTTTAAAATATATTGTTTTTTTTTTTTTTTTTTTTACAATTGAAGCACTTTGCGTCTTTAATTTTGTCAGCACATTACTACCAATCAGTTCTACATGATCCAGTTGTATTGCTTAGGGAAAGCAGCAAGAGACATCGGCTTCTATATGAACTCAGATGAAACGCAGTTCATATGTTTTAAACAAGATGAAGACATCTCCACACTGGATCGTAAGACTCTGAAATTGGTAGATCAGTTCACTACGGTTTGTTTAACTCTTTTAATACTACACAGAAAATATATTAACTCGGCCGTACAAATTAATCTTACTATCCACGGATCTTTTGATATAACAATATTAATGTCAATTGAGAAAGACAATAACAGAACTTGCCTGCAAACGTCAGGGATCTCCTCGTCAATTGTCTAGATATCTGGGCTCCTCCCGTAGCGCAATGATGTTCAGAGTGTTAAGCTAATGCTCATGAGTTCGATTTTAATAGGTGCCCTATAATCCTGGTCTTGTTCTTAAGTAGTAAATAAATAAAGTCGTCAGGGTGGCCTAATGTCGGTATGCCATACAGCGAGGGAGTCTATCCTCTTTTCACTAGCGCTAGACCAAGGAGATTATTTGTGGCGTCTGAGGTGGAGCACCATACCTACCATCAGCTCTTCACTTTACCACACAGATCCCTGTGATACTTATACGCTGAGTTGGTGAGAGCCGGTATCGAACCTGGAACCTTGTGGTTCCTAGTCGGATGCTCTACCGACTGAGCTAAACCGGCCCAATCTAAGCTAAAATCAGAAAATGAATTATTTGAGGGTTTAATATTTTGTGTGCTAGCTAACAGATCTTCTTTAGTTTGTTCGATTCTCATAGCGTGCTCCATAATTTTGATGGTAATACCAATTGTAGTTGGAACCTTTGGAATGGTCTCCAAAGGTTTGGGAAAGACTGGAGGGATGCTAAATCAGAGGAATATTCCTGACCCTCCAGACCAAAGCATTGTTACGATCGGCTAGAATACTCAGAAGTGTTCTGGAGATCCGAGGAGACTTCCTGTCACTCAGACTCCAGTGAACAACCAGCTATGATGATTGTGAAAAACTCTCATGGAGTAAAAATAATAATAATAATAATAATAATAATAATAATAATATTTAGACCTTGCCATTAAATCGAGGAAACTTTGGATCATGAAGGTGAAGGTTGTACCAATTGTAATTGGTGCCCTTGGAACGGTATCCAAAGCTCTGGAAAAGAATTTGGGTGAATTAGAAATCAGAGGAAGAATCGAGACCATCCAAACTACGGCACTGTTGGATCGGCTATAATACTCAGAAGAGTCCTCGAGACCCGAGGAGACTTGCTGTCTCTCAGCCTCCAGGACCCACCAGCTACGGCTGGTGGGAAAACATATCAACAACAATAACAATAACAATAATAATAATGATAATGATGATGATAATAATCTATTCATATATAAAAGGCAATTGTGTGAATCTGTATGTCTGGAGGAAAAATTCGAAAATAAAACAATTAACAACAAAGTAAATATATATATACATTAAATATCACCAGGGTTTGGTTTTTGAGCAAAAATAATGAAGATTTGATTTAAATTCATGAAGATATTAAAAAATAAAATTTAAATGATAACAGCATGGAATGTTTTCCATTTAAATTGTAGACATAAATTTCTAATTTTCAGAGTGACGGATCAATGCAAGGTCTTTTTTTTACGTAGGGATTTTATGAGACATCCAGCGGGGATCCAACTCACAATTCAGTAATAATGGATCTGCGAGACTAAATTAAAAAAAAATCCCCCCTCTACCCAGGCGACGCCGGGCAGCCACTTCTAGCAATAATAATAATATAATAATAATAATAATAATAATAATAATAATAATAATAGCCATTATTTCTTTGCCTACGTCTCATGTGATTATCAATTATTTCATCTCGATTCCCCATAAGAAAAATATTATTCTGCAAAAATTAAATTTTGATCATGCTACTAAATGGTATACATACAAACCGGAATCCGCCCTAGAGAATAAGACACACACACATTTCTCTGAGATATAGACGGATCACCTAATCCCGTTAAAGAAACCAAACCCAGTATTAATTAACAAGAAGAAGAACACAACTTTTTATCTGGTGGATTTTCCTATCCCGTGAAAATGAAACAAAATGAAAAAATAGACAAATAATTGGACTTTGCCAGAGAACTGAAAAAACTTTCGAACATGAACTTAAAAAGGTTGTACCAATTGTAGTTGGTACACTTGGAACGGTCACCAAGGGTATAGTTAAGAGTCTGAATGAATCAGAAATCAGAGGAAGAATCGAGACCATCCAAACAACAACATTGTTATGATTGACTAGAATACTCAGAAGAGTCCTGGAAACTTGAAGAGACTTGCTGCCACTCAGCTTCCAGTGAGAGACCACCAGCATTAGCTGCTGTGAAAAAATCACAAAGAGAGAAATAATAATAATAATAATAATAATAATAATAATAATAATAATAATAATAATCATTATTTCTTTGCCTACGTCTCATGTGATCATCAATTATTTCATCTCGATTCCCCATAAGTAAAATATCATCTTTATTGTTATTCCTACCATTATTATCGTTGCTTCGTTAAGAATTAATTAAACTAATCATAATGGCATTTTATTCATTAATTTGATGTTATGAACATTCAAGGAAAATGAAATCTACGATTGTTTTTTAAGCCACTGAAACGATTAAAATATTTGTGTACTGATATAATTGACGAAAAGAATGCTGTTAAATTGTTTCCCTCAAAGACAAAGAAGTGATTTATAAAAATCTATAATCACTAAACATGTAGCAAGGTAACATGTGCACTTATTCACACTGTCTATACTTACCCGATTCTTCGGACCCAGTGTCAAATGGCTTCAACTTCTGGATCGGTAAGATATTATAATTAATAGCGTGAATCCCCCGGGACCGTTTCCCCAGGCAACACCTGGCCCCTTGTCAAAAAGTGTCAGGAAAAAAAGTTTATTACCCTATGCTTGTGGCGCCCCAAAAGGGTAATGTCGAAGGGATTCACGCACTTTTTCCTCTTGTCACTGCATGAGCTTTGGTTTGCGCGTAGCTTCCCATGTTAATCGGACTATGTTTATCTGACATGATGGGAGGTCAGAAAAATATCTATTCACACCCTCTGTACTTACCCAGTTCTTAGGAGCCCTGTGTCCAGTGGCTTCGGCCTCTGGACTTTTAAGATTATAATTAATAGCTTGAATCCCAGGGGAACGTCCTCCTTGGCAACATCTGCCCCCTCATCTAAAAGAGGCCAGGCTGGATTTATTGCTCGGTGCCTGAGGCGCGCCAATAGGGGAATGCCGAAGGGATTCGACACACGTTTTGCACTGGCAACAGTATGAGCTACGGTTTGTGCGTGGCTTCCCACTTTAATCGGACTTTGTGTTCATCTTATGTTCATCTTACATGATGGGAGGTCAGAAAACATCTACTTAGCTCAGTCGGTATAGCG
>CM042143.1:75825896-75833396 GCA_023376005.1 Doryteuthis pealeii
TATATATATATATATATATATATATATATATATATATGTCGTCGGGGTGGCCTAAAGTCGGTACAGCCAATCAGCGAGTGAGTCTATCCCCTTTTCACTAGCGCTAGACAAAGGAAATGGTTTTTGCATCTGAAGTGGAGCGCCACACCTACCATCAGCTCCTTACTTTACCGCACCGATATATATATATATATATTATATATATATATATATATATATATATACAGTCGGGAGAATGTTCGGCTGTGAACCTCAAGGTTCCTGGTTCAATACCAGCCCTCGCCAACTCAGCATATGAGGGAGCACAGGGGTCTGTGTGGTAAAGTGAGGAGCTGAGGTTGGTGTGGCGCTCGCCTCAGACGCTAACAACCAATCTAGCGCTAGTGAAAAGGGAACACTCTCCTCCGCTCCACAGCTGATACCGACTTTAGGCCACCCCGACAACTTTTTAAAAACTTTTATATATATATATGTATGTATATACGTGTGTGGTGTGTGTGTGTGTGTGTGTATAAGATAAATGATATATAGCACTATTTACTTATAAATATAGCACCATATTATCAACAATATATACAGTGGTACCTTGATTTATAAGTTTGTTCAAGTTACCAGCTGTCACTCGATCGAATTTTTGCCTTGTGTTAAGAACTAAAATCTGAGGTACGAGCGAACTTCAGAAACGCTTATGTTAAAAAATTGAATTAAATTATTTTAGTCAAAATTTTTAAGATCATTTAAAGAATAAACATTAAACATATTACAGCACGTGATTTATTAAATTCTATTTTATCCTGATTTTATACAGTAGAGTGCTATTTTTCTCATTAAAAAAACGTAACAAATAAAATTAGGGTGTTTTTCGTGCGGATGCTGGAACGGATTAATGGCATTTCTGTTTATTTCAATGGGGAATATTGATTTGACATACGAGGGAAATTCGGAACGAATTAAACTCATAAGTCGAGGTACCAATATATATATATATATTTATTTATTTACCCACCTCTCCCAACAAACCCTTTTCCAAACAAGCACCTAGCAACCTCTTCATCTCATCTTCCCTTACGAATGACTATCCTCTGAACTACCCCCTCCACTTTATATGATGTTATTCTCTGTTCAATCAAATCCTCTCTAATCTCCCTACCCTCAATTTCACCACAAACTCATTTTCTCTTGTATAAATACAAATGTACGTACTTTGCTTTGAATAAAGACTGATGATGTTCTTCGCGTAAGAAGGACGAAATATTTCTCTCCTACTTCTAATTGTTTAAGTCATTATTTTTTGTTCCCTTTTCCTTTTACCTTACCTCATATATATATATATATATATATATATATATATATATATATATATATATATATATATATATATATGAGAGGTATCCGGTATAAGGGATGATTCCTAAGATACAATTATTATTGTATAATAATACCTCTTTTAGATTCAGAGCATATTTATCTTAAGGGAAAGAAAACTCATAATTCACGACATCTAAGTTGACTTCTGGGTTATTGAATTTGGTTTATGCTAAAGATAACCAATTAAAACCAATTAAAATGGATTTTTCAAACATAACTCAATCTCAGAACTAATTAATATTATGATATGAATTTTGTGTCATTAAGCTAAATAGACAAAAAGCCTTTTGCAAAAAGCATTGATTCAGCTTTAGTATAATAATAGATACTCGTATGTCAATGTACCATTGTAGTTCCTGGAGACATTGGTTTAACCAAACAAGTTGGATTAGTACGGAGATCTGCAATATTTGGTAAAGGAGGAATTATCAGAAAGATAGTTGATAACTTTAGGGAACTATATGCGACTCAGTATCAAAGATATGAATGGGTAATTCCATGTCAAATCATTCAGAAAAAAGTAAAATTGTCACCCAGCCCCTTCAATTTTTCTGATTTTTTTCCAGTTGTGGACTATGTTAATGTTAGATAATCTCCAAAATTTGAGATTCAAATTCCAAATATGGGCGGAGTTATGTCGATTTGCTCTCCAAATTTGGTGGGGTTGGCGAAAAATGCCGACTTTTTGCAATCTATTTTTGTCTCTAAAATGAGTTGTAGAGCTTTCCTACTACTAAAAATTGGTTTATAAAAGCATTTTAGTCAGAAAAAACCGAAATGCTATCAAGAAATTCTTAAAGTCAAGCAATTTTAAGTTATTGATAATTTCTGATTTTTTCATGGCAAGATCAATATCCCGATGTGGTACTGCATCTATGACAAAAAAATTTTCTATTATTATTTCACATATATTGAACGTTATTTGTACGAAAAAGATTGATTTTTGCTCAGAATTTTTGAAATTGTAAGCTCAAATTTTGGAGATTGTCTAACTTTATCACAATCCACACTTGGAGAAAATTTTAAAAAAAATTGAAGTGGGTGGATGACATGGCCAGGATGATTTGACATGGAATTACCCGAATACTAAATTCATTCCTGTGAACCATTCCTGATAATGATAATGGCCAGAAATTCTAATAAACAAACCCTAAAAACAAGGAATATTCTTAAAGAGTCGGAAATCAATTGTTGGAATCGATACAGATTTAAAGTCTTGGATAATGGTATTAAAACAAAGTTCATTTCCATTTCTTTCTTGGAGTTCAGTTAAAATGAGATTTCAAAAAAGAGATTAAACGCTCGTTTTCAAATCAATATTGTTGATTTTGATTGGACAATAAAAATTCACGTAATTATCTAAAGTATCGATTTATTGACAGCAATCCACTGAGATCGATATAATCTTGGGAAAAACAAATCTGAATGATTTTCTTTTAAATATCAAATCTTATTATAATAGAGATTGTGAGTCAGCCTGTCTGTAACCGAAACTACATCAGTACTCAAGTCACAATTCCCTTACTTATTTACGTCACATTCTACATGATTTTATTTTTATTTAAACCTGAATTATTAATAAAATTGTTTTAAAATATGAATACTGTTGGCCTCATCTATGTACGAGTTCGACCCTTACTAGATTTCTCATACTTGCGAAATTGTGTCACATCCTACCCCTGGCGAAAAATCAAAGGGTTTCTCAAGTGGTATAATGGTTGGCAAAATGGATTAGCAGACTATTGTTAGTGAGTTCGTTTATCACTGGGTGACCCATACTTGTGGCCTTGTGTTACAACTAAGTTAAGCTTAGTAAATAACTTAACAAGATTGACAAAGTCTGATAATTTAGTTGGTTAGTCATATATTAAAACTATATATACATATTTACCAACTCCTCCGAACGAGTAGGATGTGACACAACGTCAATTTCTTAAGAGGAATTTAACAGGTTTGAATTCAGAGTTTTCCTTCTCCTAGACTGATTACCTAACCAAGCTGAAAGAGCCGAGTCTGACCTACTATTTACCAATAAGGAGAATAGTAGAATGCATACTTTTTTCCAACGATATTAACACTGTGTGAAATGCAAATAGCCTCGTCCAGGATTTGAACTTGTCCTGCTATGTGAATTTTCTTCAACATTACACAACGTGCTTCCACAATATTAAAACTACAATCTAGTATTATTATATTACATATTGGATTTTATTGCTTCGGTTTATTGTTTCTTTTTATAATTCTTGTTTATGTTTTTTTCTTTGTTTTTTGTTTTTGTTTCTTGTGGAGTTGGTTGGAAGAATATTTTTAAAGTAAGATCACCCCCCCCACTAAAAGTGCTAACATTTTTGTATTTTCTTCACAGTAAATAAATACATTTCTTCTTCTTCTTCTTCTTCTTCTTCTTCTTCTTCTTCTTCTTCTTCTTCTTCTTCTTGCCAAATGCGACCCATATTTAACCCTAACCCTAAATATATTTACGCCTTAAATAAACTAATAATCAAGCATTTCTTTATTTACCTTTCTGTCTTTATTTTTGCCTTTTTTTTTTTTACATTAATTTTGAAAAAAAAAACAAAAAAACTCTCCCATTTGCAGTTCTTTGCCGGCTCAGTTTCCGGCCCGACTGAATTAGACACCGTCTTTCCAGTGGTCGAGGAAGGCAATGCTTTATTAAAACAAACATTTATTTTCCTTACAATTACCATTAATGGATATTTGGAGTTGAACCAACCCCAAAACCCAACCCCCAACCCCCAACCCTTCATGTTTATTTAAGATGGCAAATATTTCTTATATTCCATTCTCGCATATTTGAATAGTACACACATGTACTAACAATAGTGGTTAGAAAAATTGGTTGCTTGGTTTTACGGCTTGACAAACCTTATGGGGTTATTCAATACCGAAGTCGGTATTTTTTAAACAAATGATCAAATGATTGATTTTAACAGCATCTCAACCCGACTGGGGTTATTTTATGACTCCTCTCTTTCTTTCCTTTTAGAAGTCGGTCGCAGACAACGATGACGTCACTCTATGTCGTTCGTTAGTCGTGAACCCCGGTGGCTAATTAGTCAAATTCTCGATATTGAGCCGCTCAGCTGCTGTGTGTCACGTGTCTCGCCAACTCTGTCTGGTGGAAGCCAGATCTTCCAGGCTTGAAGGTGTAATGGCGCATTTCTTCAGTCATCTTCATATAGTATTTGTACCACTTCCGGGGCCTCCTGCTCTTCGGGTGCCTTCTGTGAGTTCACCATAAAGTACTTAACGGGGTAGTCCATTTGCTAGCATGCAGATGGTGGGACCCAGCCATCGCATTTGGCGTTTTATGACTAGAATTTAGAGAGTCATGTACATATAATGTTCCGATATATATATATATATATATATATATATATATATATTGTGTGTGTGTGTGTGTGTGTGTTATTGTTTCGGAAGAAAGTTGTCTTTTTGTACACGGTCCTATGGCATACAAATGAATTTTAAACAGATTTATTTGACCCATGGATGGAACCCTAACAATCTACATCAAGGTGGACCTGGGAGTAATGGTAATGAAGTGCGACTTCAAACTACCCAAGTCTCCAAAACTGGAGTCCCTCCATTAGGTATAGTTTGATTTGACGAACAGGAGATTTCGATTCCGTGCTACTGTATGTCTGCACCACTTGGACTCTAATAAAACGCTTGATGAAAAAAACTATATGAGAATTACATATACAGTATATTGCGTGCTGTGTTGAAAAAAAAATCCTGGAAGCAGCATCTGACAAAAAAGCAGTGGTCCTAAAGTCTTGTCACCCTCACATATTGTTTTAACTTTCTTTATTTTGTTTTAATAATATCATATATAAATTATGTAATTATTTATACCTCTAAAAGTCTTTAAAGATTAAATTATTTTCTAGAATTTTGGGTTGTAATATGTGATTATTTTACCTAAAAAAATAAAAAAAATAACTAAGATCACTCAGTCACTACTAAGTCCGGTGGTTGTTCTAAGGATTTTGTTTGTTTGTTTTACGGCATATCAACTTCGGTGGGTCATTTAAATCGGGCAAGGTTTAAAAAAATTTGTAACGATGGATTGGAAATTTGTTAAACTCAATTATTTTATTAACAAATATTTTCTATCTAACCCATAGATAGGAGTATTGTCTGCGTTATTCGGACTATTGTCCTCATCTTTATTCTTATTTGTACAATATATACCCTCCGGCCTTCTTCTATAGGGTATATCGGTTGAAATGTTGTACAAATAAGAATAAAGATGAGGACAATAGTCCGAATAATGCAGATAATACTAATCATCAAGCCTCATCTCAAACATTCAGAGCCATAGATGGGACCCTAACAGGTACTACCACTCCTGGTCAGAGTGGAACTACGATCAATCGTAATGAAGGGGTACTCCAAATTCTCCAGACCTTCAGGATTGGAACGTCACCATCAGATAGTTCAACGTCATTCTCAGGACATGAAGATCCTCAGCCACCGCATTCTAGCACCCATATGACAAAAAGGTTTAGGGTGTTGTCATGAGGGCTATAGGGTTGGGACAATTGTATAGGAGCTAGGGCTTGACTGATTGATCGGAGGGGCCCTCTCCGACCGTCCGTCTAGCCTAAGTTGTTGCTTTCATAAGAGGATTGGAAAAGTCTGCAAAGAAATGCAGAGAGTCAAGGAGGTCCGGTCGTTGGCAGGTGAGTGTGATAGTTAATCAAACCGGTCGACACGGTTTCTAATCAAGCAGAAACGCGCGTCCCTACCTCGTCTCTTTACCGCGGTAAATGGGGCTTGTAACTGGCTGACTTAGAGAAAGCACCTTAGAAACAATTGAAAATGGCGAGTACGGCACAGTGACTTGTATGTCAGCCTTGTAAGTTCAACTCTGTTACAATTAGACATCTCTCTGTCTCTCTGTCTGTCTGTCTCTCTCCCCTACATATATACACAAACACACTCTCTATCTATCTCTCTCTCTCTCTCACACACACACACACACTATCTCTCTCTATATCTCTATCTATCTATCTATCTATCTATCTCATGCACTCTCTGTTCGCCTTTGTTTCTCTCTGACACTCTCTCGTTCTTCCACAAGCGTTCAGTGTTTTCTGGCCTTGTTTATTGGTCCGATGAGGACGGGTAAAAGTTTGAATTATGTATCCCAGCGAAGATTTGACGAGTCGTGTTAAAAGTGCCGCTTCAACAAATCTGTCTCGGCGACTAGTGAATTGTAATGATCAAAAACTGCGTGGGTCACACTCGGTGGCACCGGACGCAATTGAAAATGACAGGGTTTCATTTCCAAAACAAGTCAATCTCTACCGCCTCACCCACAAAAAAAAAAATGTAAGAAATAAATAAACCCCTTTGTTATATCGTTAACTATTTCTCATCACCACATTGATAAGTTGGCGAAATTCAGTCATCCATGATGCCACTCGTACCCCATCGACCATAGTTATATGAGCAATTAGAATACCGGTGGTCAGATGTTATATTCACGTCGTTAGTTGTTATATTACAAGAGTTGGAATTTTCCCCCAAAATAAACACGGATTCCCTTGACTATCTAATACGGTCAAGTCACGCTGAAAGCACCGGTTCCCGCTAGATCTCTCTCTCTCTCTCTCTCTCTCTCTTCTCTCAAACGCACACACACACACACAACACACACACACACACACACACACATATATATATATATATAGTATTTGATGATTTGCTTTAAGCATTGTTAAGTAAAGTATATTATTATTTATATTTTGAAGGCAATTACAATGCGTATAAAATAAAATAAAATAGTGTCCAATGTCTTATCAATTTCGAAATATTTTCATCTTCAGAGACTGTTTCAAAAACAGTCTCTGAAGATGAAGATACTTCGAAATTGATCAGACATTGGACACTATTTTATTTTATACGCGTTGTAATTGCCTTCAAAATATAAATAATAATAATAATAATAATAATAATATATATATATATATATATATATATATATATATACAAGGTGTGTCAAAAAAGTATCGAGAAATTTGTTTTGACACACTTTGTATTCTGAAAAAATAACGTTCCATTCATTGTTCCTTTCTATCTTGGTAAATACAGCTTCAATCT
>CM042143.1:75838396-75845896 GCA_023376005.1 Doryteuthis pealeii
TATCAACTAAGCTACGAGAGCTAAAGCCCATCCACCCCCTCTCTCTCTCTCACTCTCCAAATCATATTATTTACTATTTAATACTATGTAATAATACATATTTTCTCAAAAATAAATGTATATAAAATCATGTAATATACATAGGTGTGTTGTGTGTTGGCTAGAGGGAATGTTTTTGTAAAATCTAACATTAAAGAAACAAGCAAAACAGTACAAATAATCAAAAAGAAGTTTAAAAAGAGTCGTAATAAAATTGTCCTTTATATGTGTATTATAAATTGTATCAAATGAACAACAAGTTACAAGGTGTGTTTTGGTTAATGAGTTTTCCTTTTTACAAATTCTTATTAGTGTTAAGGCTTACTTGTATTTGTTAATTCGTGACTTGCCTGTTCGCTGGCTAATGCTTTTCTGGTGGTTCTCTACTGCTACTAGAATCTTCCTTTCCCCCTTCTCACAATGTCCGTTAGTTGGCGGGAGTTTTGAACTGTTGGTGTCGGTCAGTCTGGCTTTATCTATTTCTAGAATACGATCCTATTTTTCTTTGTTCCTCCAAACCTGGTCTAACAAGAATCTACAGCTTATGAACCATTACAGGTGTTACATCGCCATTTTGTTTACTTGTCCCTCTCGGTCATTTGTCATCTTCTCCATGCTGTTCCCAAATTCTTTTCTACTGGGCTGAATAACGAAAACAGCATCTTCTTTTTTGCGCACGTTCTTGATTTTATTTATTTGGAACTCCTCTTCAAATACATTACCGACTCCGTACGAATGTCGGAAATAAGTCAGACCATAGATGGAAATGATCTACCGCTCGATTCAGCGATTATGTACAAACTTAATTAAAAGTTGAAACACTTCTAATTCATAGACTCTCTTAGTCACCTGACTGATATTATCCAATCACAGCCAAGTTCAGATCAATATCTCAGGAATTATCACATTTTCCAGGACTCTAGGTACCGTTTCAAGGACTCTAATTACAATTGGAGTCACCTTCATGTTCCTTATCTTTTTCAGCTCTCTGGCAAGATTCGTGTTTGTACAATTTTCACTTTCTTTTATTTTCATTCTATGGGGGCTTACGTCAAGTCACGATGAAATTACCGGTTCCCATCAAATCCCTGAAGTTAAGCAGCGTGTTCAATACTTAGATGGATCACTATTTAAGCAAGAACAGTTACCGTAAGAAAACGAATTAGAAAATTACTAGATTTTACATTAAATGACCCCCAAAAAATTTGGTATGCCGTAAAACAAAACAAAAAAAACAACCAATCAACCTTTTGAACAGCAAAATCCACTAGATGATATGTTATTCTCTTCTTAGAAATTAACTAGGTCTACTTAGCGGTACTGGGTGATCTGCTTGTATCTAAAAGTCCCAGAGAATTCTATTTTCACTTTCTTGGACGGATTCTGATTTGCATATACCATTTAGCAGTGTGGGGAAAATTTAATTTCTTGCACAATTCCCAGTGGATTACCTTTATTATTATTACTAGCAAATATATGCAAGTGTTTAAATTTTAATGTAATAACATTTCTAATAAAATTAACTATTTAGTTAAAATAGGAAGTAAAGAATAAAATAACAGTAATATTTCCTCTTATTAATGGATTTATGTTAAGATTTGTTGAAGAGATTTTTGCGCGTATTCATAAAAATAAAACCAAACAATTAGAAATCAATAATGCTAAGCACATATTTATTAAAATTAAATTTTAATATCAATAACAAATTAGCCTTCACGTTCACACTGTAACCGCAATTTTGTTGTATATATAAATACAATTGCCTATTATTAGTATGTAGATATGGTCAACTGCATTAATAATGTAAAATAATTTTACTAATAATTGAGGTTTAAATAAAAGTAAAATCATGGAGAATGTGACGCAAATAACTAAGGGAATTGTGATTTGAGTAGTTTCGGTTACCGACAGAATAATACACAATCTACATTATAATAAGATTATTATTATTATTATTATTATTGGCGAATAAGATTGTTGAATTGCTGAGTATTTTTACGGTTTTAAAATAATTATTTTTTAGTCAATTTAAAATCAGCCGTAGTGTGCTGTCAAAAGCTGACAATAAATACCATTCGCTGGTGTATTCACTCTTTGCCAATTCTAAACCGCACACGGTGGCTCTCCAGTCACTACGATCCTACCGTAAACCGCTGGCAGAGAATCTGGCATGTTTCATCCGGTAACGCTGAAAAATCATCTTGTGAACACACCTGCTATCTTTTGTTACTAAATCTTTTAAACAGGTAAAAAAATCAAGAAAATTTGATATAGACATGGGGAGAATTCGGTAGGCAAGGGTTAAGTTCGATCTTGATAAGCAGCTTCGCCGGTGTATTAACTCTTTGCCAATTTTAAACCACACACAGCGGCTCTCCAATCACTAGAATCCTACCGTAAACCGCTGGCAGCATATCTGACATGCTTCATTCGATTACGCTAAAAATCATCCTGTAAACACAACTGCTATCTTTTGCATAACCAATCCCAAGGCTGGTACTTGATCCTTTTTTTCAATGGGGAACAATAAAGGTAAAACCAGGTAAAAAAATATCAAGAAATTTTGGTAGGCAAAGGGTCAAGTTCGATCTTGATTAGCAGCTTCAAAACTGTAGCTTGCTGTTAGATGATGTGCCAAAGTCTCAACGAAAGCTCCGATATTATGACCTTTTGCCAAACGGCGCCATTGTTCGGTAAGTAAACATACGGACCTGATTGGACTAATCTGATATATTTTTATATTACATAGGACCGTAGGGAAGACTCAATAGAAAACTCACAGACATTTACGGGCATCAAAGAATGTCGAATCCACAGACGCAGAGTCTTCGAAATATTTATTTTAATGAGAAAAACATCAAAGAGAGTGATTGCGTTAATGAGTGATGCCATTGTTTTTGCCCAGCTTCCCGACAAAAGAACACAAAAGAATCATTCCTGTTTGAAGAGGTTCTAATCTTACCGACAAGAGATAAACTCACGTTTCTCGCCTAACATTTTGACTACGAGTGCCGCTTATAACGCCCCCTGTCGTCATCATCACACAATCATCATCAAGTTTTATAATTTTCGCCTTTTATCAGTATCACCCTCTTCACTAGTGTCTACGTAAAAATCCGCTTTACCAACCTTGGTGTTATAAGTATTAGCGGGATATTAGTTCGAAGCTAACACCCACATTCCTATAATGCATTAGTGTTATCCAAAAGAAGGTAACCTAACACTGAATATTCGATAGGGAAAAGACAAGTTAATTTATACAATATAACAACATTTAATTAGCAACACACAAAGATGAAACATGGTTCCAGTTCCAAACAATAGAAAGGACACAAGGATGTTCCGAGGAACATTAAGAAGTGTAAGGTAAAAAGAAGTGGAAACCACTGGGGACAAGGCGAGCACATACGTGCTTCGTCGCACGGGAACGAAAGGCTCAGCGTCCGTTTCGTTCTTCGTCACGTTGGTAAAAGAGATAGATTTTACGGCTCAACTTGTCACGTGAAAAAAACGGACACGTGACGTCGAAAAGCCCCACCCCCAATATAAAAAGGGAGACAATTCTATTCTGTGTCTCAACAGTGTCATCACTTTGCGGAATGAAAGCGCTGTTAATACCAGTGATCATCGGATCCCTAGGATCCCAAGAATGAAATAGAAATGCTTATTTGACCTAATTCTTGATTTCTAGTCCAGATGGACACATGGCACAACGGATATAGGGGTTAAGTTTATACATTTCTAAGTAAAAATTATCTGTAGGTTGTAGGTTCGGTCCTGAACACGGGCGATAATAACATAGAATACTTAACATAGCTTAACACTTAAACCCGATCATGGTTAATGGAATGAGAACAGTCTATCCCGGTGGAAGTTCCGTGAAGGCTCTCAATTACGACAAGAATTTCCCGAGATCGACAAGAAGGCCAGTGGGCACATCACCCAAAACGTTGTGTATATAACAATTAAGATGAGAACAACATCACCCAGTTCATCCAACTTATTAGAAAAAGTTTGTTTGGTTGTTTTTTTATGGCATATCAACTTTCTTTCTGGTCATTTAATGCAGGATCAAGTCACTTTGATGAACAAAGGTTGCTTACAGTACCTACTGTTGCTTAAGTAGTCACCCAATTAAGCACAGAACAAACTCATTGCTGCTTAACTTCTGTGGTCTATCGGGAACCAGTGTCTTCAGTGGGACTTACAACAGTGCCAACTCTCCTAAGGATCCTTAGGACTGGAGTTTGGAGCAGCTCATTTTATCATCAAAACGTGCCGACAGCACGGATTACGTTGAAACTCTCTCGCCATCCGTCTTTATCAACCATCACTCTTAATAAGTCCTGCGGACGGCAGGAATAATCCGCACAGAGCTGACGAATGAAAGTTTTTTTTATTGTTGTTGTTGTTGGACATCTGTGGTGTGTCCATGTGTAGGAGTCCATAGAAGAACGCTAATGAGTTTCTCTTTACTTCACAAGCATTGCCTATAATGATTTGTTCGTCTTACTCAGATAGTTAGTGATAGAAAATAAGCGGGTGTATAGCTGGTGTTTTGTGGAAAGCTGCTTCTACGATCTCTCTCTCTCTCTCTCTCTCTCTCTTTCTCTCTCTTTCTCTCATTTATATATATATATATATATATATATATATATATATATATATCCTTATGCGTTGACCGCATCGATTCTCATGACTCTCTCTTTCTTTCCCCACCCATCCCTGTCGGTCATTGCTCCTGTCAAGTCATTAAAACGGCATCCAGTATCTGATGAATGTAAGTTTTTGCTGAGCAATATTGGTGTGTCCATGTGTAGGAGTCCATAGGACAACGTCACAGTTCGTTCTTACTTCTCCAGTAGTGTCCAGCAGGTCTTGTTCATCTTACTAGCATAGTTTTTTGATAGAAGATAAGTGGCTGTATACCTCCTGTATTTTTCGGGCGCTGCTTCCAGGATTTGTTCGAAGCAGCACGCAGCATCCTAGTGTATATCCTACTCCCACACGATGTAAAATAACAAGGCGCTCAGAAACATAAACCATAGACCCAGAAAACTGATGACAAGGCTTTACACTCGTAGAGATATTATATTACAAGAAAAGAATGAGAAATAGAACCCACCAGCATCGAAGATTGTGTGGACGCGGCAATTTAGGGGCTCAAAGACTAGAGGAATTGGAAATCATAGGAAGAATTGAGACAATTCAGACAATAGCATTGTTAAGATTGGCTAGAATACTCAGAATAGTCCTGGAGACCTGACGAGAATTGCTGTCACTCAGCCTCCAGTGAAAGACCACCGTATACAACTGATGTGAAAAACTCTTAATGTGTGAAATAATAATAATAATAATAATAATAATAATAATAATAATATAATAATAATGATAATAATAATAATAATTTGCCATCTGGTCGATTCTCGTAGATTGGCTAGAATACTCAGAAGAGTCCTGGAGACCTGAGGCAGGCTTGAAAACTATCACGAAGATGAAAAATAATAATAATAATAATAATAATAATAATAATAATAATAATTGGTGCCCTTGGAACGGTCCGCAGTGGTCTGGAAAAGAATTTGAGTGAAGTGGAAATCAGAGCAGGAATCGAGACCATTCAAACTACAGCATTGTTAAGATCGGCTAGAATACTCAGAAGAGTCCTGGAGACCTGAGGAGACTTGCTGTCACTCAGCCTCCTGTGAACCACCGGCTACGGCAGATGTGATAAACTCGAACAATAATAATAGTTTCCTAATAAAGATTTGACACGGAGGGGATGTGACAAAATATCCGCTTCGAATGTCCACCATTCAAAAAATAAAAAAATAAAATAATAATAAAAATAATAATAATCTTGTAGTGTGTAATTTACAAATTTTCAACTAATTACTGAACTCCACATTGAGTTCATTGATTTTGCAATCTTTTCTTCAGACATTAATGGCGAAGAAGACGTAATGATAGTATCGAGTAAAAAACGAAGACAAATGAAACCAGCCAGCAAATAAAGAGAGCCGTAAATTGTTTTAAATCCATTTTTTTTTCGTATTATTTTTTACCCAGAAAAAAAAATCACTGCTTGCTTATTTGTTTAAAATAATCATTTCCGTTCTTTTATTGGATGCGTGTGGCTTCCTTTTACATTTTTTATTGGCTGTAAATTATCGTCTGTTTCTCTTCAAATCGTCTGCTGTTCCCGTTTCATTCATACTAAATTATATATTTGATATTTTTTTCCTTTTAATTTTACCATTTTAGTTTTCTCAGTTCGTTTTTCTCTAAGACATATATTCTTTTCGATTTTTCTTTTTTTGTGTGCAAAACTACAAACACAAAGCGTTTAATAAAAGATGTATCTCTTAGGAAAATTGCTTTTCATTTTTGTAGGCGTGTTGTGTAATGGTTATCGTCGTTGGAAACAGACTTGGAGATCTGAGTTCAAATTCTGGACGAGGTTGTTTGTCTTTCCCATAGCGCTAATACCGTTAGAAAAGTATGCATCCAAATATTCTCCCTCCATCTTGGGTAAATATCAGGGCAGACTGGTCTCGTTAACCTTGGTTAGGCAACCAGTCTAGAAGAAGAAAAACTCGGAATTCAAACATGGAAATCTGATCTCTGTTGTGATAAAGCGAGAATTCTTCCAAGCTTTAACCGTATCAGTGTCCCTGTATAGATGTGCCGATTGAAAAAAAACTATACGGTAATTGCGTAAGGATGCAAATCATCCAAGTAAGATGAACTAGACACGGTGGATATTACAGGAGAAGTAAGGACGAACTCAAAATTGATGTTCTCCTATACACGAACACACTAAAGTGGGCCAAACAGCAAAAATCTATATCACTCAGCTCTGTATTGATTCTGGATGCGATGACCGATAGGGGTGGTCAGAGAGAGAGAGAGAGACAGAGAGAGAGACAGACAGAGACAGAGAGAGACAGACAGAGACAGAGACAGAGACAGAGACAGAGACAGAGACAAACAGAGACAGAGAGAGAGAGAAGAGAGAGAGAGAGAGACAGACAGACAGACAGACAGACAGACAGACAGAGACAGAGAGAGAGAGACAGAGACAGGGACAGAGAGAGAGACAGAGACAGAGAACACAGAGAGACAGAGACAGAGACAGAGACAGAGCACAGACACACACACACAGAGAGAGAGAGAGAGAGAGAGAGAGAAGAGAGAGAGAGAGAGAGAGAGACAGAGACAGAGACAGAGACAGAGACAGAGGATTGATGGATATCCATGTTATCAGTGTGATCTTATGTTCAATGAAAACAAAGTCGTGATGAGATCCTAAATATCGAAACCGTGGTAGACCCATATTTTTTCTACGCATACCCCCTCCACACACACACACACACACACACACACACACACACACAATATATATATATATATATATATATATATATATATATATGCTGGGAGATGCCATTGTGTATTTTC
>CM042143.1:75850896-75908396 GCA_023376005.1 Doryteuthis pealeii
CTCTCCCACCCCCTTACTCTCTCTTCCCGACCTTCCTCCATTTTTGCCAACTTGATATTATCCCTCCGGAAGGTGAGCGTGCCATTGATTTCAGTGAATTAGCATGGTGACAGATTTTCGAGCGGTGAATTTTTCCCAGCAGGGGACGCAGTTGTACAACTTCCGGAAGTCGAAAAAGGAAGGTCGTCTTGATCTGCAGATCTAGATGAAGGGTCCTCAGATGCTTTTTAACCGGTGCCCACTTTCAGCTTTTATTCTTGGGTGTTGTTAATTTATTTGGATATTTGCAACTGTCCTCGTTGCTGTCAATTTGCCAATCTTGGTTCATCTCGAACAGTCAGTTTGCACACCACTTCCGGTCCTAGAGTATTTCATGTCGCTCCTCTCTCAACTCACTGCTTTATTTTCCCAATGACATTGTTCGGGGCTCTCTGGGCAGCTCGTTCTCTCTTTTCAATATATCAATATATATATATATATGTCTATTATATCGATATCTATCTATTAGTGTGTTCATATCTATCTATCTATCTATCTATTTATCTATCTGTTTGTGTGTTCATATCTATCTATCTATCTATCTATCTATCTATCTGTTTGTGTGTTCATATCTATCTATTTATCTATCTGTGTGTTCATATCTGTGTGTTCATATCTATCTATCTATCTATCTATCTATCTATCTATCTATCTATCTACCAGTGTGTTTATATCTATCTATGCTATTATATGCATATCTCCCTGTCTCAAGTCTGTCTGTCTCTCAGCCTCTCTCTGTCTGTATGTCTCTGTCTCCCAGCCTCTATCTCTGTCTGTCTGTCTGTCTGTCTCTCTCTGTCTGTCTGTATCTCTCTCTCTCTCTCTCTCTCTCTATATATATATATATATATATATATATACACACACTAAGATCGATAGGAGAATCCATCATATTTACAAGCAAAAATATGCGATATCTGACGCAAGTATTTCACTTTTAATGAACATATATATATTAAATTAGAATGACTTACGAAACTAAACAAGAATGCATATAAAAAGATTAAACTTATTTTGTTTTAATTGATTTCTATATGAAATTATACATAGGATTGATTTAATACGTCTAAGAATATTAGGAATCAATAACACCATGTAATTATCTATTAAAATCGATTTTGTTAAAACTAGTATGCAAATTATCCACACCATATACTCTGTAAATCTGTATTTCTAAGTGATATGCAAATTGTAGGATTTAAAACGTATTAATAACATGGGCCATTTTGAGGCAAAACAAACTTACCCAGACCCTCATAGAGACATGGTTGATAGATAAGATGCTAATTAAAATTAATAATGATTTTTAATAAATAATCAATGACAATATAACGTAAATAACTAAAGGATTATGAAATTCCTCGAAGATCTGCAGAAAAAAGTGTTGGAGGACCTTGATGCCTACGTGGAGTTGTTAAACACGTAGTCAAGCCCTGGATAACAAAGGTAGCCAATGGTAGGCCATATGTATGGCAGCAGGACCCCCCCCTTCTACACCTCTGGGAAAAGTCAAAAAAGGTTGTCGGCGAATTTTTACGACTACACCAGTCCCAATGTTTATATATATTTCTTTATATTTCTGATGTTATATATATATATATATATATATATATAATATATATATTATATATATATATATATATATATGAGGTTACGTAAACAAACAAATGTGTTTATTTTTTATATGGCTTTAAGCCGACAATTTTTGGAGGATATGTTCCCAACTAAAGTCATACCTAATTTTGAAAATTAATTAGTTAATAATTAATGAATTTAGGCGGGCATATATATTCAAATGTAAGGCTAAACAAATCAAGAAAATGTCAATCCCTGAAGAGGTCGAATTGTATATTCAGAGATTGACATTTTCTCGATTTGTTTAGCCTTGCATTTGAACATATATACCCGCCTAAATTCATTAATTATTAACTAATTACTTTTCAAAATTAGGTATGACTTCAGTTGGGCACATATCCTCCAAAATATATGTGTATATATATGTGTGTGTGTGTAGAGAGAGAGAGAGAGAGAGAGAGAGAGAGAGAGAGAGAGAGAGAGAGAGAGAGAGAAGAGAAGCGGTATAGATAGTAAGAAAACGTGATAGGGGGTAGAAAATGAATGAATATAAATCAGAAGAATTTTCTGAATTTTTATTAAAATTTCACCTCGATTCTTTTTTCATCTTTTTTTTCTGTTTTTGGTTTATATTTTATTATTTCTCAGCCTAAAAATAAATTTTATTCTGTTGCTCGTAAACCATAACAGTGAATCAATTCAACAAACACTTTACTCTTGCACTGCTATTCCCACTTCCTCGGTTCCTCATTCTCCCATCGACTATCCGCCATTTTGTTCATTCGTGCAGTGTGACGAGGCGGGAAGATGGTGGCGAATGGTCGGCCCCCACTTGAGGTGTCAGTGCCGGGGGTTGGGGGAGCAAACGGTTTTTGACCCAGAAGAGAGGGAGAAGCGAAACCAGATAGAAAAATCGACGGTGAATGGGGTAAAAATATCTGTGTGATTTATTGATATTTCTCCATAGCTGATATAGATGGGGGGCTATTTATATAACACTGAGGTCAGCAAAATTTTAGAAGACTTTAATTGTACGTGGAACATTTCTTTTGATCCTTGCTGGCAAAATTAATATCTTTTTTACTTTCTATTTGATTTCAAATACTCATACACACACACAAACACAAGCACACATACATACATACATACATATACATATATATATATATATATATATATATATATATATAATATGGAGCTATATTCATCAGTAAACAATGCTCAATATCATGGATAGAGCATTTATATCTGCGTTGAGGTAGCGTAGACATGGCGTCAAGAGCGCCTGGTTACAGCCAGTTTTTCGTCTACATGATTTACAGACCAAGATCGTATAGGTGAGAAACTGTCAGTAACCATGTACCGTTTGCTCCAATTCCACGCTTCCTTAACTTATTTATATATATGAATGCCACTCAAAGTAATCTAGCGTTCCTATCATCCTCCTCAAACTAAACTAAACCCTTACTATCAAGCCCCAAAATTTAACCACCCATCCCATGATGCACCACACAAGAATGCATAAGGAAAAAGATGAACACACATAATTCACTTGGTTTAAGGCAAGAAACTTACTGTTACCAAGAGCCATTTACTTTATGTCTTTGCTACCCTAATTATATAT
This sequence comes from Doryteuthis pealeii, assembly GCA_023376005.1. Classification (NCBI taxonomy): domain Eukaryota; kingdom Metazoa; phylum Mollusca; class Cephalopoda; order Myopsida; family Loliginidae; genus Doryteuthis; species Doryteuthis pealeii. The sequence goes on from CM042143.1 coordinate 75,854,135, forward strand.
ACTAGCAAATATATGCACCCTCCGGGTGCAAGTATTTAAGTTTTAATGTAATAAAATATCATATTAAATTAGAAAGGCTAATGAAACTAAATAAGAATACAGATAAAAAGATTTGAAACAGAGGGAGTATAATAAAAGATTTGAAACAGAGGGAGTATCATAAAAAATGGAACAACTGAAACTTACTCTTCCATCACTCTCGTTTTTCATTGTTATTTTTTCTAATTTAAGTATTTAGTTATAAGAGGAAGTAAGAATAAAATGATAGTTATTTTATCTTGTTAATGGATTTCATTTAAGATTCATTGAAGAGATTTTGCTTATATTCATTAAAATAAAACCAACAGTTAGAAATCAATAACTAAACACATATTTATTAAATTCGATTTTTTAATATTAATATGCAAATTAGCCTTCCCGTTTACACTGTAAACCGCTATTTTGTTGTATATATAAATATAATTGCATGTTGTCAGTATGTAGACATAGTTAACAGTATTAAAAATGTAAGACAATTTTATTAATAATAGATTTAGATAAAAATAAAATCATGGAGAATGTGATGTCAATAACTAAGAGAATTGTGACTTGAGTAGGAATATAGTTTCGGTTACAGACAGAAAAACACACAATCTCCATTATAATAAGATATATATATATATATATATATAATAATGGTTTGTATTGACGAGGGAAACTTTAGGGTGCTTCAGGTTTGTTGTAGGATTTTTCATGCTCCGAGCGGTGATGCAGGTTGTAGATACAGGTTAGTGTTTCTTTTTCTTTTTCTGTGCCAGGTGTAGAAGGTGTGGCAATTGCAGGGAGTACAGGTTTTACAACACCGCCCTTTGATCTCTGACCTCTGACTTTGATCTGCGTCTAGCTTCCGAGAGGGAGGTGCTCTGACAGAGCTACTGTCTCCTTTGTCGGCAATCTATGTCTGTCCATTAGCGGCATTCGATTGTCGCTCACACATTCACCGACAGAGTATAACGCTAGGTGTGGCACACTCGGCACGAGCAGTCACATTTGTGCACGTGCACAGTTACAAGGTCGGAGGTGGGGAAACCTGTTGTCAAAATCCTCACCCAACCTCGTTCGTTTATATACATACTAGACAAACGACTTCGCCGTTTTAGACATACTATGTGTGTGTGTATGTGTGTGTGTGTGTGTGTGTGTAAGGTATGTCATAAAAGTGCTGGGTTTGAAGCTGTATTTACCAAATAAGTAAAAGTAAAGTAAACAAAAAATGCAAGGTTTTAGAAAAAGGAAATTATGTTCCAGAACACACACAAGTTTATGATTACATTTTTAAGAATAATATTTTAAATGTAAACAAAAAGCAACGACACAAAAAAAAAAAACCCATAAAAAACATAGTAATATAAAAATTTTCAGCGATTTTTTTTAATTTGATAAATTATTTGCTCTTTTTCTCTCTCTTACTGTTGTTTTCTCCCTTTCTCTTACGCTCACTAGTTTTTTTTGTTTTTTTAGTCCGGTCATAGACCGGGTACCTTTGCTAGTATTAATATTAGCGTATCTGAAAAGTACATATTTTTCTCTTCAAATTTTGCTTTTCTCATCTGGTTAATGACATTTTCAAATTTATCCATTTTCTAGAACAGGTAGCTTTAATGTTGAGTAGATGATAAAGAATTTTCTGGAACATATTTTATTTAATTTTGTATAACTTTAGTAGAAATAAATGTAAGTTTTGATTCAAATGTTGTTTAATTCTGATTTTATGTAAATGTGCAAATTTGCCTATTTTACATGGAAAATAGGTTAATTTCTAAATTTCCTTATCCAGTGCACAAAAGAAAAATTTGAAGGGAATAATGGCCATTTTCTAGACATTTACAGCATAAGCAATTAAGAAACAATACATACTATACAGGAACAAAAGTTGTATTACATAGCGTTATCCAAGGCAGAAAAGTAAAGTTTGAAGGGAATAATAGCAATTTTATATACTTTTACAATATAAACAATTAAGAAATATTACATACTATACAGGAACAAAAGTTGTGATACATAGTGTTATTCCTGGCAGAAAAACAAGTTTTAAAGGGAATGGTCATTTTTCTTACTTTTATAAAATAAGCAGTTAAGAAAGTAACATATCATTCAGTAACTTGCAAATAACTTGACAGAGGTAGCAGTTTTTCAAATTTAGATTTTACATAATTAAAAAAAATCAATTAGCCAAGAACCGTCGAATAGAGAGGTAATTATTTCCATCTATGGTAAAAAGGGCGTTTCCGATAACGTACGACGGTAAAAGAATAAAGTTGTGTGCACACAGAAGAAAGTATCTGCATTATTAAGGTTCTTCGTGCTCATTTCATGTTATGTCGGAATAATGCTGTTCCGGATAGAAAATAGATACTGCTATGGATTTCATTGAAAAAGAAAAAAAAAATATTGGAAAAAATAAGATTGAAAATCAATAATTACATTCTATTATTCATTTTGAATCTTGAGAAGAATCTTAATCTTTCATTACCAGGTCCACTCTGACCCGGATTGGTAGTATATGTTCTTCGTGCTCATTTCATATTATGTCGGAATAATGCTGTTCCGGAAAGAAAATAGATACTGCTATGGATTTCATTGAAAAAGAAAAAAGAAATATTGGAAAAAATAAGATTGAAAATTAATAATTACATTCTATTATTCATTTTGAATCTTGAGAAGAATCTTAGTCCTTCATTGCCAGGTCCACTCTGACCCGGATTGGTAGTATATGTTCGGGTCCTATCTATGGATCAAATACATCTGTTTAACCGCTTGAGGACGGTTAATGACTAAACGCACATGAGCAAACCTACCTGTCGTCTTTCTATGCCAAATACACTCACCTAATCCGTTCATAACACTGATTCTAACAATTTTTTCTATGTGCTGTAGTTCCAAATCTTTAGGATAGATGGCAATACCGTTTGGTTGCTGGGTTCGTTCTCAGGAAAACTCTTGAAAATTACGACCTGAAGGGGTTAAAAATGATTCTTATTTCAGGGGAACATGTGCATGGAAATAAAAATATGAAATTAACAAATTCAATAAACAACTACATCAAAAATGTAAACATGCACGTACAATGAACGCGATTCTCTAACGTCTTGGCATAAAATAACCCTAGACGGGTTGAAATGCTGTTAAAATCAATGGATTAATCATCGTAAAAGTAATAAGTTTTATTATTCTGCTCGGTTTAAAACATGTTTTACGATATTGGATACCTTGTTTATCCATCTCATCTATGGATCAAGTATATTTGTTTAAAAATGATTTGTACTTCGTACGACCGTATGCAAAAATGAGACAAATAAATAAAAAATTTAAAAATCAAGATATAACAACACAAAAAATATAGATATGAACGTACAATTACTACGATTTTAAGGGCTGGTTTAGCTTAGTTCGTAGAGTGTTCGGCTTGGAACCTCAAGGTTCTTGGTTCGATACCGGTCCTCGCCAACTCAACGTATGTGTAGCACAAGGATCTGTTCGGTAAATAGACGAGCTGATGGTAGGTGTGGCGCCCCACCCCAGACGCTAAGAAACAATCTCTTTGGTCTATCGCTAGTGTAAAGAGGATAGACACCCTCGCTGTCTGGCTGACACCGACTTTAGGCCAACCCAACGACTTTACTTACGTATAGAATAACAGATTGAAATGACGTTAAGATCAATTAATCAAGCAAAAGAAAAAATACACAAAAATATACATGTGAACGTACAATGAACGCGATTCTCTAACCTCTAGGCATAAAATAACCCTAGACGGGTTGACATGCCGTTAGAATAAATGAAACAATCATTGTTAGAGAAATAATTTTAATTAATTTTTCATATCAGTTTTATTATGTCCAGTTTAAAACACGCTTTAAAGGATTGGATACGTTGTTTATCCATCAGCCCTTGTAAAATCATAAATAGATTCTTATTATTTGTTAATTTAAAATCTCAGATAGCAAAACAGCTTTTAGCCTTAAGACAACAAGACATCTTCACCCGTAGCCGATTCTCCGACCATCAGGGCAAACTCTGGCAACCTCAAACAAAAAGAAAAAGTCGGCCATCAAACATTTGTGACAGATTTGTGTCATTTGCAAACTCTTGTGGTAGAGGTCGGCTGGCAACGAGGGCTGACAGAAAACCACAATACAAACAAAAGACTCGTAGATTAAGTCATTTTTCTTTTTTATTTGTTCCTTTTTTTTTATAAATATATTGATGAATGGAACCTCCATTCATACCACTGTCGCAATTAGGGTTCAAGAAGTGTCTCTATGAAACGAAGATGACACAATGTGAAAATAAGGCTAAAATATGAGATATAGAGGGAAGGGATGAGAGAGAGAGAGAGAGAGAGAGAGCGAGAGAGAGAGATGGGGGAGAAGGGGGAGTATTGCTTTCTGTGTGTTTTCCTTATCTTTTTTGTAATCTGGACAGTTTGTTCGTTTGGATACCCTCATGTCTACCATCGTTTTCATGTCGTTTGTTTTCCAGAATTAAACTAAGAAGTTAGAGAGTGAGATGTTTTGAGAGAGAGAGAGAGAGAGAGAGAGAGAGAGAGAGAGAGAGAGAGAGAGAGAGAGAGAGAGAGAGAGAGAGAGGGAGAATGACAATCAAAAATATAGAGAAAGAAAGAAAGAGGGACTGAGAAGTAAAAAGAAAGAAAGAAAGAGTCAAAGAAGAGAAAAACAAAAATAGATGGAGTAAGAAATAGGAGAAAGTAAGTAATCTGAGATGAGGATGGGGAAAACAGAAAAATAAAGGAAGAAAGAAAGAAAGAAAGATAGAAATAGAGAAAGAAAGAAAGAAAGAAAAAGTAACGAGAGATAAGAAAGGACAAAATAAGAAAAAGGAATGGACTGAGAGAGAGAGAGAGAGAGAGAGAGAGAGGGAGAGAGGAGAGGGGGACTAGGGGAGAGAGGGAGACAAACAAAAAATACAGAGAAGAAAGAAAGAAAGAGGAAGAGAAAACAGAAGATAAATGGAGTAAGATATAGGTGAAAGAAAGAAAGAAAGAAAGAAAGAAAGAAATGTTGACGAGGAAGAGGAAAAAAGAGAAAAATAAAGGGTGTTAGAAAGAAAAAAAAAGAAAGAACCGACAGATGAGAAAGGACGATGAGAACAGAAAATGAGAGAGAGAGAGAGAGAGAGAGAGAGAGAGAGAGAGAGAGAGAGAGAGAGAGAGAGAGAGAGAGAGATTGTGGTGGTAGAGAGAGAGAGAGAGAAAGAAAGAGAAAGAGAGAGAGAACGAACTCTAAATGTTGTGCAAAAAAAGACTAAAAAATGATACAAAAAGATTTAAAAGATGAAACAACAACAATAATAATAATGATAATAAATTTATATAAACTAATTGAAAAAAAAATCTCTAAAAGAATAAACAAAACACGATTTGAATCCCACACCACTTCACCAAACAGCTACAAACAATAGAATCCACAGACCGGCCCTGCTGCTGTTTCGTAATTTGTATATACCCCTATGGCATATTACTTTAACACAACTACCTCCTACCCGGGCTGCGACCGCTGACTTCCTACCTTTTTTATAATTTTTTTTTATAGCCGACATTATCATATCAACCCCCACGGGAACAATCCAAAACGCAAAACGACTAACAAGATGAAGAAATCTTAAGATGCCTCGTTTTTCCCGCTTCCCTCAGCCTCGTTTTGATTGTCTTCCATCATTTCTAGCCTTTTCTTCTTTCATTATTCCCTGATTGCATTTTTATTGTTGTCTCAATCAAACTGCTCGTCTCTTGGCTTCTTTGTTGCTCGCTTCGGACTTTTGATAATTGTCTAATATGGCTGTTTAGTTAGTTGTAATGTAATTGTGATATTTTAGAGGCCGCAAAGATCATGCCAGAATCACACCCACATTCCCTCATTTATTTATTTGTCTATTTTATTTTATTTATTTTTTTACAAGCTGACGCCTTCGAATTGTCGATGAATTCTGTTAGAACTAAGTCCAGCCCTGTTAACATTATACCGTTGATTTTTTTTTTTTATCAATAACTGTCAAAAGACGGTCACTGAATTAAAAAACAAAACAAAATAAAAATAGAGAAAAAAAAAAAAACAATATAAATTGTTATCCCCTAAACCTACAGAAAAAATAGTTAAAAATAGAAAAACAAAATAACAAAAAAACCCCCAAACTAACAGCTTGGGTTAAGAAAATTAAAATTAACTAAAAAAAAACCAAAAAAAAAAAAAAAACCCAGACAATTTCTCTGAATTTTTTAGATGAAGCTTGATGATTAGTATTATTTTGATTATTCAGACTATTGTACTCTTCTTTATTGTTATCTGTACAATGTTTCGGCCGATGTGCCCTCCGGCCTTCTTCAGGTATTTTTTGTCGGAATCGGGATTACGACAAGAAGGTTCCCGATTACAAGATGGTTCCCGATTACGACAAGAAGGTTCCTGAGTTCGAGAAGGATCCCGAGTCCAACAAGAAATACCTGAAGAGGGCTTGAGGGCACATCAGCCGAAACGTTGTACAGATAACAATAAACATGAGGACAATATTTCGAATAATGAAAATAATACTAAAACAGGAAGCAATGATATTTTAAGAAAGAATATACAGCACCCTGTCACGGGGCTAAAATAGATAGATGGATAGATAGATAGATAAATTGATTGATTGATCGATTGATAGATAGATTGATAGATAGACAATACGGTCAATTCACACTAAAACAACGGTTCCCGCTAGATCACCGAAGTTAAGCAAACTTAATTGGATGACCACTTAAACAACAGCAGGTACTGTAAGCAAACTTAGTCCTTTGTTTATCAAAATGACTTGATTCGGCATAAAATAACCCGAAATGGGTTGATATGCTACAAAACAAACCATCCAGATATATAAAGAAACAAAGCATAAGGTAAAGGGATAGATATACCATAATTTACGATAATTTAATTTAAAAAATACATTATGATCCAAAAAGATTTTTGATAGAAACAACTAAACAAAAAATCTTAATATGAACATACAATTAATGCGAGATGGAGCTATCATCAGCATTAAATGACCCGAAAAGGGTTGATATGCCTTAAAACAAAACAACCAACTTTTGTGACACTTTAAAAGTAATTTTCAATTTGTTCATTAGTATAATAATCCTGGAGTACTTTGACCCGGACTGGTAGTACCTGTTAGAATCAAATTTATAAGTCAAATAGATATGCTTTAAAAGTTACTCGTAAACGATAGGATCGTATAAAAAAAGAAAAAAAAACTTTAAAGAAATAACAATACAAAATATGCGACCAAGTCTCCAATAGGCACCCAAAATCATCAAGTTAATGAGAGTTCATATTTTAACTCGTCACCAGTAACTTCCACTTTCAAAATATTGAAAATAAGCGAACTGACGATTTTTTGCACTTATATTGTATCTGACAAAAATAAATTTTACAAATTGTGTGATACTATTTCTGAACAACATCCTTTTATTTAAATAAGCATAAAAAAATGCTGTATATAAAAACTGTATTTTTATTTAAATAAACATAATTGCATTTCTTTTCTTATTAAGTAAAAACTATTTTAGTATGAAAACGTCTTTCGTTTTTATTTTTTTAAATTCATCGTGTTAAAAAATATTCATAACCTTCTGATTAAAAAGTATTTATTAAAAAAATGTTTTTGCCACTGAATTTTAATTTGATTACGTGTAGCAACCATCTATTTATTTAATTTATCATAAGTTCAATATCTCCATAAACTTCTGATTAAAATCGTTTGTTTACAAGGATTTGGAAGCGGAAGTTACTGGTGACGAGTTAAAATGTGAACCTTTAATTAAGTTGATGATTTGGGGTGCCTATTAGAGACTTGATCCAAAATATGTCAATATGAACGTACAATGCGCACGATTCCCTAACCTCTAGGCATTTATTAATACTAGACAGATGGTTTGATAAAGTGTAGCACGCAGAGGTGTCTATCTCTCTTCACCTAACCTATTTCTTTTAATTCATTCCTTTTTCTTTATTTATTTCTTTACTCATTACCTCCTATATATTCATTCATTCATTCTTTCTTTCTTTCATTTCTTTTGATTAATTCTTTCTTTCTTTCTTTCTTTCTCTTTCTTTCTTTTAATTTATTCTTTCTTTTTTCTTTTTCTTTCTTTCTTTCTTTCTTTTAATTTATTCTTTCTTTCTTTTTTTCTTTCTTTCTTTCTTTCTTTCTTTCTCTTTCTTTCTTTTATTTATTCTTTTTTTTTTCTTTTTCTTTCTTTCTTTCTTTTAATTTTTCTTTCTTTCTTTTTCTTTCTTTCTTTTTCTTTCTTTCTTTCCTTTACTCCTTCTTTCTTTTTTTATTCTTTCTTTTTCTTTCTTTTTCTTTCTTTCTCTTTATTCCTTTCTTTCTTTCTTTCTTTCTTTCTTTCTTTCAATCTTTTCTTTCTGCATGAATTCCTGCCCTTTACAACCCCACTTAGCCAAGCACTTCTTCATTAACCATATTGACCGAAAATCGTACAATGAAAATTCCAGATTAAAATTCAACTAATATAAGTGTCAGGCTACAGACTTATTGATCTCTTCCCGTAAATAAACAAATGAATAAACAAACAAATGAACCAACCTCGTCAGTGTCTCCCTTCGAAAAAAAAAAAAAAAAAAAAACAAAACAAAAAAAAAGACGAAGAGAGACACACAAGATAATTAAGTGCAAACTTAGTTGTATTTTCGGCAGGAGGAGGATCCTAAATGTCGTGCTGGTTCACTGCGTAGAACTAAAGATGCCTTGCGAGGCTCCACTCCGCCCTATAAAAAGAAGAAAATATATACCCCCTGCCAGTTAATACAGGCCCCGAAATGAGAAGTCATTTTGAGGACTTTTATCATTGTTCAATTAGGGGGTATTTTGTGCTTTGGTACCGAACTGTATTAATGCGCAAGTACTTGTTGGACATCAGAGCCGTTCGTCAGTATTTCTGTTGTTGTTGTTGTTGTTCCTTTTTGGTGTCTTTATGTTTGAACAAAGCCACAGTGTCTGGCCGACTTCCTAATCGAAGTAGTGACACCAACAGACCAACGTCACAATAAATAGACTTGCCTATATGAGACACCAAAGGGTTAAGGCCATTGTCGTCCTTAACACACTTTCTGACTACCTAATTATTCACACACACACAAACGACCACACACACACACGCATATATATATATATATATATACAAGTTAGGGTAGCGTGGATATGAAGTCAACGGTGCTTGGTTACTGACAGTTTCTTCTCTATGCGATTATTCAAACCATGTTCAGACTTGCTTTGAATGATCGCATAGGTGCAAAACCGTCATTAAGCAAGCGCCATTTATGTCCACGCTAACCTAACTTATATATGAACGCTCTATCTACGATATTGAACACTATTTGCCTATAAATATAGCACACTATATTATCAATATATATATATATATATATATATATATATATATATATATATATTCCGGTGAGAATCGAACTCACGTACAATGCCCTGCTAATGCTAGGTTGTTAAACATTACAGCACATGAAGTGCCCTTACTATTCTGCATATATCGTATACTAAAAATATTAGCATTTGATAATTTTCCATACTTAATCTTTGCAATGTAACAATAATAAAAAAGAAATTAAGTTTTAATAAATCATAATCAAAAAGAAAAGTTTTAAAAATTAGATGTTATATATATATGTGTGATCCACAGACATCGTGTTTCGACGAATCAGTGTGGCTAGACACACCAACTACCTCCGACCAGGAGCGAAACCCAACTGACTTTTCATCAGCACGATCCGTTAACCTCTAGGCCATCGCTAGCCACCATTAAGGTGCGGTGTTTTCACTGTTTTAAATATATGTATTTGTGTATATACTTTAAGATTACAAGAGAGATCAAATCTGCAAACAACAGATGATCATTGAGTTTTGCTGGCGGTGAAAGTTAATATATATATATATATATATATATATATATATATATATATACACTACTATATTTATTCGCGCATAGCATACACGAGTGTATAGCACGCAATCCTAAATTTGGGCTACAAATTTCTGAAAAAAGTGTTGTAGAGTAGCTAACACCCCTTCAACACACTATCCGATGGACTGGCTCATAGCCATAAAATATCCTACGATTAAAGTAGATTAATTAGCTGAATAATATTCAGACTGACTTTGCAGCGTTGGCTATAGCGAACTGGTCCTCCTCTCTTAGTGTCAGTTTGTCTTGTTAATTGTTTGTACGTATTTGTTCTGTGTTTGTATGTATCCGTTTAGCACTAAATGCTGGTGCTTAATAAATGTACTTTGCACAATATTCATCTGTATATCTTTCCACTTCGCGATACGACAAAAAGTATTTATCTTTTTAGAACTTGTAGAAGGTAAATTCAACGTTTGTTCAATTTTTTTATCCGGGATGTTTAGATTAAAAATAAAAATGTATACAGTTTACTAAAGTTTTGAGACAATACTTTTGTGTTGTATTTAGATCAAACACACGGACATGTTCATACAGAAGTGCGACAAGCCTATGGCAAAAATAAATTTACACTCGGAGATGCAAAATTATAAACAAACACACATTCAAGTAGCAGTTTCTCTGAAGTGGAATATAACAGAAATATTTGTTGCACATTATTTATTATGGGTCATAATATAATTTACTTTCGGTCATATAATCCTGAATATGCTGATGCACGTAGTTGAATAAAAAGTTAATATTTAGTTCTTGTGTATCTTTCTTAAAAGTTGGTATATAGATTTGCGTGGAGGTAAGAACTATAACTGACAACTTATCGGTCGAGTTTTGGCCCCCGCCGGAAGCAGCCTGCCATGTCTAGCCGTACTGATGAACTGTGAAACTGCGATGAAAATTTACATATATATGTGTGTATGTGTGTGTGTATACAGGTCCTGAAGATGATCACATTGACAAAAAGGTTAAAACATTTCATATTAAGAATACATCCTCTGAATATTTTATTTATTCATATTGTATATTTATATACCACCGTATTTATTTCTATTTTTTCTAATATATATATATATATATATATATATATATATATATATATATATATATATATATATCATGCTCTTAAGTGCATAGGGACGCAATGCACCACGTATGTGATAAAGCTGTTGTTTCGAAACAGTCAAACGTGTTGAATAGTAGCTCACTTGAGGATCAATAATGTGAAACACTGAGTCGTGAGTTTTGTGAAAATATATACAACCTAAAATAGTATTTATTTATTATAGTGTACAATACATCTAAGGTGCAAGCAGTCATGCTACCTAGAAACCAATGGTAACAATTGCACCTTAAATGTATTGTACGCTATAGTAAATAAATACATCGAGCACTTTATTCTCATTTCTCCAATACTAACAAAGGACTAACAACATACAATAGTATGTATAAACTATATATATATATATATATATTATATATATATATATATATATAGAGAGAGAGAGAGAGAGAGAGAGAGAGAAAGAGGGGGGTGACAGACAGATGTATTAGTTTGTTGGGTAGCCAGAGCATAGAAAGACAACTACTGGCGAGACGAGTTTGCTCCTTTTCAAAGTGAATTGTCTCATATCTACTGAGTGAGGTAAACTTTCACAACGTCTGTACTGGGCTACGTGACGCTCGCGCTGACCACTGTCCGACGACGAAACATCCATATACGATGATCTTATCATATCAATTCAGCTTCGATCAGTTTTTGTCGGAGTCAGTTCGCGTTTTGCTCAGTTTTGGAAGGTCAATGCGTTTATCATGAAAATCTGAACAGAACATTTTTCCTTCACCCTTTTATGATTTTGTCTGAAAAACCTGCCTTTGTCATAAAACAAAACGTCCCTAAACTCAGGTGCTTGACCAGACCCCTAACGAGTTTTTTTTTCAAAATATTTGTTCAATCAAAGCGAACAGTTTTTTTTTTGTTTAAAGAGGTTAACTATCCTGTAATTATGTAAAGTTTTATCGATTTTAATTTGGAAATTAACTGAATGATAAAATGCCTTAATAATAATAATAATAATAATAATAATAATAATAATAATAATAATAATAATACTCGTGTTCCTATTTTGTGCAACCGTTATCATCTTGCAACACCATCTTGTTAAAAATGAGACCGTCCACATCGTCCAAGAAGAAATACAAAAATGTAAATCCTGATTATCTGGTGTTGCTTATCCACCGAATTCTTAGTTCTCATAAGTGTCGCCACCTCAGCTAAATAATGTACCATTCCGTTTTTATTATAAAGAAAGAAAAGGAAGTAAAGGGACATGCTACACAGAAAAATATTTAAAAAAAGAAAGATTAGAGGAAAGATAGCGAAAAAGGGATAGCTTCCTCACTGTTCGGTTGATACCGACAATAGGCCACTCAGCCAACTTTACGTTTACGTCTTTTTATTATTATCAGCGTTAGCTGGTGGTCTTTCACTGGAGGCTGAGTGAAATCAAGTCTACTCAGGTCTCCAGGACTCTTCTGAGTATTCTAGGGGATCATAACAATGTTGTAATTCAAATGGTTTCGATTCTTCTTCTGATTTCCAATTCATTCAGAATCTTTTCCAAGTATATATATATATATACATATATATATATATATATATATATGTGTGTGTGTGTGTGTGTGTGTATATATATATATATATTATATATATATATATATATATATATATATGTGTGTGTGTGTGTGTGTGTGTGTGTGTGTGTGTGAATATACAATAATATAAATATGTAGTTTTAGTATTGGAGAATTGAAAATAAAGTGCTCGACTACGGGTGTAAGAGCTGTATTATCTATTCATTATAGTGTACAATACATTTAAGGGGCAATTGTTACCATTGGTTTCAAAGCAGCGTGTTAGCCACTTATAGTCAAGACAACGTGTCCCATTACGAAATGTCTTGATGATAAGGGGATAACACGCTGTTTTGAAACTATAGTAACAATCTTGTACTATACATTATAATATATATATATATATATATATATATATATATATATATATATATATGTGTCTCTTGGCTGTAAGTTATTATTTAAGTAGGTTTTGTTACTACCCACAAAATATTTTAAATAAATTTGCAAATATAAACGTTCAAGTCTTTTTGCTTTTCCTCCAAAATTTTTTTTTAGAATACAAGGTGTGTGATAAAAGTACCAAGTTTAAAGCTTGATTTACTAAGATAGAAATGAAGAATAAATGGAATGTTATTTTTTTTTCAGAATACAAGGTGTGTCAAAAAGTACAAAAAATCTCGATACTTTTTTGACACACCTTGTAGATCGGAAATCCTCGGATATTTTCAAATAAATGGTCTAGCGCTAGTGAAAAGGGGATAGACTCCCTCGTTGTTCCAGCTAGTACTGACAAGAGGCTGCTCCACCTAATTTACTACTAAAAATAAAACGCACCTGCACATCAATATGGTAAACCTTTTCTATTTTGGATTTTCTTTTTTAAATTCTTATTTAGTTTTGTTATTCATTTATTTTATTTTATCTTTTTTATCTTTATATTTTTTAGCCAAGTGTTTTCAACCATTTCCCTAGTCATCCCCTGGGGGATTATTGGTTGTAGTGATTTTGACATTTATTTCGCTTGAATAATATATATAACTTTGTAATTATTTCCTAATATTTGTATATACTAATTAAACCGAAGCATTTCCAGGGTTCAGCTTGTTGAATATTAAAACTTAGTGATAATTCCCAAATTAGGCAAGTGGCAACAAGTCCGGTCATTAATTATACTTTCCTCCTTTCCATTGAGATAGGATGATTGGGTATAATTGACAAATATGAAGAATAAAAAAAATCAACAACAAAAATAAAACAACATATAATACAGAAATAAAAAGGCACAACACTGTATACACCGGGTGAATGAAGTGTAAAAGGTAGCAAAAAAGAAATCGGACGGATAAAAATGTCTCAGGGTTTACGTCCTGGGCTTTTCCTCATCCTTTGCAAACCTTACACCTTTTCTGTCGTTGGCCTTTACGCACGGTTGACTACAAAAACGACAACGACAACCTCTCCGACCTCAACTGCGAGTTTGCGAACAAAAGAAAGACGGGTTCGTAAGTGACTGGGACCCGTAATTTGGCTAAGGCCATTGTTGAACAAAAAAAATACAAAACAAAAAAAAAAACGAAGAGAGAGAGAGAGAGAGAGAGAGAGAGAGAGAGAGAGAGAGGAGGGGGATGTTTATTTGCATAGGTTAACATCCTGCCAATTCCCCCTCTCCTTACTGTTGCCTGACTACTACTCTTTCGCCTTCCACTGACCTCACCCCTACTTGCTCACATGACATATATTTGTTTAGGTATGCGACACTTCAATGATATCAGGTTGATTTTGAAGTGAGGGGTGCTGTGGACATGATAGGTAGGCATAGTTGCTAATGACTTTGGTTGGTGTGAAGATCATGTTGCGCCAATCTTCCAAATCCAGGAAAAAATCAGAATTCCTTTTCCAGGCTTTTACCCAAACTCGAAACCATTAAAACATGTCAGCGAGGGAGTCTATTCCCTTTTCAATTAAGCTAAACCAGGGAGATTAGTTTTGCATTTGAGGTGGACCTCCACATCTACCATCAGCTCCCCACTTTATCACACTGATCCAAATTGTACTACTTATGCTTTGAGTTGGCGAGGTCCGGAATGCTCAACTGACTGTGACGAAGCTTTCCTGAAGCAAGCGCAGAATAAATATCCGTAATTAGGGGACTCAGTAGGAATCGCAAGGTACCAGGTTCGATATCGGCCACTGCCGGCTCAGTGCATGAGTTGTACAACTTGGATAATCTAACGCCAGGGAAAAGAGGATAACCCAGGGAGATTGTTTTTTGCTGATACCGACAATAGGCCACCTATCTAGTTGCATCAATCGGTGGGGACTGTCTATCAGTTTACCTAGAAAATCGGGATTCGAATTTTTGGCTTTTACTTGTATCTGAACACTGACTGGTGTTCATACTTTTTTGTTTCATGCGTACCAGTGTATGGGTAGTTATTTACTTAGCATTACCTAGTTGTGGCACGTGGCCGGGTGAATGAGGCAAACTCCCTAGTAATGGTTTACTAGTTGGCCATTTTCCTTAATGGCATATCAACCCTTGTGGGCAACCCAAAGCCAAATCCTGTCATTCTGTATATATAGTTTGTAAGCGAACAATTTGTAGGTGGATATTTTGGTTTGGTTTGGTTTTATAAATTGGTAGAAATAATTGTAATAAACTCAATGTGTATCAATATATCTACTTCATATGCCTAAACAAATAAGTAGAAATAATTTTCATTAAATTTAGGTGAATCAATAAACTGGCAGAAATAATTTTCATTAACTTCGAATAGTTTGTAAGTAGATATTTTCGTTTCTACCAATTTTATAAATTGGTAGAAATAACTTTCATAAACTCAATGTGCATCAACACCGTAAATCCTCGAGTATAGTCCGCCCTTGAGTATAATACACAGTGGATTTTATTCGCGTCCGACATTACAAAATGCGTCTGAATAAAAATTGCCGGACAGCAAATAGAGACAGGGACATTGCTTAGAAAATATTTTTCATTTTTAACCTCGTATATAGTACGCACTAGGGATTTTGACCTTTAGATTTTGGAAAAAGGTGCGGATTATACTCGAGGTATATTAGTAGAAATCATTTTATGTTAGATTTTTCATTAACTTTATGTGTATAAACAAATTGGTAGGAATAATTTTCATTAACTTCGAATAATTTGTTGGTCTATATTTTTGTTTGGTTTCATAAACTGGTAGAAATATTTTTCATTAACTAAATGCATATTAATAAACTGGTAGAAACAATTTCTATGTTAGGTTTTTTCATTAACTACATGTCTATTAAGAAGTTAGTAGAAATAATTTTCACTCCCTAGAATTCTATTTAAGTTACTCGACTAGCCTACTAAGCATTATGTTACGGGGAGGGGAGCGCCCAAATCGGTTGTTGGGTACAAGTAACCTGCATAAAATCAATTTTAGTAGAAATGTTCCTTGCGACCCGTCCTATAACCATTAGCCTTTATTGAAGAAAGACAAATCGGTTTTGGGAGATAAAAGAAAAACAAACCGGTTTTAAAGATCTGATGAAAATAATCAGACAATTGAGCGGATCTCTTGTTTAGAAAACCTGTACATCTCACAACTTAACGATCCAGTTTCGGCTAGACGTTTTGCGTAGACGAAAATATGAATGAAGGGTGATTATCAATTATTAAAGAAACGTCTCTGAGGCCAGTTGTGATGGTATCAATGGTTGTATAAAGCTATGATACTATCACTACTTGATTCAGAAAAGCTTTAAGCCCGACATCTTTTTGTCAACCTTGTTCGACTGGCTACAGTTGGCTCCGTCAATGACAATTGACGATAACTTTTTACACATGATGGTCTCAGCTTCTGAAAAAAGAAGACCAGTTCAAAGGTGAGAGAGTAAGAGACAGCGGGAGATAAATAAATAAATAAAATGATGAAGACGAAGAGAAACTACTGATACAATATAGCGGGAAGGAGACGAGAGAGAGAGAGAGAGAGAGAGAGAGAGAGAGAGAGAGAGAGAGAGAGAGAGAGAGAGGGGGGGGTAAGAAGGGAGAAGGAATAAAGAGAGACAGAGTGACCGGAAAAAAAGACGCTTAATTCGTTTTTTAACATGATAAAATGACAAATAAAAACGCCATACACACCTCCCGTGCCCACTTACTCGACGCGAGTAAGTAAGTAAAGGTCTAGGTATCCGGAAAGGTTTGACCAGTCGGAGCCATCATTGAAAAGGGATCCTCTTTGTCTGGACCCTATATCTTCCGGTTTTGATAGGGATCCTTGAATAATAGATTCAAGAGAAAACAATACACACCGACCCTGCCCACGCGCCCCCTGAAAAACAACCTACACAATCTTTAATAAATTCCCACCGAAATATTTAAAAAAAATGTGTACTGCATGACCTGAGAGTTCGGTCAGTTTGATAAAATAATTTTTTCGTCCATACTGGTATAGCGGTTACGGCCGTTGAAAACGGACTCAGCGGATTACGTTCAAATCCTGGACGAGGCTGTTTGCATTTCACTTTCTACTTATTAATGCCCTTCCACCTTCCTGAATTAATTTCCAAGTTCTAGATAAATACTGGAGCAAACTATGCTTTTTTATTTTTTGGTGATCTATTAGAACCGGTTTTTTTCTGTACGGAGAGAGGTTAGGGAATCATATTCCTATTTTTCTTGTCGTTGTTTCTTAATGGTTTAATTTTGTATACGGTTCAATCGAATACGAATAATTTTTAAACTGATCTATTTGACCCATAGATGGAACTATAAAAGGTACTCCTATTCCGCGTCAGAGTTGACCTGGGAGTAATGGCAATGGAGGAATACTCCACACTCTCCAGATCTCCTTAATTAAAGCCTTATCATCAGATACAGTTTAGTATCATACCCAGGATAATTCCTTCTTTTTTTTTGGGGGGGGGGTCTTTACCCTCTGCAGGAGATACAGTCAGCGTATTCTAAGCCCCACTAACATGGCAATTCTTCTTTCTTTCTTGTCACATCTTTATACAAGGTGTGTCAAAAGTACAGAAAAAATCTTGATACTTTTTTGACACACCTTGTATACTCCCTTCTTTCAACTTTTCTTTCTTTCTTCCTATCCTTATCCTTTCTCGTTTTCCCCATTCATTTTGCTCTATTGTCCCTCCATTCTTTCTTCCCTTTTCCCGATACTTCCTTCCTTCCTTACTTCCTGCAAACGATTCTTCCTTTTGTCTCCTTTTTTCTATTGTACTTTATCACATTCTCTTTTTCTCTCTATTTTCCTTCCATTATTTCATCCTCTTTTCCAGTCCTTCCTTCCTTCCTTCCTTCCGTCCTACCTTCCTTCCTTGGTATGACGTTAAACTAATGGTGAAGTTTGAATGGTAGAGATCTGGGGAGTGTGGAGTACCCCTTTATCGCCATTTCCCAGTTCCACCCTGACCTGGAGTGGCAGTATCTCTTAGGGTTCCATCTATGTGTTAAATAGAAAAAAACATCAAGTTGTAAAGTTACAATTCTGGAGCTTTGGGGAGTGTGGAGTACCCCTTCATCACCATTATTTCCAGGTCCCTCTGACCCAGAATGGTAGTACCTGTTAGGGTTCCATCTTTGGGTTAAATAGATCAAAAGATGAGTATAAAAATGTAAATAAAATTGAGTTAAAAATGAACACCCTGCAAGAATGAATATAACAAAACGTCTTCGGCATAAAATAACCCACCCAACTAATTTTTCATTCAAAGTTTTCTTCTCTATTTTCCCTCTATTTTTTCTTCCCTTTTTCGTTCCTTCTTTCATTCTTTTCTTCCTTCTTTCAAACGTCTCTTCTATATTTCCCCCTTTATTTCTGTCCTATTTTATATATATTTCAAACTAGCACTCCTCATTTCGACTCTGTCAACAAATTATTTTCCCACACCGCCGAGAATTGTGTTAATTGACTCCATCTTAAAAGTTCTGTTAAATCGCGGTCTCCCCAGCATTAGGAGGGGCGCACGCGTGCCTGATCGAGTGCGAACGCGCGTGTCTCCGTTCAATTCTGGCCCACCCACTCAAAGATTTAACCCCCCCGACTATCCCCAAATAGATTATTTAGTCATTAATTTATTCACAAACGTCGCTAGAATATCAGCGCTTAGAACATCTCCGTTTCATCTTTGCTTTTTCGTTTATACGAGAATATGATCATATGTCGATTTTTCTGAAATTCTGGAGTGAAAATTATTTTCTTTGTTCCATACATCTTCTTGCTGCTGTCTCCATCCATTTTTTCCATAAAATGTTTCAGCCGATGCATTCTACGGCCTTTTTCTTCTATTATCTGAGGTTAAATGTGTCCATTCTTCTATACATTATTCAAAGTACAGTGGCACCCTCTATAAATTACGGAATCACGTTCATTGTACGTTCATATTTAAATCTTTTGTGTGGTTGTTTCTTAATAGATTTTTACACGCATGGTTTTATTGAATATGTATCATTCTTAAACACATTTATTTAACCCATATATTGGACTATAACAGGCACTACCACTCCAGATCAGAGTTGACCTGGGAGTAATGAGAAAAAGGGGTACTCCATTCTTCCTAGATTTCCAGAACTGGAGCTTCACCATCAGATGCAGTTTTATCCAAGACATCCATTTTGAGGTGGAGACTTACCCTTCTGCAGGGGAGGCAGTGAGTATAGTCTAAGTATTGCTGACAGGACAAGCCTAATTTTTTAAAATAGAAAAAGAATCTTGACTAAGAAAGAAAGAAAGAAAGAAAGAAAGAAAGAAAGGAGATTTAGGAATGAAATAATCTTGACTAATAAGAAAGAAAGAAAGAAAGAAAGAAGATTTGGGAAGGAAGGAATCTTGACTATGAAAGAAAAAAGCAAAAAAGAAAGAAAGAATGAAAGGAGATTCGGGAATAAAAGAATATTGATTACGAAAGAAAGAAAGAAAGAAAGAAAGAAAGGAGATTTGGGAAGTAAGGAATCTTGACTATGAAAGAAAGAAAGAAAGAAAGAAAGAAAGAAGAAAGAAGGGGAATGAATGAATCTTGATTAAGAAAGAAAGAAAGAAGAAAGTGTTAGGGCAATATGATATACTTAGAATAAATAGAAATGAAAACCCAACGAAAATAAATAAGAGAGAGAGAGGGGGGAGAGTGAGTGAGTGAGTGAGAGTTATATATATATATATATATATATATATATATATATAATATAGAGAGAGAGAGAGAGAGAGAGAGAGAGAGTGTGTGTGTGTATGTGTGTGTGTGCGAGTGAAATTGCAAACGGTGATTAGACAAAGATCTAACTAAAATTTCAACAAACGGAAACCGGTAGCGACGACGACGACAAAGCTGAAAACACAGGGCCGAAGCAGGGGTCAGAGTAAAGTAGGAAGGACGGATGACTGACGAGCAGAGAAAAATCATGGAGGGGGGGGCCTTTGCAATGAATTCAATCCGACACCGAGAATGGGGGCGATGAACATTTACGGCCGTGTTCCGATGCTCTTTGCATGCGCATTCTTAGATACCAAAAGTGTGATAATTGCTGTCTTTCTTCAGATATGCCCGTGCCATTGTCCTCGGAGCCAGCACGACTCTTAAAATTGTAAGCACTGACCTCGGCCGTCTTTGACATTTCAGAGGCCTCGCCTGCATTAGTCTAATGGTCTTGCTTCGCTGACCAAATGGCTTGCAACACCTAGGCCACTGCCTTTACCCGCCGCCCGTCTTATCCACCTGCCTCCATAAAACCTCTTTGTTAACCTCCCTCTGTCTCTCACTCTTTCTCTCTCTCTCTCTGTCTCTCTCTCTGTCTCTCTGAGTTATCTCTTTCCCATACACCGGTCGACCTGTCTGCCTAATTCTTTTTCTGTTCTCCCTTAAAATTTTCATCTTGATCTCCCTATCTTTGCTCTCCCTATCTTTGCTCTCCCTGTCCTTGTTCTCCCCCCACTTTGCTCTCCACCAGTTAGTGTTTCCTTTCCTGACGAGGCAGCGTTCATTAAGAGCGACCATTGAGACCTCACCATAAAAGTCACAGCGTCAGCAATGAAGTGTGTCGACGTCACATTTTCTTTCGAGGAATCTGTTTGTCCGAAATTTCATCGAAGCGCCAAAGGCTTGACCGTAGGTTCCACTCTGACCACAGTTCCGAACTTTTAAAACTTCTCAATTTAATCTAAAAGTCTTAAGAAAATAAGAAAACCATGACTACCTGTTATATATATATATATATATATATATATATATATATATATATATATATATATATATATATATATATATATATATATATATATATGTACAAGGACCTCATTAAGGTGAAACCTAGGTAGATAATGTCTGACTCATGTAGGTCTTTATAATCATGCTATACTTAGTGTATTGAGCACTATATATATATATATATATAACTTAGTGTGTGTGTTTTTTTCTTCTTTTGGTCACTACATACGATAATGACGATTATTTTCAGAAAGTATGGATGTGCTGGTCTTTTCTTTATTTTCTTTTTTTACACATGTAAGTTTGAATTTTTTTTTTTGAAAAACTAAATTATTTGGTTTTTTTCCACACCGGTAGAATTTAGAAGTAATATATATATATATATATATATATATATATATATATATATATATAGAGAGAGAGAGAGAGAGAGAGAGAGGGGAGAGATAGATAGATAGATAGATAGATAGATAGATAGACAGATATATAAGGTAGTCATGTTTTTCTAATCCTGTTATGGCTGTTTGATGAGACGAGTGTTCTCAAAATGAGAATTCTCGTTGAAATGAATTTATAACTGCCAAAATGACCAAGTTTTAAGTTTTTCTCCTTTCTCCAAATATTGTTCTGTATATGATTATCAAATTATCATCATACATTGAGCTCTCCATTCGGATTGAACAAATTTTCTTATCTTCATGAAAAAAAAGAGGAAAAATATTTTCAAAATTTTTTTGAGATCATGTGAAGTATGAGCTGTAAAAGGAATTAGAAATTCAGTTGGTGTTTAAGTGTTAACTTTCATTTTATTTCATTATATATTTTGGAAGTTCGACCTTCCTTTGTCAAGATAATCTAGACTGGCTGTTTTTTTTGTAGCTTAGGCGCTTTTATAGCTTGGGGTGCTGGTGGTCTGTCCCTCTGTCAGTGGGTCATTGATGTTTGGATGACCCCTTTTCTCGGGATGCTGGCCTGGCTGGAATGTGGGTGGTTGTCGCCACCCCTTTGGTGGCGTTGGGGATGGGGGTTGTAGAAATATTTGTATGAATTTAGGGTACCTATATCCATGTTTAACCCGTGTGTGTGTGTGTGAGAGTACGCTTAGACGTATTATCCACTTATTTTCTGTTTCTGCTTGTTTATGAGTCGAACTCAAATTTGAATGTATAACAATAATTTATGTTATTTAATATATAACATAATTTTTATATATAACATATATAAGTATTAATTTAGTATTTAATATCTTATTTAAAAGAAATATTGAGCCTATACTGATTTAAATATGTAACATAATTCATATGTCGTAATTCAATATATCATCATCATCGGGTCATACTGACAGTACGGATACCCATGACTCTCTCTCTCACTATTACCAACCGTCCCTATCGGCCCGTCCTTCCTTCCTTCAAACGTCTTTCCTTTTGTTCCTTTTTTTTTTTTTGTAAGTAAAGTAAGTAAAGTCGTCGGGGCGGCCTAAAGTCGGTATCAGCCAATCAGCGAGGGAGTCTTTCCCCTTTTCACTAGCGCTAGACCAAGGAGATTGTTTTGGCATCTGAGGTGGAGCGCCACACCTACCATCAGCTCTTTACTTTACCGCACAGATCCCTGTGCTACTCATATGCTGAGTTGACGAGACCGGAATCGAACTAGGAACCATGTGGTTTCTAGCCGAACGCTCTACCGACTGAGCTAACACGGCCCTTAATTTTTATTTTTTTGTTGTACTTTCTCACGTATTTTATTTTCTCTATTTTCTCCCTATTCCTTCCTCTTTTTTCCCGTTCTTTCTTTCCTTCAAATTTTGTTTCTCTATTTTGTCTCTATTTTTTTCCTTTTCTATTTTCTTCCTTCTTTCCTTCAAACGTTTCTTCCTTTTTTCCCCCTCTTTTCTTCTTTTTTCCTATTCCTTCTTTCCTTCCTTCAAACGTTTTTCCTTTTGCCCCCTTTTTTATTGTACTTAATCACTTACTTTATTTCCTTCATTTTCCTGTTCTTTCTTTCCTTCAAATATTTCTTCTCTATTTTCCCTCTATTTTTTTCCTTTTCTAGTTCCTTCCTTCTTTCCTTCAAACGTTTCTTCCCTTTGTTCCCTCTTTTCTTCCTTTTTCCCTGTTTTTTCCTTCCTTTCTTCCTTCTTTCAAACGTTTCTTCTATCTATTCCGTCTATTTCTTTTCTTTTTTTAGTTCCTTTTCTAATTCCTTTCTTCTTTCCTTCAAAAGTTTCTTCCTTTTGCCCCCTCTTTTCTCCCCCCTTCCTCTTCCTTCCTTCAAAAATTTCTTCTCTCATTTCCCTCCATTCTTTCCATCCTTTTCCCGCTCTTTCCTCAATTCCTTTCCTCCATCGCCCCTCTTCATTCTTCCTTTCTTCTCATCTTGACTCAGTCACAGATCACAGAGCAATCACGCTAAACTTATAATTGACTCAACCATCTTCGCAGCCAAAATCCCAGCCACTATTCCCCTCTCTACGATTGGTATTATTACTTCACTAATTCACGCTGACTTTATTATTGTTGAACCTATAATCGTTACCTTGAACAGAACAACCAAAGACTCTTGTACTTCTTATGATTGAAACGGCGTCAATTTCTATTGAAGAAACTTCTGAAATGCCCACTCAAAAGGTTCAAGACTAGAGCTGCATAGAAGTTCCACTGTCTGTCGATTTAAAACCACATGTGTTTCTTGTACCGGCCTCGTAATAAAAAAGACCCCGCCCCCACACCCCATCGGCTTCATTTAGAATTGAAGACCACAGGCCAATACCCTGTCACACGTCAAACCTTTTAGGAATTTATTCAGAATCGTAGCCATTAGCAAAATAGATATTTGTTACTTCTTAGAATGTCAGGAAAAGTGAAGATACATTTCTTTGTATCTTTTTATTGGATTTTTATTCAATCTAGATTGAACTAGCACAGGACAAAATGGTTGGTTGGTTGGATTTTACGGCATGTCAACTCTAGGGTTATTTAAAGCCGAATTTTTGTTTTTGTTTTATTGATTCTTGTTCGGATTCAAATTCTTTTTTTCAAACTCAATTGTTTAAACCACATTTTTAGAACTCATTTTTCATCTATTTAAACCGTAAATGTAACCCTAACAGTGACCTAAAGTAGTAAATAAAGAAATACAAGGTGTGTCATAAAAAGTGTCGAGATTGAAGTTTTATTTACCAAGATAGAAATGAACAATGAAAGGAACGTTATTTTTTCAGAATACAAGGTGTGTCAAAAAGTAAAAAGAATTTCTATACTTTTTTGACACATCTTGTATTTAATTTGAATACAAGGCATTCTTTAATATAATTGGTAATGGCGTCGATTGATTAATAAAATTTAACTCTATTATATTTGCATTTATAAAAGATATTCCCAACATAAAACAATATTGTGAAACACTTTATGGTTATAAATAGAATAATATTGAATAATATAATAATAGTGTTGTTATTTTTTGCCAAAGACATTTTTGTACTATTCATTCTTGCTAGGGATACAGATTAAAAAAAAACACAACATTTTTGATCTATTCAACCAATATATAGGACCATAACAGGTACTACCACTCCGGATCAGGTCGTATCTGGGGGTAATGACAATAAAGGGGTACTTCACACTCCCCACAGCTCCAGAATTGGAACCTCTCCACTTGATGCAGTTGGACGTCATACCCAGGACACTGTCTTTTAGCACATATAGGTTAAAAGAGTTTGGGTTTTCCATTAGAGCAATACGATCGGGACAATTATATGTGCTAGGGCCTGATGTGACTTGATGATTGATAGGAGGAGACCTAAGTAAGGACTAAAGTGGAGTTCTCATCCATCAAGATTCCCTCCTTAAGCATCATGGGTCGCCGCCCATAGCCAACAGGTGGCTCAATTAACGGGGGGATGTCTTACCCCTCTGCAGAGATGCAGTAAGCATATTTTACAGTTCCAACCGTCATGGATTTAATCTATTTTTTTTTAAATTATTTTAAATTGATATTCCTGGTGAAAGTTCTAAAGCAGGGTTTTCAAAATAGACGTTCCGATCCTTCAGTGGGTCGCGAAATAATTAAATTACGCCACAAAATTAAAATGGGAACAGCTCTAGAGATCTGGGGGAGTGTTGAGTACCTCTTTATTGCCATTACTCCCAGGTTTACTCGGAATGGTAGTACCCATTAATGTCCTATCAATTGGTCTAATAGATCTATATAAAAATTATTCGTATTCGCGGTCTAGTCACACTGAGCGCACCGTTTCTAATAAATAACCGAAGTTAAGAAGAGATAAGCCTGTTCAATACTTAATTGGGTGACCACTTAAGTAACAGCTGGTAATGTAAGCAATCTGAGTTCTTTTGTTTATCAAAATGACTTGATTCAGAATGAAATGACCCCAAAAGGGTTGATATGTCGTAAAAATACCAACCAACTATGTACGATTGAACCGTGCGCAAAAAAAGAAAAAACACTCTGAAGAAATGGCACAAATTTGTAAATCTGAACGTACAATGAACGCGATTCCTTAACATGTAGGCTTAAAATAACCCTAGTCTGGTTGACATGCCACTAAAATCAATAAAGCAACTACTCAATCGGATATGCTAAACTGAATTGTTGAATGAGCCAAAACAAATTAAATCATATACAAAGATACCGGAGGTGCATAGTGTAATGGTTAGAGTTGTAGGAAATGGAGTCGTCGACCCGAGTTCAAATCCTGGACGTAGATGTTTGCATTTCACATAGCGCTAATACCCGAGGGAAAGGTATTCCTCCAGCTATGGGTAAATAGTAGTGCAGACTGGGATTTTTAAAACCTTGGCTAGGTAACCATTCTAGGAGAAGTAAAACCCTGAATTTAAACCTATTAAACTCCGCTAAAGAAATTGGCCTTGTATCACATCTTAGCATTAGCGGGGGGTGGGTAAATATGTAAACAGAAATATCACCATCGTTCTTTTTTTAGACTCTCTTGGGGGCTTTTATTACTGACCCCCAGAAAGCGACCAGTACCCCGTATCCACCCAGCTCTTTTTTTATTTTGTTATGTTTCTACTTGTTTCGGCAGGATCTGAACTTAAACGTTAACGCTCAAATTGCTCTTACGATCAACAGAAACTTCCCACAAACCCCTGCTACACCCCCTGTTGATTGCTTTGTGCAGATTTTGGGGTATGACAATGATATCGCTTGATCTGTTCAGACAGAACATGGCTCAGCGTAAAATAAAAGCACTCTGTGTGGCTGAATTTGATAAGAATATTTAATTGATGTCATAAATAGAATTGATATTTCTCTCAATAAAAAAAAAGGAACCAAAAGAAAGAAAGAACCTTCGTAAGAAACAAATTCGCACTTCTTAATTCATTTTGTGGTTTGAACAAATCGCTGCTATGGACGAGATAACTCGTCTTATTAAAACATCAGTTTTGTGCCACCGACGAGATAACTCGTCTTAGCAAGCCGTGCGTGAAAAAGTAAATATAATTTAATATTATATCAAATATGTACGAATTCTTCTTACCGTTATTTTAGATGCGCCCAAAATAGGATTAAAAAAAATCAAAATAACATTAGATTGGTGATAGCTTTAAAATAATAGTACGGTCAATGGCATTCTGTGGGTCATTAAAAAAAGCCCCCACCCCACCCCGAGATTTTTTAAAGAGGAGCGATGGTGATTGTATATATATTAACCAACCCCTCCGCAGGATATGATACAAGGCCAATTTCTTAAGCGGAGTTTAACAGGTTTAAATTCAGTGTTTTCCTTCTACTAGACTGGTTACCGAGCCAAGCTTAAAAAGCAAAATTTGCACTACTAAGCTTAGCTGAGCTGTAACACCAAGTGAGAATCGAACTCACGAATAATGGGCTGCTAATTTAGATTGTGTAGCGGGAATAATACTGCTGCATGGGTACAAGTGTAATAGAATCCGGCTGGTCTGGATGGAACTCGTGTCTTTCGGAATGCGAACAACACCACTTAAGTGAGATGTGGACGCGTGGTTTGGCTCAAGTGCCCGGATGCACGAAAAGTGGTGTGAGCTCTGATGTCAATGAATAGACAGGTCAAAAAAGTCAGTTTGGGGAGCTTCAGAAGATGCCAGTGTCACAGATTGAGCATGTTAACAAATACACCACGTCATGTGTCTCGTGATAATCTTTATGTATGATTTTATATAAAAATCAGTTAAAATAGAATTGAAGTTAATGTATTTTGTTTTCAAATCCGTTCTTATTTAGTTTAGTTATTCTTTCTAATCTGCCAACTTTACTTACTTTAGTCAAATTATGAAAGTTTTGTCTATGTAGGTATTTACCATCTATATTAATCTGCTTGTTCCTAAATCTTCCGTCCGTTATCATCCTGTAACACCCACTGGTTAAAAATGAGACCATCCAAATTGTTCAAGATGCAATGGAAAAATGTAATTCCAGATTATCTGGTGTTGCTTAATTGCAGATTTCTTATTTGTCCCATTTTTTTTCACCCAATTCTAAAAATGAAATATTTCAAATGGTCTTTGGTTGATGCCCAACGTAAAATTAAAACTTTGGAATGACGTTAAACTCTATCTGATGGTGAGGTTCCAGTTCTGGAGCTCTGAGGAATGTGGAGCACCATTGCTCATTGGTCCACTCTGACCCGGAGTGGTAGTACCTGTTAGGGTCACATCTATGTGTTAAATAGAAAAATGTGTTTATAAAACAAATTGAGTATACATTAATGAATGTATTTCAAAACTTTGTCGGTATTAAATGACCCACTAAGGTTGATATGCCGTAAAACAAAACAAAACAAACCAAACAAATGGAGTCAGATAATATGTTAATAGAGCATCTGTCAAGGAACCCAGAGGTTCCTGGTTCGATACCGGCCCTTGCCAACTCAGCGCATGTTCCGAACAGTTTGGATCTGTGAGGTAAAACGGGAAGCTGATGGATATTGTGACACTCCACCTCAGTTACAACAATATCTCCCTCGTCTAGCGCTAATAAAAAGGGCGTAAACTCTATCACTATCTGGCTGATACCGACAATACACCAGTCCACCGACATTTAAAAAAATATATTACTGATTTAAATACATAGCTATATTTGATTTGTATATTTATTCGTTATCACTCTAAGGAGGCGTTCGTTGTCTAATGGTTATCGTCGAAGTAAGTGGACTCGGCTAACCGAGTTCAAATCCTGAACGAGGATGTTTGCATTTCACATAACTCTAAGCCTGGGAAATGTATGAATACAACTATTCTCTCTTCAGCTATGGGTAAATAGTTGGGCAGACTGGGTTCTTTAACCTTGGTATGACAACCGGTATAAGAGACGCTAAACCCTAAATTTCAAACTAGACATGAAGAAGGATGGGCTTCACTAGGATACTCCAGCAAACCAGTTTACGGGATTAGTCCCTTTCAATCTAAAGTCGTTTTAAAAGATATTTCTCACTCGCTAGATCACCGAAGTTCAGCAGCGATGAGCCTGTTCAATACTTAGATGGGTGACTATATAAGCAACAGCAGGTACCTGATATCAAAATAACTTAATTAGGCATTAAACGATCCGAAAAGGGTTGATATACGGTAAAACAAAACAACCCAACCAAAAAGATATTTCTTATTGATAGAATCCAAAAAGTAGCAAGTGGGAGTCCCTGTAGCGTAGTAACTAACGTTCTGGACCACGGCATCGTTGTAAGTAATTAGGTTCACTTTCGGATATTTAGGAACTCCATCCCCCCTCCAGCTAAGGGTTAAATAGTACTACAACTATTTTTCTACTAGGAGGGATTTGGCATTAAATAACCACGAAGGTTGATATGCCGTTAAACAAAGAAACCAAAACAAAAAGGCGTTTTAGATATGACATTAAACTTTCGAGCCCTATGTCCTGTGTCCATTACATTACCGGTGTGATTCCAGGGGACCATCCCTCCAGGCAAACATGCCCCCTTGGTTTAAAGCAGCAGGGATGGGTTAATTGTCCAGTGCCTGAGACGCCCCCCCCCCCCTTGAGGGAGAATGCCGAGGGGATCCACGCAATTTTTTTTGCTTGCCATCCCATGAACTTCGGTTCGTGGGTGGTCAGACATTAATTGTACCTTGTGTCTGACTCGTATAAGTGTGATTCGTGGTAAATACTTTAAACTTAATCTGGTGGTGAAGTTTCAGTTCTGGAGAATGTGGAGTACCGTTTCATTGTCATTACTCCCAGGTCCGCTTTGAACAGGAGTGGTAGTACCTGTTAGGGTCCCATCTATGGGTTAAACAGATTTTTAAAAAATGAGTTTTAGAAAATGTGTTTAAAAGAGGAGTTAAAAAAATTGAATACCCAACAAGAATGAATAGAACAAAAACATCTTCGGCATAAAATAACCCAACGAGGGTTGACATGCCGTAAAATCCAACCAACCAACCAAACAAACAAATAAACAAAAAGCTACAAGATAATGCTATCTGCAGCGCGCAATCCTTAGTTTGACAAAATGCTGGGTGATTCTTCCCACTAAACCTTTCACTCGTGTTTTATTTTGGCAAAGATTTACATTTTAACGGCCGAGGGGTGAGAGAGAGAGACGATGGGGTGCGAGTGGTGACTCAAGGTGACAGATAAAAACGACGCCAATAGGATGGCATACATAAATTCGGGAATAAAGAGAGGAATTTCTTTTTTGTTATTGGTATTGTTGTCTTGATTATGAGCAAGTCGGACCAAGATTCGCAATTACGGCAGGCTGTTTATCGGGGCCATCAACTAACGAAGCGTTCAGGCCTTATTAATAGGTTTGCAAATTTGGTAGGTTACGGTAAAACAATGTGTTTGCAATTTATTATTAATGTCAAGGTGTGTACACGGATTTACGTCTTGATTCACTCGTGGTATGTTTGTTAATAGAGGCGGGGATGAAGGGGAGGTCGTGAGAAAGGAGAAGAAACGAAGCGGGAAGTAAGAGATAAGATGGATAGGTGTGGAGGAATGTACGAAGAAGGTGAAAAGTTGGGAACGAATAGAGAAAGGGAGAGAGAAAAAAAGTGAAGGCTGTTGGTTGGTTGGTTGGATTTTACGGCATTCAACCCTTGTTGGGTTATTTTATACCGAAGACGTTTTCCTTTATTCATTCTTTGTGGGTATTCAATTTTCCCTTTAAACTAAATTTTCTTAAGACACATTTTTAAAACTCATTATTTGATCTATTTAACCCATAGATGATACCCTAACAGGTATTACCACTCCGGGGGTGGGGGACCTGGGAGTAATGGCAATCAATAGGTAACTCTAAATTTCCCAGAGCTCCAGAATTTGGACTTTACCACTAGATGAAGTTCAATGTCATATCCAGGACCTTCAGCTACTGCCTTCTAGCACATATAATAAAAAGCATTGGTGATTTGACATAAGGGCAATACGGTCGAGACAATCAAATAGATGCTAGGGCGTGACATGACCAGCCGATTGCCCGTCTAGCCTAAGGGTTAAAATGCAGTGTTGCATGTCATGGACTGCTCAGCCACCAGGATTCCGTTCTTAAGCATCACGGGTCGCCAACCGTCCCTATTGGTTATCACCTCTGGAAGCATCTACAATCCACACAGAGCTGTTTGATGCAGGTTTTTGGTGGTCAGCCTACACTGGTGTACCCATGCGTAGGTGTTCACAGGAGAATGTCACTTATGAGTTCGTCTTTTCTTTTTCCACCAATGTTCAGCTTGTCTTGTTCGTCTTACTCGGGTGGTTTGTGTGATAGGGGTAAGAAAAAAAGAAGAGGGAAAAAGAAAAGACTTAATGGGAAATGTACTTTGGTTTGGTTTGATTTATTTGTTTAACAGCATCTCAATTCTTCGACTGACTCTGCCTTTAGCTGGTTCTTTTCAACCAGTTGTATTTTCGCAACAGTTTCCAAATGGTAATCACGGAGCTGGGGTTTTGATTTATGGGAACATGAAATAGCCACAAATACTCAGCCATACTGTGGCAACCCGTGATGCTTAAGGATGGAATCATGGTGATCGAGCTGTCCATGACTTGCGACATACTACTTTGGCCTTTACTTGGGCTCTAGCACCTATATGATATAAAAAATTTGATTATTGAAAAATTGAATACACATCAAGTATGGATAAAACAAAACGTCTTCAGTATAAGATAACCCAACAAGGGTTAACATGTGTAAAATCCAACCAATCAAGCACTCAGATCAGGAGAGTGTCCTGGATATGACGTTAAACTTGCATATAGTGGTGAAGTTCCAGTTCTGGCGCTCTGGGGAGTTTGGAGTACCCCTTCATTGCCATTACTCCCAGATTCACTCTGACCCGGAGTGGTAATACCTATTAGGGTCCATTTTATGCGTAATATAGATTTTTTTAAAGTTTTAAAATATGGTTAAAAATAGATTAAACAAAAGGCTTTGAATATCCAACAAGAATGAATAAAAGACAGCGAGGGAGTGTATCTTCTCTTTACTAGCGCTAGACCAACGAGATTGTTTTGGTGTCTGGGGTAGAGCTCCACACCTACCAGCAGCTCTATCACTTTACCGTACAGACCCCTGTACAACTCATATATTGAGTGGGCGAGTACCAGTATCGAACACAGAACATTGTGGTTCCTAGTCCGACGCTCTATTGACTAAGCTATGCCGGCCCTAATAACCCAACAAGGGTTGTAATGCCGTATAATCCAACCAACCAGATCAGGAGTGTAATGGGCCTCTGATTTTAGAGAAACATTTTGGCCAAATATTCATTGACAGAGTTTAAGGTTCGTTTGGAGCCAATTTTGCAAAATTTTCCTTATTTTCAGGTCTATGATCAAAATATCACGAGCACCGTTGGGATACTAATTTGATCATTTACTAATCAGTGATTTGACGAAATCCTCACTTTTATCCATTTTTATCTGTTCAAAGCACTCGGTTAGGATCAAACTCGTTCGATATTAGTAATTATCTGCTTTTATATTTCTTTCTGTTTTTTCATTTTTTTTTCTCGTTTCCGTTCTTTCTAAAAAAATATTTTTTCTTTTTTTTAAAATTCATTTTTCATTCTCTGCCTTTCTTTCCCTTTCTATATTCTTTTAATTTCTTTTCCTTCTCTTTCTTTCTTTCCTTTACTATCTTTTTTTCTTTCCCTTTTCTTCTTTTTTCTTCTTTCCTTTTCCTTCGTTTTCATTCTTTCCTTTTCCTTGTTTTCTTTTTTTTCCTTTTCCTTTTTTCTTTTTTTCCTTTTCCTTTTCTCTTTCTTTCTTTCTTTTCTTCACTTCTTCTTCTTCCTTTTCTCTTCTATCTTTCCTTGTATTTACTATCTTTTCTTTCTTTTCTTTCCTTTTCAATCTTTTCCTCTCTTTCCCTTTCCTTTTTGTTATCTATGTTCTTCCTTTTCTATTTTTAGTTTCTTTCTTTTACAAAATTTCGTTTCTTTTTTCTTTTTTTCTCTTTTCTTTTATTTCTCTTTCTTAACGCCTTTACTATCTATGTATTTCTCTTTCATTCTTTTTTTCATCCCAAACTTTCTGACGTCTTTCTTTCCTTCTTTCCTTCCCCTTTTTCCACCTCCACCCCCAACCTATTATTCATTCCAATTTAATTCTTTAAGACTATTTCTTTTCTTTTCTTTTTTTTCTTTGTCTCCTCTCATTTTTTTTTATTGTTTTTGTTTTGTTTTTGTTTTTTTCTCCTTAGAAATTCTAATGCATTACTTTATGTCGCACAGGACTCACCAATGTGAAATTTCTTTTCATCAGATTCAAATCATAAAAAAAGTGTCAAGATGAAAGATACAAATCAAGTTCAGCTTTACCGGCGTTTAATGGATTGTGACCGGAATTCCGCCCCTTACACCCATACCCCATTCTTTCCAACCAATCTCCACATTCCAGTCCGATGCAAGATTTACTCCCAATACCAATCAACGCATCTCGCATGCGCCTGCACACGCACGCGCACCATGACCCTTCTTGTATGTGTGCTTATTAATGGCACAAAGTTTACGAAGCCTGTTCCGCAGAATCATTCGTAATTCTAGTCATTCCGATCCCCACAAATCCGAGCCTTGTACCAGCCTGTGTTGAGCTGTAAAATTAATTCCGGGGTTGTCTCGTACTTGGTTTGTATTTACACAGCCCTTCAGTCACGATCATGATGCGACACAAGGCTAATTTTTAAGCGGAGTTTTTGAATTCAGAGTTGTCCTTCTCCTAGACCAGTTGCCATATCAAGGTTAAAGAGTCTGTCCTACTATTTACTCATAGCTAGAGGGAGAATAGGTAGATTCATACCTTTCTCAATGATATTAGCACTATGTAAAATGCAGAGAGCTTAGTTTTCCTTCTCTTAGATAGGTTGCCTAAAGGAGGTTAACAGGCCCCATCTGCACTACTGGATTAATATCATTCTAAACGATATTAGCAGTATGTGAAATGCAAACAGCTTAGTTTTCCTTCTCCTAGACCGGCTGCTATACGAAGGTTAAAGTAAATTTTTTTTAAACTCAAATTTTTAAAACCCATTTTCTATTTAACCCTTAGAGGAGATCCCAACCAATGTTACTTACTGATTTATTCATGACCATCCCAGACTTTGGTACCAAGAATAGTTTTGTTTCTTTGTTTAATAACATGTCAACCTTATTGGGTTATTTAATGCCAGAGAGAACAGTAGTGGTACACTATTTAATCCATAGTTGGGAACAAGAGTGAAATCTAGTTTATTGTAAAAGCCTGCAGAGTGGCCTACTGACAGTACCAACCAAACAGCAAGGGAGTCTATCCCCTTTTCACTAGTGCTAATCCAGGAGGTTTGGTTAATTGGTTTTTACTGGGAGGGGGGGATAGTTGGATTATACTTTCCCCAGTGATATTAGCACACTGTGGAATAAAAACAGCTTATTTACGTATTTTTACCTGGGCTAAAGTTCAAGGCTAACGAAAAACTAAAATTTTGAATGATGTTTTTCAAGGCATGAAGCCAACTTTTCCCTTGGCAAATTTGCGGAACAGAATTCTCGTTTCCGCACCCCACCTCCAATAACAACTCCCTACATTTGGTCTTCTTCTATTTTACACCCAGTTTAATAAATAATACGAGTGTGCCTCAGCGTGTTCGTAAAATTGTATACGCATTTGCTCAAAGTTTTCATGGGCGACTGCTCTGGTGCAATGGAAACCAAATTCGACTCACAGACTTCGCTAGAGTAGTGAGTTCGATTCTCACCAGTTGTAAGAGTAATTGCCTCCCAGACATTTAAATATGCCTGATAATTCATACTATGAACCGTATGTGATATTAGCTTGTTAATCATTATACTACAATAAGGAACCCAAAATAGTTTTTTAGATAAATAGATATAAACGGACTGTCCCTCCCCCTCTATCTACCTCTCTATCCCTCTCTCTCTCTCTCTCTCTCTCTATATATATATATATATATATATATATATATAAATCTAGGATAGCGTAGACATGAAGTCAACGGCGCTTGGTTACTGACAGTTTCTCGTCTATGAGATTCTCAAACCAAACATATTCCAGACGATATTCAGCACTATTTACATATAAAATAGCACACACACACACACACACACACACACACATATATATATATATATATATATATATATATATATATATATATATTCATATGTATGTATATATATAAGAAAAGGCAATAGAATAATTTATAAATTAAACTACCGTAAATGAAAGAAAGTGTTGAAAAATTAAATTCCAAATTTACTTACTATTAAAGGCGTTTGAAATTTTAAGTAAATTTTAATTTAATTTTTCATGATTTTATTTCATGTCTGTTAGTTTAATTCATAGACCTTCCGATTGTCTTTTATATGTACAAGAAGCATACGTGAAATCCATATATATATATATATATATATATATATATATATATATATATATATATAAACAGGGTATACATATATATATGTATATATATATATTCCATACTTCAAAATATATACAATAATATATATATATATATATATATATATATATATATATATATATATATATATATATAAATATAAGGATAGAGCATAAATCTAGTCTAAAAACGGACTCATTAAAACGGGTATATGCACTCCGTCGGTGTCCCCCATCTTGTCATCTTCTGATCAAAATACAAATTTCTGGCAAGTGCGCATCATCAGGTGTGTGCTTCTCCTTCGGTGAGCTTTTAAAGTAGTTTTTATATAGCACTTATAAAAGTAAGTGAAATCTTCAATATAATGACAAAAAAAAAGTGAATGCAGAACAAAGGAAAGAAAAAATATTTATACAAAAAAAGCCAGGGTGCCTTTTTTCTTTTACAAAAAAAACTAAAAAAAATGTCAAGGCTTTCTCTTAAAACACCACTTTCCATTCTGAAAATGTTACCCCCAACCGCATCTTTTTTTTTTTCTCGGTTTCTAAGTTAGAAACATTCGATTCCATTTTCTGATACTTCAAAGATCTTTAAAATGGTTTTGGCATTTTTTTGAATATTTTTTTTTGTGTGTTGATGTACATTAGAAAAAATGTAAAAGTTCCTGAAGTTTTTAAGTATTTTTTTGTGGGGTGTTGTGCCTTTATAAAAATGGGGAATGGAATCAGAGAACTGAATATAAAATCCGCCTATTTGGTTGGTTGGATTTACGGTATTCCAAATCTTGTTGGGTTATTTTATACCGAAAACGTTTTGTTTTATTCAATCTGGATGGGTATTTTAAATCATTTTTTAAACTCAATTTTTTAAACATATCTTTAAATTCATTTTTTTTCTATTTTCTATTGAACCAATACATAGGAACCTAACAGGTACTACTACTCCGGGTCAGAGTGGACATGGGAGTAATGGTGATGAAGAGGTACTTAACATTCCCCAAAGCTCTAAAATTGGAAATTCACCATTAGATGCAGTTTAAGGTCATACCCAAGACACCCGGGTAATTGGTTTTACTTGAAACTAATTCTTTTGTATAGAAAGGCATGAAACCAACACCTACTTCTCGCCCGACAGCTTGACAGAGATTTTGTCACTAACATACTACGCCTGTTGAGTCAAAAATTTTACCGCACTTTCACCATAACATAACTTTATTATTGTCACACTCTGTTCTGTGCATGCCTGCTTATAAGCTTAA
This sequence comes from Doryteuthis pealeii, assembly GCA_023376005.1. NCBI lineage: Eukaryota > Metazoa > Mollusca > Cephalopoda > Myopsida > Loliginidae > Doryteuthis > Doryteuthis pealeii. Next base: position 75,890,141 of record CM042143.1, read on the forward strand.
CTGCTTATACTGTTGTGGTCACGTGATTAACATTTGAACCTGATCGCTCCATTTTTCTTGCTGTCTTTACTGTGTAAGCATGGCCACTACACTAGCAGTATGCACCAAGGAAGAACAAAGAGCAGTGACCCGATTTCTCTGGTTATAATGAGTGTTAGGGGCTGAAATTCATCGGGGGCCTTTAACACAATACAGGGACAGTGCGCGTAGAAGTGTGTACGAGTGGCCGGACAAGCGTGAAGCACGAAGACGTAGCGGGACGCCCGTCAACTCCCACCAATGGTGAGAAGATTCAGCAAGCTCGAGGCATGGTATTGGCGAACCGGCGAGTTATCATCAATGAAGTAGCTTGTTCTCTGCAGATCAGTTATAGTTCTGCCTATCAAATCATCCACGATGAGCTCGGCTTCCATAAAACAAGAGTGTGGATAATTTTTGAATCTGCAGCGTATATTTTCAAATTTCCAATGTTTCCCTATTTATAACGAAACAATAAATTGTTTTTCCATATTTATCTATCTGTTTATTTATATATTTATTTATTCAAAGCTCCGAATATTTTTTTATTTATTTCAAGCAGTTATAGAGGTTGAGTTTTTAAAACTTTGATTCATGAATTAACATCTGAAACATGAACAAAGGAATCAACAAAGGAATCAATGAGTCGATAGAGACTTTAAAAGTGGCGGGACGTGTGGGATGCCCGAAAAAGGAGCAGGACTCCCGTCAAACTACACCACTGATAAAATGATTCAGCAAGCTTGAGAGATGTTAATGGCGATGCTGCAAGTTATCATCGACGAGGTTGTGTGTTCTCTGCAGATCAGTTATAGTTCTGCATATCAAATCATCCACGATGACCTCGGCTTCCATAAAACAAGAGTGCGTATAATTTTTGACACCCACTCGCACATTGTCAGAGGAGATCTCAGTTAGTACAGAGGTACTTACCGATTTTAGTACCATAATTTGAGCATATTAGGAACAGAGCGGCATGTCAACCTGCCTGGGGTTATTTTATGACTAGAGGTTTGGGAATAACATCTGTTATAATTTCATATATACATTTTTTGTGTAGTATGTTTTTAAGACATTTTTCCTTTTTTTTTATTTATCTATTTAAAAATAATGTTTTGCATGATGTCCTACTGCAGCAAATAAGGGGCAGAACGGCATGTTATGTCTGGGGGTGATTTTATGACTAGAGGTTAGGGAAACGTGATCATTGTACGATAATATTTACATTTGTTCTGCAGTTGGTTCTCCCATCTAGAAATGGGTAAATAGAAGGGCAGACTGGGTTCTTTAAACTTTGTTAGGTGACCAGTATAGGAGAAAAAAAACTCTGAATTCAAAACAGCTTTACCTCGTTTAAAAATTGACCTTGTGTTACATCCTATCAGTGAGGGAAAGGAAGGTAAATACATACATAAGATATAACACACACACACACACACACAATATATATATATATATGCACACACACACACACACATACACACACACATACTCACACACACATATATACATATATATATATATATATATATATATATATATATATATATATATAGATGCTATAGATTTGTATATTCATAACCAAAGAATATTCAATATCAATGATTGAACATATATGTTTTTAAGTTAGGGTAGCGTAGACATAAAGTCAACGGCGCTTGCTAACTGTTAGTTTCTCAACATTAGGTGCTCAATGCTAAAATAGCAGTGCAGATTTAAAATCAGAGATTAAATATTATATATATATATATATATATATATATATATATATATATATATATATATATATATATCATCTTTTGAATGCATTGAAAACCAATAATCTAAATGGAGATCACAAATTTTGCCTTTTTCTCTGTTACCCTATTAAAGTCTACACACCCTACCCACAAAGATATAATGAGAGATAAAAGCCCCAAATATCTAACTTTCGACTGATATCCATAATAATCCCCTTGCAATGAATAAATAATGAAATGCCGACACCCTACTGCTACCAGAAGGTTCTCCAGGAGTCAACATACTTAAACTGTTGAGCCAAAGAATTGTGAGGTGCGGAAGTAGTGAGGGAGATAGAAAGCATTAAATACGAAGTGTATTAAAAAAAAAAAACTATGGAGACTTGAGCCTTATTTACCACGACAGAAATGAACAATGAATGAAACGTTTATTTTCAAATACCACCCTTGACATTCAGTACACTTATTCCAGTGAGTTTTCAATTAGTCGATGCATATCCGAAACTACACTTTTGATAATTAAAAAAAATCTAATCTAGTTTTTTTAATTATAGGTTCTCATATTGTATTCATCTATATACTTGGTCTACTTAAGAGAGTACTATAGCCTATCATATGTGCTGATTTTCTTCCCATGTTCTTCCCTATCTATTATCTTAACTTCATCCCATAAGGGCAGATGGGTTCCCTCTCCATTCCATATATTGTCAACCATACTGGTCTTTCTCGGAAAATATGTTGTGCAGAATTGCGCATTTTTTAAACTTACATCTTTAGATAAATTAAATAAAGTTTTATCTCTGGTTTAAATATTGACGTTAACATGATACCTTCCAGTCGTTTAAAATTCACTACTAAATATTTAAGTGAAAAAAATTGGCTAATTGAATCAGAAAAAATACTTTTTTTTGCATCAATTCAAAGAAAATATTGTTTTTAAAACACACTACAACAATTATTTTTTGATTTTTAAGAAAATAACTATTACATTTACAAATAACTTTTTTCGGGTAGTGAATTTTTATTTTTATAAGCGTTCTTTAGGATTTGATCTTTTTAGAAATGTAAAAAAGTAGGGACTGGAATTTTTTTTTCAAATGACCAAAAATCACCCCCACCCAATTTCTAAACTGATAAAAAAAACAACATTTTTTCAGTTTTTTTTCAGGTGTTATGCTGCATTATTTGTATTAAACGGGAATAGTTGATGCCATATAACTGTGTCTAAATTATTTGTATTTGCTAGGAATACTTGATAGCATATAATTGTGTGTAAATTATGTATATTAGATAGGAATACTTAAAACCATATAACTGTGTCAAAATTATTTGTATTTACTAGGAATACTTAATACCCTATAACTGTGTGTAAACAGATGAGTATTATAGACAGACAGTGCGATTTAAAAAAATGCAATCAAACGTTGAAAATATAAACAGTTATGATTAGAGCATCCGTCTAGGAACCACAAGGTTCCGCGTTCGATACCGGCCCTTACCAACTCAGCATATGAGTAGCACCGCTTTGATATATGCAGTAAAGTGGGGAACTGATGGTACGTGCAGTGCTCCACTGCAGACTAAAATCCAATCTCCCCGGTCTAGCGGTAGAGAAAAGGGGATAGACTCCCTTGCTGTTCGGCCGATACTGTAAATAGGCCACTCCGCCTACTATATTTTACTTATAAATGAGTCGAATTTTGGCATTAAATAAGCCATAAGGAGTTGACATGCTGTTAAATAAATGAGCCAAATAAACCATTTAATAAAAGGTTTAAAAAAAACACAAAAAACATTTATCTTAAAATCGAAACTTTTAAAGATTTCAAAAGGATATTTCAAACTATTTCTAATGTAAATTATGAGTACTAGCCTGAATATGCGCCCTCCAGGCGTAAGTATTTAAGTTTTAATGTAATGAAATATACTAAATCAGAAAGACTAACAAAATTAGATAAGAACGCATATAAAAAAAAATTACACTTATTCTAATTATATTTTAAGCGGTTTCTATATAAAATCATTCTTAGGATTAATCATAATATGTTGGAGAATTAAAAAATGATATTAAAGATCAATAACACTAAGTAATTATTTATTAAACCCGGTTTTGTTCAAACCAGTATGCAAATTGACCACACCATATATTATATAAACCTTTATTTCCTAGTGATATATAAGACACATTGCAGGATTGTAAATGCACTAATAACATGGGCTGTTTTGAGGCAACTATAATTCAGAGTTTCATAGAGACATCGCTAATAAGTAAGATTTATTCTATGTATCAATGATTTTAATTGTAAATTAAATACTCATTGATAAACTTACACAGATTACGAAAAAAGAAAATCAAACCTCAAGATAGCATTCTTATCGTCATATCATCAATTTTCAGTGCATACAATTAGATGGGCTTTATTCCGCAGTACACTGAAGAGTCCGTTGTTCTCTGACTTTTGTATAATGGCTGTGAGATCTAAGATCTTTATCAGTCCTGGGATATGGGCTTGCGGATTAATCAAAGATGGCTACCAGCATTAAAATCATAAAGAAAAAGCTTAATTATGCGTGCGATTTGAATCAATAAATAAGAATATCAACTATATAAAGTGCCGTAACTGCAATGAAAGTTAAAGAATAAACTGCGGGCGAAGTCCTTTCCGAAAAAATAAAAGATGAAATAAATAATAAAGACTCATTAGAAAATGTTAGGAAAACAGCAAAACGCCACTTTTGCAAAGAAACAAAAAGAAAACTGTAAATAGATGCAGCAATCTGGCATTAAAAATCCAAGACTAAGAACGGCCATACAATAGAAACTGTGCAAACGAGTAAAGTTCAACTATATAAACCAGGGGTACCAACTTGACTTCAGCTTTCAAGCTACCTTTTAAATGACTAGTTCAAAATGGTCAACCAGTATGAAAAATGTTAAATATACTTATTTATATATGTAGTAGAAAACATTGAAATGAATCTGACAGTATGTGGAAAAGTAATAAGAAAAATGAACCATAGGAAATATAAGGATGATTTATTGATATTTGAAAAATATATTTGTCGACGTTGAACGTTTCGATTGATATGTACAATATCGAACATACATCTAAACTTAATATATATCAGATATGTATCTCCAATCCTCTTCAGGACAAAACAAATACAACTGTTGACGTTAGTTTTTGTTAACTTGGGGACGAAGAAAACTAAGAAACCTAACGGCTAAGGTTGTACCCATAACAAATTGAACACTTAGAACCATGGACAGATACTCTCCTATGGGGTAGCTCTATAAAGGCTGGGGAAAATATTTTTTTTTTGTTTGTGATGCTTGTGTGGTCACGTTTCTTACTATTTGCATTTATTTCATAATCTTTCTTTCCGTCAATTTTTTTTTGAGTGGACATGTTTTTTTTAATTGAGTGCACCTGTTATTTGTTTTTTTTTTTTTTAATTATTATTATTATTATTATTATTATTATTATAGTTTTTAACACCTGCTGTAGCTGGTGGTTCACTGGAGTTGAGTGACAGTAAGTCTCCTCAGGTCTCCAGGACTCTTGAGTATTCTACCCGATCCCAACAGTGCCGTAGTTTGGATGGTCTCGATTCTTCCTCTGATTTTTAGTTCACCCAAATTATTTTCCAGTGCTTTGGCGATCGTTTCAAGGGCACTAATTACAATTGGTACGACCATCACCTTCATGTTCCACAGCTTCTTCAGCTCTCTGGCAAGGTCCAAGTATTTGTCTATCTTTTCGCTTTTCTTCATTTTCACTCGGTGATCAGCTGGGACAGTAGAATCCACGAGATGGCAGGTTCTCTCTTTCTTGTCTATTAATACTAGGCCCGGTCTCCTAGCCGGGATTAGGGTATCCATCTGTATCTCGAAATCACAGAGAATTATTATTATTATTATTATTATTATTATTATTATTTTAGCAGTTGCATTGCATGAAAAAAGGCTTTTCTACAATATTGTTAGTTTTCCCATCTCTCGCTATAGGCAGGTTCGGCACAAGGTCGACTTTAAAGAGACTCCCTCAAGTACGAGTAGACAGATTAGCTCCGTCGGCATTCTCATTTTTTTTTTCCTTTTTGGGGCATCGCAGGCATGAGATAATGAATCTGAAAAACCTTTTAGGCGAGAAGGTAGCGTCTGCCTAGGGACGATATGTATGATCCACTGGTGCTAAGCTCTTTATTTAATTTCGTCCAGCAAATCAAGATTTTGTACTGACCAGCCAAACTGGACAGTGCATTTAAGATTATCATCAGTCATTTTGATCACCCGTATTATTTTCCTTTCGGTTTTTATTCTGCTATTTTGCTCCCCGCTTTTCCTCCCATCGAATCTCTCTCCTGACCGCAACTGTCGCTTTCCAACACCGTCACTGCTGCTAACAAGGGGTCGGACTAGACCCTTTGTCAAAATTGGAGAAAAAAAAATCACCCTCTTCTGTCGCATTTTATTTTTCGTTCTCTCCCCACCCGAGATGTGTCAGGACATTTGGCACCCATATAAATCGTGTCACTTTGGTTTCTATCTGGCGCGTAAACCGCCATGTTATGACAAGAGAGATGCGTATAAATGCGAACACTTATCGACGGACTGTTGTGCATGCGCAGACCCCACCTCCAAATAATATGTTCTCTCTTTTTTCCCCTTCATCTTTTTTTTCTTAACCCCAAACTCCCGCAGACACTTCAAGTTATGTTAATTCCAGTCGGATTAAATGCATATTAATAGACAATTTAATTTACACCCAGCTCTTGAGACACACACACAATTTTTCTCTCTTATTGAAGGTATATATATATATATATATATATATATATATATATATATATATATATATATATATATATATATTATATATATTATATATATATATATATATATATATATATATATTATATATATATATATATATTATTACAATTACATTTATAAGTGTATACACCGCTGATGACACTTAATAAAGTTGAAACAGCTGTACAGTGTTCCACGTCACACGAGTTATTCGCTGAGGTTGCTTGTCATGATTGTTTTCAATAATTATAGAATTTTATACGATATACGCATTGTAATTGCCTTAAAATATGAATAATAATATACTTTACTTAACAATGCTTCAAAAGCTAATTATTAAATTCCATTATATATATATATATATATATATATATATATATATATATATATATATATATATCCTTGAGTGGGTGACCAGGTAGGTTGGTATTAGGATGATTCTAAGCTGGTCCTTTCTTCCAGCGGCGGAATTTTACAGAGGTTCAGGTTCAAATTAAAAGAAACCTCATGAATTATCTGTATACCATTTTCCATAAAGTTAGCGGTCTGACGAAACCCATAGGTATATTCAGATACCTGTGGACAGAAATGGATCCATAACCGCAAAATAGCCGATTTTTAAGCCTTTTCTTTACCAATTATATATATATAAAAGTAAAGTAAGTAAGTCGTCGGTGCGGCCTAATGTTGGTATCAGCCAATCAGCGAGGGAGTCTATCCACTTTTCACTAGCGCTAGACCAAGGAGATTATCTTAGCGTCTGAGGTGGAGTGCCACACCTACCATCAGCTCCTTACATTACCGCACAGATCCCTGTGCTACTTATACGCTGAGTCGGCGAGGACCGGTATCGAACTAGGAACCGTGTGGTTTCTAGCCGAACGCTCTACTGACTGAGCTAACCCGGCCCTGTGTGTGTGATGGATATTGGGGAGAAATCATTTGTTGTCTTAGAAGCATGGAAAAATATGGTGAACAGTAAAAATGAAAATAAGAATGAAAGTGATGAATATTGTGTTCGTAATCTTCTTTATTTTCCTGATATGTTGGGCACCGTATCCTTTATCAAAGGTTTCATTTAGACTGACTGTTCCTGTCACTTCTTTTCCAACATCCATCACATATACCTACAAAAAAGCATACGTAGACTCCCAAACAACAACGTGATAGTATGCGTTGTAAGTTTTTATACTATTTCATTGTTATCATATTTTGTATTTGAATAGATATATAAAGTATGTAATAATATGAAAAATTAAGGTATTCAGAGGTTGATATTTCATTATAGGGGCCATATATTTTATGTATCATCTCTGAATACTTTGTTTTTTTTCGTATTTTTTATACTTTAATACCGTTTTATTTACTTCCATTTCCCCTCACACACACACACACACACACACACACACACACACACACACACACACACACACACACACACACACACGTGCGTTTTTTTCGGGAAAAAAACTTTCCAGATCTCCACACTCTCCAGATCTTCACACTTTCCAGATCTCCACACTCTCCAATTTTCAGAACTGGAGACTCACTACCAGATGCAGTTTAGCCATATCAAATAACCACTTTTTCAGGGGGGGGCGTACAAAATGCTGTATAAGAAAATCAATAAAAATGAATTAATCAAATCAAATGCATAAACGATTATTCGGCGGGGTGGAATGGGGAGTCAAATATTGCTTTTTAACCTAGGTATGGCAACCGGTCTTGGAGAAGGAAAACCCTGATTTCAAAGTAGACCTGGAGCTCCATTAGACTATTCTTGCCCAATATACGCCACATAAGTGGCGTCCCAACGATCAATCCAGGTTATGGAATAAGTCTTTATATCTAGAACATATATTTATATTTATTGAAACCAGATAATTGGAAGGGGGAGTCCCGTGGCTTAATGGCTAACGTGCTAGACTGCGATATTGTACGAAGCGAGTTCGAACTCCAGTCGCGTTTTTACGTTCACTTTCGACTCAGGAAAAGGTTCATACCTTTCCCATCTTTAGCTATGGGTTAAATAGAAGCATTACTGTTCTTCTACAAGGGGTGTTGCATTAAATAACCCACGAAGATTGATATGCCATTAAACAAAGAAACCATTATTCTAGTCTCCTTCTTGATGCATTTTTCAGTCTTACTTCACTGCTTCAATGAATCAGGTCTTGAGAAAATATATATATCTGAAGATGACCGAAGATTCGACCGAAACGTTGTACCAATAGCAATGAACCAGAAGATAGTCGTCCGAAGAGTTTAGGGAATAATATAACTCGACTTCGCAATGAAACCGCGAGTGCTGAATTGATAAGAGCTGAAAGGATGCATTCCTTATAAAAAAAATATTTTTCCTGAACAAATGATTACAATAAAATCTAAAAACATTATCTTACGAGAAGAGACGGAATGAGCCGAAGTTACCCGAAATCTTGCACTTCGATGATTTGTCATCATTAACAACGCGATTACCCTCAGCCCATATCGAATGTTCAAATTGTGACCCTCATAAAAGCCACTTCAATCATAGGCACGAATTTTAGTACATTCGTTTTTATCTGTGTGGGTTTCAAAAAGGAGAGAAGGGTCCATATCAGTTTTATCAGCCCTACTATTGTTTGGAAGTTGAACGACAGAAGTCACACTGCCAGCATCGTTTGCTTCGTGGCGAAAAGAGACGCCATTTTCCTCTCTCTACGTGTGAAAAATGATAAAGAAGTAATTGACTTTTGCTTCTGTCTCGACAGGGAGATGACAGAAAGAAAGAAAGAAAAGAAAGAAAGAAATGATGGAAGGAAAGAAGGAAGGATGTAACCGTCAAAAAGAAAGAAAAAAGAATGGATAGAAAGGGAGAAAGTAAACTATAAGAAGAAAAAAACAGAGAAAGAAAGGAACAAAAACGAAAGAACAAAATAAAAGAAGGAAGGTAGAAAGGAAAGAAGGAGGAAGGAAAGAAGGAAGGAAGGAAGTATGGAAGGCAGGAAATGTTTTAAAGAAAGAAAATAACTGTAAGAAATAAATAAAGAAAGAAAAGAGGAAGAAATACACACAGAAAGGAAAGGAAGTAACGATGAAAATGTGAGAAAAGTATCTTTAGATAGATAGATAGATAGATAGATAGATAGAGAGAAGAGAGAGAGAGAGAGAGAGAGAGAGAGAGAGAGAGAGAGAGAGAGAGAGAGAAGATAATTTGTTAAGAGAGGAAGAAAGAAAGGATAGAAGGAAAGAAGGAATGAAGTAACCGTTAAAAATGAAAGAAAGATACAAAATGAGGAATTAGCCATGTTTAAAAAATCTAAAGATAAAATGTAAAAAAGAAAGAACAAGAAAAAAGAATAACAAAAAACACACACAAAAAACACAAAAAAAACGAAAAAGCAAGGAAGGAAAGAAGGAAGGAAAGGAGGGAAGAATTATTTTAAAGAAAGAAAATAAGTGTAATAAATAAATAAATAAAGGATAGGGTATTGTAAAAAATAATGATAAAGGAGAAAAAATGAGGAAAGAAATGAAAGGATTGTACCTAACGTTTTAAGCACCTATACACATAAATTAAGCTATGAAAATATAGATCTATCTATCTATCTATCTATCTATCTTATATATATATATATATATATATATATATATATATATATATATATATGCGTGTGCCTCTAGCATATATGATAAATCCGAAGAAAACATGATTGGCCTTTTGACCACAAGGTCGAAAGGTCACAACGATGAAACCTTGGGCGGCTCTGGTTAAGACAAAACTGAAGACTTATTTTCCGTGTGCAATACTTAGCCGCTGTAATCCCATAACCCTGGAGATCTTCATAATTTAGCAGGTGTATTGTAGAACGAGGAAATGACTTGAGGCCAACCGTTTATATAGGGGTCGGCCTCTTCGCCGGCTGTATTCAGTCGATACGGAGACCAATTAAAATTATGAATAGTCTTAATCCGGAACACACACACACACACACACACACACACACACACACACACACACACACACACATGCAATCACTTACGTTTGCACGCACGCTTAAAACAGATGAGAAGAAAAAAAGATTAAAGATTTAAGTTGGATACGTTTTATCAAGAAATGTTCCTTTTATTTATCGTTAATAAGACATGATTAAAGTGACAATAGAGGAAATTGATTTCATCTTTGGCTTTTTCATCTGAGATTGCTACTTCTACTATAGAAACAGATTTTTCTATGGAGACGACCAAAAGATCATAGTCCAAAGCTTTTACAATTCATCGTAATTATAAGATAGTAGTAAAAATAAAAAATAACACACACACACACACACACACACACACGTACACACACACACATACACACATATATATATATATATATATATATATATATATATATATATATATACAACCGAACTTTGTAGAAGTGGACTTATTCTGTGAAGTGGCAATCAACACACACACAAACACACATATATATGTGTGTGTGTGTGTGTGTGTTGTGTGTGTGTGTGTGTGCGTGTGTGAGCGCAGAAGTTGACATTACAAGGTTTGGGTTTTAGCAAACTTCATCAGGACTTGAATTAGAAAGACTGTTTGGATGATTTACAAAAAGTGGCAGAATAGTAAGTCATTCAAACAGTCTTCCTAATTCAAGTCCTGATAAAGGTTGATAAAACCGAAACGATTTTACGTCGATTTTTTCTTCAGCAATGGATTCAGTTTTTAGAATACTTGGTTTTTCTACATTGTACATACTGTCAGATTTATTTTCCTATAATACTCTCATATATTTATATATATATATGGTGTGTAAAAAGATAGCGAGATTTTCGGTACTTTTTGACACACCTTGTATTCTGAAAAATAACGTTCCATTCTTTCTTCATTTCTATCTCGGTAAATACAGCATTAAAATCTGTACTTTTTGACACACCCTGTATTCTGAAAAAATAAATTTATATAATAATAAACCAAAATATTTAATTTAACGATCAATAATAACTCAATTTGTTTTTATTATTAATACTTTCATTTTAGAATAAAATATATCCATTCTTAATCAATATTTAATTTTTTCGTATGTACAAAAGAGTTTGTTTTTTTAAATAGAAAAAAAATTGTAATGCAAACAATTGTAAGTATGTAATTCTTTGCATTTTATTGTTACATTTTAATACGGTAAAAAAGAAGGAATTAAACGAATACATTTCATTTGAAATCAACAGGCAAAAAAATAAAGTTGTTTCAAAAATGGAAACAAAAAGTGACTATTCTCAAAATAAACGAATATTATAATACACTAATTCTTAGCTTTGTTTATCGTTAAATCTTTAAAAAGTTTAGGAATGCATTTTTAAAAATAATATCTTAAATGTAAACAAACAAAAATAAATAAAAAATTTCTAAAATGAACAAACATTCTACTATATAAATTCTCGGCGAATATTTTTTAATTTGATAAATCATTTCCTCTTATTTCTGTTTTCTCCTCACTCACTCTCTGGTTTTCATGATTGTTTTTACTCCGGTCATGGACCGGGTACTTTTGTTAGTATATATATATATATATATATGAAATGGCGAAGGCCGACAATTTTTGGGAGATTGTATGCTTAATTAAAGTCATACCTAATTTGTTAATTAATTAATTATAATTAAATGAATTAGGCGTGCATATCGGTTTAAATGTAAAGCGTAAACAAATCGAGAAAAAGTCGATCTCTGAATGTACATTTCAGCCTATTAGGCCTCATATATATATATATATATATATATATATATATATATATATATATATATATGTGTGTGTTGTGTGTGTTGTGTGTGTGTGTGTGTGTGTTTACGTGTATATAAGGTTTGCAGCAACATTCCTTGCGCACTTTAAGACAATTAGAAACTGAAGACGTGGTTGAAAACCTGTTGTTTTTGCACACCTACAATGGAATTTATAGAATTATCTATTAGATTTTTTTTTTGCTTTGTTTTTTAATCGCAGAACTTTGCATAAACACTGCTATAATACGGATATAAAATTCTTTGTCGCGTAGGCGCTGAAATAAAACCAAATGTACGTGTAGCTACAAAACACAAATCAGATCCACAATTACTTCGTTGGGAAATCTTATTTATTTCCTTTGTCGACTTGTAGATATTCCCTCGCTAGTGAATTTCTTAGTTTCTTTTTTTTTCCCGATGGCAATAGGTCTAGGCCCCCCTCCCCGTTCCATAAGCTCGGTGGATATTTCTCAACTTGGATATCAAAGGTCAGTAAACAATAGGGGAACATTCAATGGTGCTGGATGGGTCGGCTTAGATTTAACCTCTTGAATAAGCTAACGTAGATCTCTCTCTCTCTCTCTCCTCTCTCTCTCTATGTCTCTCTCTCTCTCACGCACACACACACACACTCACGCGCAAGCGCATGCACCCACACACACACAGAGAGAGAGAGAGAGAGAGAGAGAGAGAGAGAGAGAGAGAGAGAGAGAGAGAGATGGCGCTGGATGGGCCGGCTTAGTTTTAACATCTTTAAGATGCTAACGTAGATACGTCTCTCTCATCTCTCTCTCCCTCACACACAAACCAACGCACACGCGCAAGCGTACGCACGCACGCACAGAGATAGATAGTTAGATAGATAGATAGATAGAGAGAGAGAGAGAGAGAGAGAGAGAGAGAGAGAGAGAGAGAGAGGGAGCGAGAGAGAGAGAGAGAGAGAGAGAGAGAGATGGCGCAGGATGGGCCGGCTTCGTTTTAACCTCTTAATTATGCTAACGTAGATATGTCTCTCTCTCTCTCTTTCTTCTCTCTCTCTCTCTCTCTCTCTCACACACACACACACACACACATACACACATACACTCACGCGCAAGCGCACCCACAGAGAGAGAGAGAGAGAGAGAGAGAGAGAGAGAGAGAGAGAGAGAGAGAGAGAGAGAGAGAGAGAGAGAAGTGTATTCAAACACAAACAAATTTGAGTCTTTTCAAGGACTGATTTATACAAGTTCACGCATGCGTATTAAGCAACAGAAAAAAAGTGAAGCAACTTGTTCAACTTGAATCTATTCTTGTAACGATTTACTTTTCCAGTTGGAGCAACACACCTGTCCGATAATCCGGTAAGGGATTAAGCTAAGCTCATTAAATACCTATACTAGTTCACGCGTTTGTGTGCGCGTGTAAGAATAACAGCAGCATCTTATATGTAAGTAATTAATATAAAAAAGATTTTGATATTTGGATACTTCCGTTTGTTAGACAGAAGAGTTCAATGTACATATATAAATGAATATACATATTTACCAACCCCTCCACACGAGCAGGATGTGACACAAGGTCAATATATAAAGGAATATACACCTTTACCAAGCCCTCCACACGAGCAGGATGTGACACAAGGCCAATTTCTTTTTTTTAACAGGTTTGAATTCAGAGTTTTCCTTCTACTAGACTGGTTGCTTAACCAAGGTTAAAGAGCCCAGTCTTCTCTGCTATTTACCCATAGCTGGAGGAAGAGCAGGTGGATGCATACCTTTCCCAAGAGTATTAGTGCTATGTGAAATGTAGACAGCCTCCGTCTAGGATTTGAACTCTGATCGACGAGTCCATTTCCTACGACTTCAGTGATTAAACCACGCGCCTCCATATATCAAGGAATATCAATTATTATAGTAAAACTGAGTGAATCAAATTTATGTTCCCTAAGGCTGTTTTTACTGTTAAGTTTAATGAGACAAATGTTATACTAAATTATTCCTTACGTAGAGGATTGAATTATGTTTGAAAAAAATAATTTTCATCGTTTTAATTAGCAGTGATTTGCAATAAAGTCATAAAGGGACCAATCTCTCTCAAATCTCACTGCCTATCAATTTCACTCTCTCTCTCTATTATGTATTAGTCTATCTGTGGGAGCAATTTGGACAGTTACTCTCAAAGCCAGCCAGACTGCTGGCTGTCAAAAACGAGCAGAAGCGGAAGAGATTTCCCTCGACTGCTGGTTTTCGACAGCCAGCAGTCGAGAGAAATATTTTACACATGTCATGGTAAAAGTGGGTTTTTTTTTTTTGGGGGGGGGGGCTCAAATTTTCACGAAAACTTCGTTTCTTATTTTGAATGGTCTAAAAGTTTTGAAGATAGTATAAACCTTTATTCAAGTTTCATTGTGTTAAATATAGGGGGTAACCCCCCCCCCCATGTTTAAATAGAATTATTTTTTGAATAGTTTTTTTGTCAGAAATATTATGAGAATTATTTTTTTTATTTTTGTTGGTAGACCCCCCAACGAAATAATCTTTTTTAAATTAAAAAATAGGCTCTTTAGTTTAAGAAATAACTAGTATTACTATAAAGACAGATGTCTTAATATAAATCAGTTGAGTTATATATCGCCCACATATATAGCTTTTTTTCTAAAAATCGGCCTTAAGTCGAAAATTAAAATTAAAAACATATGTATAAGAAAATAAAAAAAATATATAAGAAAATTAAAATATACTCCTAAATTTAGAAAAGTTAAAACAAAAAATACTTTAAATTGACGAAAGAATATTGTCGTCTGATTTTTCCAACAATCTAACCCGAGCTCAATGGGTGAGCCAACGGGTCACGTTTTTTCTAGTATATATATATATATATATATATATATATATATATATATATATATGTGTGTGTGTGTGTGTGTGTGTGTGTGTGTGTATTAGCCTCATCAGATTTTGCTGCAGTCAAATCTGATGAGAGCAACAGGCTGAAATGATTTAATATAATAAGATTAAAGAACACAAATTTAATGAGAGATATAATCTTGTCTTTGACGAGTAATCTCCTTTATATCTTATTATAAAGGAGATTCGGTGTCTGTCAGTAAGTGAAACTACGTCATTAATTATGTCCCGATACCCACAGTAATTGCGTACGCTTATCAATGAGTATTTAATTTAATTTCCTGCGGACATATATACACACCAACTGTCCTTTATATTTGTATAGACTACGTTTTGGATACCTCATGTAGTGTAATGATTAGCAAACTAGATTCTCAGACCATTGTTAGTCGCACCTACCATCAGTTCCTCACTTTACCACATAGATCCCTGTGCTACTCATACGCTGAGTTGGTGAGGGCCTGTATCGAACTAGGAACCTCGAGGTTCTCAGCCGAACACTCTACCGACTGAGCTAAACCGGTGTTTTTCATATCCAAAATTTTAAAAAAAGACAAAATAAACTTGGTAGGGAAAGCGTTAAAAATTGAGCTTATAGATAAAAGGCTAGCAGCACAAAGTTTAGAAAAATATTTCTAAACAATTTCAATTTAACTTGATATCATTTATTCCGATTTTCTCTTGATTATTTCCATCATTCTTTTGTGCTGATGATAAGCAGTCTGTACACAAAGGATTTTTATAAAAGAACTATTCTGAACTTAACAAGTGTGGAAGCAGAAGTTTTGAATATAATGTGACAGGAATTTAGGATAGGTAGAGAGAAGAAGAAAAAATTAAAAAAATTAAAAGTATTGCAATGAAGCTTAGGGAAATGTTTATAATGACTGGCAATTATATCCGAACAAATTAAAATCTTTTAGTTTTTGTTTTTGTTTTGTTTTGTTTTACGGCATATCAACCTCAGTGGGTCATTTAATGCCGATAAAGTTTTGAAATAAATCAATTCTTAATGGATAATACAATTTTTTTATAAATACATTTTTCTATTTAACCCATAGATGGGACCCTAACAGGTACTACCACTCCGGGTCAGAGTGGACCAGGGAGCAATGGTGATGAAGGGGTGCTCCACATTCCCCAAATCTCCAAAACTGGAACCTCACCATCAGATAGAGTTTAACGTCATTCCCAGGACATGTATACCCGCAGCCACCACCTTCTAGCATCCATATGATAAAAAGGGGTGGGGCTTGCCATAAGGGCAATAGGGTTGGGAAAATCATATAGGTGCTAGGGCTTGACGTGACCAGCCGATTGATCAGAAGGGAAAATCTTTTAGTGAAAATTATTCAAAAATGCTCCAAGGTTTGTTAATTATTAGGTAACAAAATATATCACGAATCGATTTTGTAATCATTGCGCCGTTATTATTATTTTTGCTATTGATAGCACCTGGCATCAGAAGAATTTTCTCTCGAAGAACTAAAAGATGAAGATGATAAAAACAAAATCCAAGAAAGACCTTTGTACTTACATTTCCCCCGATTGAATCTCGGCTTTAATTGTTCAATGTTTTATTAAATATTAATGGTAACTCATGATAACATCATATTTACCAAATATATCTTCCGAAATTCACAATTTCAATATTACAAAAAAACAAACAACATATAATTTCTTTATTTTAATTCATTTTAATTTTACGCTGGGCATTTAAACGACGCAAGATCATTTGGAATGTTTAATTTTAAAAATTGGAATAATAAAATGGGACAAATAAGAAAGATGCGATTTAACGACACCAGATAATCTGTATTTATATTTTTGCATTGCATATTGGGCGATTTGGAAATTTCAGACAAAAAAAAATCAATCAATGCATAATTGATGAATAAATAATGATAAAGATAGAGAGAGTCGAAAAGATTTATTAACAACTCATCTTTAAACACCGACTCAGATAATTATGGGGTAAAAATTTTGCTGAAATTCAATTTTATGTGTGTGTATTTATATGTTGTTTTTTCCGTTTTTTTTCTAATTTTTAATTTCAATGAATTGCTTATTGATATCGATGCAAAAAAAATAATAACACCAAAAAATTAACAAAAAATATTTAAAAAATAAGACAAAACAAAAACAAAACAAGAAAAATCCAAGTCATGTGTGAATTCTTCCGGACATCAGAGAGAATATTGACTCGACTCTTGGAAAGGCCTATCAATCTTGTTTGAAACATTATTTTGAATAGAGCTTTGCCGGAAGGAAAAGTGTGAACAGGACCGTGTCGAGACGTTCAAATAGATATATTCGGAAGTGAAAGAAAGGAAGACACTAATATAATGATGATGATGATGTTGATAATGATAAATGATGATGATGAAGAAGAAGAAGAAGAAGATTTAAGAAGAAGTGGAAACAGAAATAATGCAACAAGGCAGAATGAACGAATGAATGAAAATAGCGTAAGAAAGAGAAGTAGTAATATCGTTGAAAATCCAGTATGAACACACAGGTTCGCTAGTATTTTCAGGCAAACTCTGGGAACTACGAATAACCAGACCTTTCCCGGGTATTACCAGGTGTTGCAACTAGTATATATATATATATATATATATATATATATATATAACTTTATATATATATTTCTATTTCATTTTACACATGTAACATTTGCACACGTTTAAAGTAAAACACATTAAAAGTGGCATGAAAATTTAATATGCTTGTAAACGTTTAATTATATATATATATATATATATAATATATATATATATATATATATATATATATATATATATATATATCAATGCCGGGCCCTAAAAAATTCACAAACGTATTAAATTCTGATATTTATTATTTCTGTTTCATTTTACACATGTAAAGTGAAACATTAAAATTAATATGAAAATTTAATACGTTTGTGGACTTTTCATTATATATATATATATATATATATATATATATATGTGTGTGTGTGTGTGTGTGTGTGTGTGTGTGTGTGTGTGTGTTAGGGGCCACAGATTCTCTTG
>CM042143.1:75923396-75935896 GCA_023376005.1 Doryteuthis pealeii
AAAAAATTGAAAAAAAAACAGGTTTCAATAAGGTGAGTGGTAAGTTTATTGGCCGACGCTGCAGTGTTTCGATCTATTAATTAGATCGTCTTCAGGGCATTTGTTGATACAAGGAAGGGTAATAATTCTTTTTTATCACCGAATAACGAGAAAAACTGCGATAGTCCTTGTTTATCAGTCTGTGGAATGGTGTACGATTTGAAATATGACGGCAAATATTTTTCTTAATATACTAAACACCGTCGGATTCACTTTCATCTCTTCATATATATATTATATATATATATATATGAAGAGATGAAAGTGAATCCGACGGTGTGTAGTATATTAAGAAAAAAAAATATATATATATATATATATATATATATATATATATATATGATGACATTTTGTCGAATCTGCCCTTTTTTCTAGCTGGAGGGCCAAAACAACGATTCCCCCCAGCGAGGATCGAACTCACGTCCAAGTGTTTTTACGAGATTACCATCGAGCAATGTGTTTCTCGGGTTGCATAAAGTAATATGTAGTGACGTTGTCACCTTGTCTGTAACACAAGAAATTGGTGCCGTATAATTTATAGCCACTGATTAAACTAGCTTTGAAGAGAGCATTGTTTGATCTTTCACCCCACAGCAAAGCTCGAGCTCGACAAAGGAAATTTGAGAAACAGTAGGTCATGGTAAGGCTAGAGGGAAGGGTCTATGCGACAAACGAAGGTGGGGTTAGACGAGTTTGGTGTAGGAGACAGTTGTGTAACAGGAGATCCCATTTTCTACCCCCACCCTCGTTTTCAGTTTTGACCCAGGTACACACGCGCCTTCGCCTGTTCATGTTTGCAACTTTGTCCGAAAAGGCAGCTTCCGTAATTCTACCTTAAAAGTATATATATATATATATATATGTGTGTGTGTGTGTGTGTGTGTATGTATGTATGTGTGTTTGTGTGTGTTTGTGTGTGTGTATAAAAAAGTGGAAAAACACAAAGTATTCCAAAAGATGAGTTTATTCTTGATGATAATGTCGACGCTATGCTGTTCGTTTTTTTAAATTTTTTATTTCGCCACGTGTCCTGATGAAGGTTCCAAAAACCGAAACGTTATAGCGTCGACATTAAAATCAAGAATATACTCATCTTTTGGAATACTTCGTATTTTTCTATTATTTCCCCATTTTGCACCCATATATATATATATATATATATATATATATATATGGTAAAATATAAGGAATGAAAGAACAAAACTCAGACAAAAATGTGTAGTATATTTCGCTGGAGTAGTGAACTCGGCTTCTTAAGCTTTTATTGAATTATTCGGATCATACAAGTGTTTTATAGAAGGGGGAAGTGGGTAGGTGGGTATGATCCGAATAATTCAATAAAAGCTGATGAAGCCGAGTTCAAACTCCAGCGAAATAAACTACACATTTTTGTCTGAGTTTTGTTCTTTCATTCCTTATATTTTACCTCATTCTGTCGGATTCATTCCAACCCCCTTTTCCACACACACACACACACACACACACACACACACACACATATATATATATATATATATATATATATATATATATTGTTGCTGTTAGAGAGTCATGTATGCTCCTTTACATGTTGGGAAACTTTTAGGGTTGTATTCGAAGCATTGAAAAAATATAAGATAAGGAATGATAACCAAAATTCTAAGTGATGAATATTGTGTTTTTTAAAAATCTTATTTATTAATCCTAATATTTAGGTAGCACTACCTTTTGTCAAAGGGTTTTATAGAATAAGTGTTCTTTTCTTTTAATTTTAAATGTTCTCTTTTATGGGGTAACGTGTCAGGGGAATGATCTGTCGGTTGGTTGTCTTAGATTTGTTTTTATTTAAAAGAAAAGATAATTCATTAACTTTAATTAAACTTTAATCATTACTATTAACTGCTATGAACTTAATTGATTTTATCTATTCTAACTTACCACCTTCTGTGCTGTAGAGGTTTAACATACCAAAGCTTGTTTGTTTGGTTTGCGTTGGCCATATTTCACCTGTAACTCATTATTCATCTTTTACCTTACATCTAAAATTTCAACATGTAGCTATTCTTCTACATAATCGCAATTTCACAAGTTCGGTCAATTTATTGTAGGCGTTGTGGTTGTTTTTTTAATACAATTGTCATATCAGCTCGTTGTCATGTCATTGGAAACTTCTGAACCGTTGGAACCATTGAGCCACGACGCCTTTGCAAACTCCGTAGACCACTTACGGATGTTTTGTACTTTTTGAATGAAGAAAACTATTCAATGATTACAGGATTCTTGCATTTATGTACGAGGGTAATCCCAAACGTAAGGTCTCCAAAATATTTAGAAATCACAGAAACGTTTATTCTTTATTCTCAATGATGTTTAACGTTTTATCATATATCTACTCTTCACACAATTTCAGTAGATGTATTTTTGTAGAGGCTGTGTCAGCTTTTGTATGCCCATGTCAAACCAGCTGGTCATCATGTTGAGGAAGCGTTGAAAGGCGTCGTCGTTACAAATATGCTTTACCACTTGTGGACGTTTTTTTAAAGACTTGCGCAGGACCAGGTGCATGCACAACAAACACAAAAATATTGTCGATAGCCGCACGAACAGTTTCCCTAGGTCTCTAGTATCTTTTTATTCTTCATTTTTGGTTGTTCTTTTTATTGCAACACATTCTGGTTGTTATCTCTACGACAACGTGGAACAATCCGTACAACGAACACTATTCCTTAACCTCTATGCATAGAATAACGCTAGACGAGTTGACATGCCGTTAAAATTAATCACTCAATCAATCAATAATCTATATATTATTACTCGTGTTCCTTAAGAATACGGCCGTCATCATCTTGCAACACCCTCTGATTAAAAATGAGACCGTCCAAATCATCCAAGATGAAATGCAAACATGTAAATCCTGATTTTCTGGTGTTACTTATCCGTCGAATTCTTATTTCTTATGAGTGACGTAACTTCAGCTAAATAATGGACCATTCCGTTTTTATCACAAAGAAATAAAGAAAAGTAAGAAAAAGAACATGTTACGCAGACAAATATGATATGGAAGAAAGAAAGAAAGAGAGTAGATGAAAGATAGAGAGAGGGGGTGAGTGCGCGGAAGCAATAACGCTAATCTGTTTCAATCGAACATAATGAAAAGACGAAAAGAAGGAAAAAAAGAAAAAAGGAAAAAAAAAAAAAAAAGCGCGTCTGTGAGAGAGAGAGAGAGAGGAGAGACAAAGACAGAGACAGAGACAGACAGAGAGCGGGGGGGTTAAATCAAGATTATTATACTTATTACATATTGAATTATTAGCTCTTAAGTAAACATATCAAACGTTGTGATAATTAGATTATCATACTGTGGTATATCCACAGGTCCTGCTAGTACA
Organism: Doryteuthis pealeii; assembly: GCA_023376005.1. NCBI lineage: Eukaryota > Metazoa > Mollusca > Cephalopoda > Myopsida > Loliginidae > Doryteuthis > Doryteuthis pealeii. Next base: position 75,926,804 of record CM042143.1, read on the forward strand.
TGTATAATTTTTATATCTTACAAAGAATCCAAAGTGCTCTATACGTGTGGCCTTGTACCAGACTAACAAAACCTGGGAGTATGAGAAACAAAAGAAATCCTAAAAGGAGATAAAACAAAACTAAAAGCGAATTGAAAAGATTACAGTGAATCAACCATATTTATATTGAGTGATACAATGCTCATGGTTGAAAAATAAAGAAGGGTTTTGGCGGGAGTTTTTAGCGATGAAAATATTTTTCTCACTATTTTTCATATAAAATAAAATATAATATATATATATATAAATATATAAAATATATAATATATAAAATAAACATTCAGAGTTCCATGAAAAAAACAAAAAAACATCTTGGTTTAAAAATATAATTTTAATTAGCTGTCAGAATATCTGTCTATTGGAATTATATATATATATAAGGGCCGGTTTAGCTCAGTCAGTAGAGTGTTCGGCTTGGAATCACGTTTCTTGGTTCGATACCGGCCCTCGCCAACTCAGCGTATGAGTAGCACAGGGATCTGTGCGGTAAAGTGGGGTGCTGATGGTAGGTGTGGCGCTCCACCTCAGATGCTAAAATAATCTCCTTGGTCTAGCGCTAGTGAAACGGGGATAGACTCCCTCGCTGTATGGCTGATACCGACATTAGGCCGCCATCTGGACTCTAATATACGAAAAACAACAAGAAAACTTAAAGGTCTACGTTTAAAGATCATAAAGAAGAAATATTCCATGGTCTTTAAAAAAAACCTTCTTAAATTCTCTCTCTCTCTCTCTCTCTCTCTCTCTCTCTCTCTCTCTCTCTCTCTATTTAAGCCCTGCATATCGGTTAACTTGGTAGGAAATTAAATGTGAATTGAGTACAAATTCTGGACGAGGCTGTTTGCGTTTCACTTCACGCTAATGTCCTTGGGAAAGGTAGGAATCCATCTCGTCATTCTCAACTATAACAAAACAGTTTGAGCTATTCAATAATGGTAATGCAATCGCGTTTTGAGAATGAAAACTCTGAATTAAAGCGATTAGCACACGTGATTGCCCAACGGTACTTCTTGAGGCCAGTTTAGCTCAGTCGGTAGAACGTCTACCTGGAAACCATAAGTTTCCGTGTTCATACCGGTCCTCGCCAACTAAGCGCGTGAATAGCACAGCTTGGATTTCTGTGTTAAAGTTTTGGAGCTGATGGTCGATATGGCCTTTCACTTCAAGCGCAAGAAAGCCTAACTGGTCTTGGCTAATGAAAAGGGAAGAGGCTCCCTCGTTGTCCGGATGATACTGACATATTACACATGGGTTGTAAGAATGTCACTATTAAAAATACATGACATAGTGTCACTTTTATTCGTGTTAAGGATAATTATTTGTATTTAAAGGGGCCGGGTTAGCTCAGTCGGTAGAGCGTTCAGCTAGAAACCACAAGATTCCTAGTTCGATACCGGTCCTCGCCAACTCAGCGTATGAGTAGCACAGGGATCTGTGCGGTAAAGTAAGGAGCTGATGGGAGGTGTGGCGCTCCACCTCAGACGCCAAAAAATCTCCTTTGTCTAGCGCTATTGAAAAGGGGATAGACTCCCTCGCTGACTGGCTGATACCGACTTTAGGCCACCCCGACGACTTTACTTTACTTAAAGGGGTCAAATTAGTAATACTTGCCTATATTACATATAGGGAAAGGTATGAAGCCTACGCTCCCTCCAGCTATAGTTAAATAGTAGGGCAGACTGGGCTCTTTAACCTTGGATAGGCAACCGGTCTAGGAGAAGGAAAACTCTGAATTCAACCCTGTTGAACTCTGCTTAAGAAATTGACCTTGTGTCACATCCTGCTCGTGTGGAGAGGTTGGTAAATATATATATTACATACAGGTTGTAAGATGTTTATTATTACAAATTAAGGGCAAAGAGTCGCTTTTATTAAAGTTTACTAGCTGGGCTCACAGGTATTACATACGGGTTGTAAGATGATCATTATTAAAAATATAGGACGCAAAGTTGCTTTTATTAAAGTTTAGGATAATTATCCGTATTTTGTTGGGTGTTTTGTTTACGGCATATCAAACCTTTTCAGGTTCTTTAATGCCGGATCAAGTCATTTTTTAGATATAAAGAAAGGACTACGGTGTCTTTAAGTATCTACAGTTTCTTAAGTGGTTACCCAATTAAGTATTGAACAAGCTCATCGCCACTTAACTTCGGTGATCTAGCCAGAACCGATACTTTCGGCGTGACATCACCGTAATCATGGATTTTAAGGTGGTCATTATTAAAAAATAAATGTCACTTTTATTAAAGTTTAGGATAATTATTTGTATCTAAATGAGACAAATTAGCAGTACTTACCCATATTACATACAGGTTGTAAGTTGGTCATTATCAGAAATAAAAGAAGGTAGAGTTGTTTTTTTTTTATTAAAGTTTAGGATAATTATTCGTATGGATGTTTTATAAGTTTTTATTGTTTATTTAATATAGGTTACTGCATTGTTTAGTGTAAACGTGGCGTCCGAAAGACGGCTTTGGGTTCGTCGAAGATCTTAGATAATTTCGAAAACATCTTAAAAAATAATAAATATATTGAAGATATATTTAGGCCTTTTATTTTCTATCAATCAGCTCTGTGCTGGTTCTGGATATCGTGCACAAGACTTATCAGGGGTGGTCATCGTTTGGGACGGGTGGCGAGAGAGAAACATGGGAATCCGTGCAGTCAGTGCCGTCTGATGATGATGATGATGATGATGGAAAGACAGATAGTGAATTATATATATATATATATATATATATATATATATATATATATATATATATATATATATATCACACCACACTCGAGTAAACACAAAATGTTTTCTTGATAGCATGTACAACATGGGAGGAAACAAATCACTCACTGCTGACCCTCATCTATCGTTCACGATTGGAGGTCCACCATTATATATATATATATATATAAGTTAGGATAGAGAAAACGTGGTGACTGTCAGTTTAACGCCCTTGCAATCATGTGTGGCCCGATGATCACATAGAGGAAAAACTGTCAGTCACTAAGAGCCGTTGACTCTGTGTAAACGCTATTCTAATTTAAATATATATGCTCTATCCCCCATGTAAATTAATGGTTTACAAGCTAGCTTACCTTAAACCATTGTTAATAAATTTGATTCTCACTGGGTGTCCCATACTTCTTGGCGTGTGGCACATCCAAGCTTAGTAAATAACTATATGCTCTATCCCCGATATTAAGGACTATAACTACGTATGTAAAACTATTGCAAGCTACATCACCACACACACACACACACACACACAATACATATATATATATATATATATATATATATATTTTGAAGAGAGGGAATGAAAAATAAATAAGTCAAATAAATGAGTCAAAGTTTTGACTATAAAATATCAAAAGAAATTTAATGAATCGGCATAAGAACGAGTTTTGAAAAGTGCTCAATATATATATATATATATATATATATATATATATATATATATATATATATATATATATATATGAGAATGAACAAGATGGAATGAAAACACCACACAATGCTGTTAAAGAGAAAACAATTTATAACATAATTTTTTCTGTTTTCTCTTTAACAGCATTGTGTGGTGTTTTCATTCCATCTTGTTCATTCTCGGATTCATTTCCTCTCTTTTAACTTATATATATATATATATATATATATATATATATATATATATATATATATATATATATATACCCACATGTATATATATTGTTTGAGAGAAGATGATTTAACGCAGAAAACAAAAAAATTGAGCGAATCACAATTTTGAAGAAATAACCGAATAAGCCGGAATTATGGATGAATATAAAAAGTGCTCAATACATTTGTAGAGCTGGTTTAGAAAACCGATGAAAGGAGAATATATCTATCTAGATTTCACCGGTAGGATCTACAAGATAATTTTGATTGAAATTGGTTAGAACAAGCGGATGTAAACAAAAACATTAGAGAAGGAATGCAGCGTACCGAAAGGAACGCAGCATACGTTTTTATCTTTTAATTGTCTGAAGACTAAAATAATTTTTAGTCCGTAAAACCTTTACACTGCCCGATGCAACAAAAATGCACAGCAATATCACAATTTATTTCAAGTATAAAATAAGATAATAATTGAACAGAATAAAAACTCCTGACTTTGAGTTTGACGCCGCCGATCCTCAAGAGAGATAGTATTTAAGGGTTCCGTCTGATGAGACTAGACTCATTTTTCTGAGTTTCTGGTCGAAATAAAAATATAACGGGATGACGGTTTCTTAAGTTATTCTTTCTTTGAAAATTAACTATTGCTCTGTATATAATTTATTTTATGGATTATTCTACATGAGCTCTTTTTAAGGACTTATAAAAATCTTCGTATGAGTATAAATATTTGCACCTGCAAGAGCATACAGTATGTTTATAGAGTGAGATTCAGATGATCCCAAATAGGATCATCCGTTACTTACCAGTCATTTGGATTACCTTATACATACATATATATATATATATATATATATATATATATATATATATATATATAAACAAAAGAAATTGAATGTTGCAAATGCTGGTTGAATTTGACAACATAAACATATGATTTTTACAGTATGGTTGTACAGTGAGATTCCGATGATCCCAAATAGAATCATCCGTTACTTACCTGTCATTTGGATTACCTTATATATATATATATATATATATATATATATATATATATATATATATATATATATATACAAAAGAAATAAATTGAATGTTGCAAATGCTGGTTGAATTTGATAACATAAAGATATGATTTTTTTAAATGTACCCTGGAAACCATATTGTGTTTACAGTTCAAAGATTTTTTCCACTATCCACCCCACCCCGGGACCCACTCTACAGATTGTATATTTAATTATTATTATATTCGTTACTATTATTATTGCTATTCTTGTAGTGGCATATGTCGTGGGGTGTGGAGCTGTATTTTTTGCGTAGCTCTGACTTTTCCGATATAAAACATAAAAGAAAAAAAAAAGAAAAGAAAAAAAAAACGTTTATTTATCACTGTTTCTATTATTGTTAAGCGTAATTATAGCATGAACATTAGAAGAATTACCTTCGGCGAAGTGGTCCTGAATTCGCCCAGGAAATACATAATAGCTGCTGGGTTTTTTGTTTTGTTTTTGTTTTTTGTTTTTTCCCCCAAATGTAAGCGTACCTGACTTAGGGTTATAATTCCATTCCTGCTAGCAATGACCCAGAGAGGGTTAGTAATTTGACCGGTCGACCCCGAGAGATCCAAATATTCACAGAATTGAGGGTTAGAGAGGTGGTTTATTTGTTGACAAGAAAAAATATCGCGGGTCAAAAGAACAAAAGGAAAGGAGAAAAGGTTTGTAAACACCTTTTTGAAAGAAGTGGGTGCACTGAAGCGTACAAATTTATATATATATATATATATATATATATATATATATATATATATATATGGGTGTTGTATTGGTGGGCCTTTTTGTGTCCATTAGCAGGTTATGAAGTGCGAAGTGGGCTTGGAAAATGTAGCCATTGAACGGTATAAAAATTCTAATTACCTGTCGGCGCTAGTATTGTTTCGTGCGGATAATACAATTATATCTATAAAGTTTATTTTTATACGCAGTTTTACTATATTTAACTTTACCACGTTAATATAAAATACTCCAATACTTTTATTGGTGTAAATCCCCAATGAGAGTAGAATTAAAAAAAAAATAAAAAAAAAAACAAAAATCAACTAAAAAAAGACATTCTCTTTTACTTCGACAACATTCACGCTTACAGAGACACACTCGCATATATGAGGTTGTTTGTTTTGTTTTACGGCATATAAACTCTTTTCGGGTCATTTAATACCGAATCAAGCCAGTTTGATAAACAAATGACTCAGTTTGCTTACAGTACCTGCTGTTGCTTAAGTAGTCACCCAAGACACACACACACACACACACACACACACACACACACACACACATATATATATTTCATTCAAATACAGTCCTGTTTTGCTGTGTCATAACTCATCAGTGTGAGTAGCCTACGCAGACTGCTTCAAGCCGATTGAAGTGTCATTAGTCAGACATTTTATCATCTACACAACCACTTTTTAGAAATGTAATTTTACTGTTATAAACATAATAGGCCACTTGGGTGTGCTCTATCCGTATTAAGGAGGGCTCTTAGCAATCAGAAAATTCAATTTCCAGTGAGCTCAATCCACCAGGAGTGGAGAGCAGATGCTATATATATATATATATATATATATATATATATATAGGCTGAAGCTGCAAATTGGTCGGAAAATTAAAACAAACTTTTTGGGTGGTACCCCATGACAGTTTAACTACAGTGTATGAATGAACTTTTTGCGAATTGGGTTACGGTTTAAGGGTTTAAATATTTTTAACATTAAATATATAGTAATTTGTTTTTTTTTAAAGCAATACGTAATTAAAAACAACCTTCATCCCAAACCCTTAAATCGTAACCCAATTCGCAAAAAGTTCATTCATACACTGTAGTTAAACTGTTTCCGTTTTAATCTTCCGACCAATTTGCAATTTTAGCCTATATATATATATATATATATATAAAAGATATGAAAACACTACAAAGTGCTGTTAAAGTGAAAACATTTTATAACTTCGCTGATATTGAACAATATTTCGATTTTATGAAAATCATCATCAGAGCTTGTTTATACTCCGTGTTGTTAAGAGCGGAACAAAAGTCATATGAGTTCAAAACAAAAACCTTGATGTTGCAAAAAAGAAAAAAAAGTTATACAATAGTTTCGAATGTGAGCACTTCCACCGCATTTTTCCCGGTCATCAGATTATGTATATCTTATTGTAATATATATATATATATATATATATATATATATATATATATATATATAATAATAGAGTGTGAGGCACTATGCCGTATGTTTGGCAGTTTTGGACTGTAGAGATTGAAATACATTCTAATGTACGACGTTGTGTTTACCAGCCTAACGTTCAACAAAAACATTGTCGTCCGTCGTAAAACAAAACAAACACCACCCCCTTAGGCAATATCTTTCAAAAATTAATTTTTACACCATTCGGAGGGTGCCTTTTTTTTTGCTAATGATTATAATTAAACATTTAGTTGGAGGCGCAACGAGTAATGGTTATCATCTTTACGAGATTTTCACACGGATACCTACAAACACTATACAATATACACATTACCCATTTCATATGAAAGTGAAAATATATATATATATATATATATATATATATATGAGTGTGTGTGTGTGTGTGTGTATGTGTGTGTGTGTGTGTGTGTGTTGTGTGTTTATTACATATGACGTCAGATAAGTAAATATGTAAATTCCTTTTGCTTCATAATTTTCCATGTGTACCTGAGATAAGAGACATTGACAATATGTTAAAGCCTAATTTAATGTTGTTATCTTTGGAAATAATCTAATCTCTAATCAAAAATATTTTAATGACATTTTTCTCTTCTTACTCAGCTAAGAAAAGACGAATGACTCTTTCCAGCTTCAGTCTATCGGAACTGCAAGCAAATTATATATGTATATATATATATATATATATATACATATATATATATATATATATATATATATATATATATACATACAATATTGTGGTACTAATTTTCCGTTACAAGAGTTTGATGCGTATTATGCAATCCTCAGTCGGTTGAATATTGAAATATCTTATTATAATGGAGCGTGTTTTTCTGTCTGTAACCGAAACTATATTACCACTCAAGTCGCAATTCCCTTAGTTATTAACGTCACATTCTTCATGATCTTATTTTCATTTAAACCTCAGTTATTAATACAATTGTTTTACGTTATTAATACTGTTGACCACATCTACATACTAATAACATGCAATTGTATCTATATATACAACAGAATAGCGGTTTACAGTGTGAACGGGAAGGCTAATTTTCATATTGATATTAAAAAATTAATTTGAATATGTGCTTAGTATTATTGATTTCTAATTGTTTGGTTTTAACTTAATGAATATGAGCAAACATCTCGGGTATAAATCTTAAAAGAAATCCATTAACAAGAAGAAATAACTGTAGTTTTATTTTTATTTCCTATTTTAACTAAATAGTTAAATTAGGAAAATTTAGCCTTGAAAGATTGGAGTGATAGAAGAGTAAGTTTTAAAGTTGTTCTATTTTTCGATTATACCCCCCTCTGATTCAAATCTTTTTATCTGTATTCTTATTTAATTTCATTAGTCTTTCTAATTTGATATAATATTTTATTACATTAAAATTTAAATCTTTGGACCTGCAGACTGCATATATTTGCTAGTAATAAATAATACGTAATGGACTTGTCGCGTTTGGCTGTTACTTTTTATGAAAATAATTTTTGTGGCCTGCCAAACAGTTTGAATGCTTACAAAATCCTAAAATCAATTTCTTTCACAAGAAACTTTCTCCTGGCGATGACTTAAAATTATATATAATATATATATATATATATATATATAATATATATATATATATAAGTAAAGAAATAACAAAAGACTTAGGGATTTAGCATTTGTTATTTTTTATTACAAAAGACTTAGAGATTTAGCATTTGTTATCTTTTTGTTGTTTCTTTACTTATATATTTGCTCTGTGACTCTAACATTAAGAGCACACATTGAGCTCTCAAACTGCGACAGGTTTTTTTAAATAAAACTCTTGTGTCGTAAGGAAGATTTCTTCTCTGGACTTTTGGATTATAATATATATATAGTATATATATATATATATATATATTATATATATATATATAGAGAGAGAGAGGAGAGAGAGAGAGTTGTAGAAAAAGTTCTCTCTCCGAGGGAAAAAACTTTTCTACAACTATAAATGCTCTATATTTTACAAGACATATTGAGAAGCCCTTTTGGATTAACTTCTTATGCTACTGCAATGAAAATGTGGTAGTAACTTTTTGATGAATATATATATATATATATATATATATGCAAAAGTATTTGCTTACGCCGGGTAAGAAGTCCAGACTTGAGCTCGTTACAATG
>CM042143.1:75945896-75948396 GCA_023376005.1 Doryteuthis pealeii
TGAAGATTGAATGGAATGTTATTTTTTCAGAATACAAGGTGTGTCAAAAAGTACAAAAAAATCTCGATACTTTTTTTACACACCTTATATAACGTATGCACGTACATTTCTGATATGCACCTCTGATGATGAAGTTTATACTTCGAAATCGATAAGACAAAAATAACATCTTTTTGTTTTTAATTTTTATATACGCATTGTAATTGCCTTCAAATTATTAATATATTATAACATACTTAACAATGCTTCAAGCAAATTACCAATTACTTATAACTATATTTATCTATATCTCTCTCTCTCTCTCTCTCTCTCTCTCTCTATATATATATATATATATATATATATATATATATATATATACCAACATCCTTCTCCTAGACTGGTTGCCTAACCAAGGTCAAAGAGCGTAGTCATCCCTACCATTTACGCATTACTAGAGGGAGGATAGTTGTATCCATACCTTTCCCAAGGGTATTATTGCTCTGTGAAATGTAGACAGCCTCGTCCAGGATTTGAACTCATACCCTTGGTGTGTATTTCCTAAGATTGTAATGCACATGGTCAAAACATGCCAATATTTACTGACGAGTACACGATCAAAGGTTTCGATACTGAATTACTAAACTAAACCGATGTAGAAATATTTACTAATCTTTTCTTTGTCTGGCACAAGGCCGTTATAGCAGAGCTATCACATGATCAAACACATTAAACTTTATCTCAGAAATTTTTAGATGAAGCTTGATAATTAGTATGATTTGGATTATTCGGACTATTGTCCTCATCTTCATTGTTATCTGTACATCGTTTTGTACAATTGGACACATAGCCTAGTAGATAAAGGAGTTAGGTTAAGACAGTTCTAAGTGACATTTATCTTTAGACTGCAGGTTCAATCCTAGACAGTGGCAGCAGTAACATAGAATAATAATTAACACAGTTTAACGCCTCTACCCCAGCTATGGTTATCGGAATGAGAACAGGATACCCCGTAGACAGAATAAAGGGTTAAGTTCAAAGTTCCGTGATGGCTCCCGATTACGACAAGAAGGTTCCCGAGTCGAGTCCGAGTCGAGAAAGTTCTCGGTCCGACAAGAAATACATGAAGAAGGCCGGAGGGCACATCAACCGAAACATTGTACAGATAACAATGGAGATGAGGACAATAGTCCGAATAATCCAAATGATACATTAAACTTTTATTGGTATTTGAGAAGTAGCTTGGATTTTTAAAACATGTTCCTAACTCAGTGCTTATGTAATTAATAAGTAAATTTCCCCCAGCACCCACAATTAACCTATGATTTATAATCAACTAATTAAGGTATTTTTCGAAAGGTATTTTGGTCTCTGTGATACATTTTGAAAGATAAAAAATACTTTGAATTTTTCCAGACGTGAGTCGAATATCATAAATCAACACCAAGAAAAAATTATGATCATGTAAAAAATCTTTTAAAAAAACATTTAAAAAATCAAGAAAACAGTGTCGTAAAATAATGAGGCGTAAAAGAAAATATTTAATAAATAAAAAAAGAAGAAAGAAATCAATTGAATGATAATCTTTACAGGAAAATCTTCACTAAAAAAAAAAAAAAAAAAAAAAACTGCATATGGTTGTTTGAATATCTTTATATTAGATATTTATTTCCTTAGCTCTATCTATCTATCTATCTATCTATCTATCCATCCATCTATCTGTATCTATATCTATCTATCAATCCATCCATCTATCTGTATCTATCTATCTATCTATCTATCTATCAATCTATCTATCTATCCATCCATCTATCTGTATCTATCTATCTATCTATCTATCTATCCATCTATCTGTATCTATATCTATCTATCTATCTATATATCAATCTATCTATCTATCCATCCATCTATCTGTATCTATCTATCCATCTATCTTATCTATCTATCTATCTATCTATCTATCTATCTATCTATATCTATCTATCTATATATCAATCTATCTATCTATCCATCCATCTATCTGTATCTATCATCTATCTATCTATCTATCTATCTATCTATCTATATCTATCTATCTATCTATCATTCTATCTATCTATCCATCATCTATCTGTATCTTATCTACCTATGTTGTGACTTTTGCAGTAGGTTCATAATTTTCGCAGTTTGTTCATATCTATCTAACTGCTAATCTATCTATCTATCTATCTATCTATCTATCTATCTATCTATCTGCTTGTATCTCTATCTATCTGCTTATATCTCCATCTATCTATCTGCTTATATCTTTATCTATCTATCTATGTGATTCTATCTATCTATCTATCTATCTGCTTATATCTCTAACTATCTATCTATGTGATTATATCCCTATCAATCTACTCTATCTATCTATCTATCTATGTGATCATATCCCTATCAATCTACTTATATCTCTATCTATCTATATTATATCTATCGATCGATCGATCGATCGATCGATTGGCTTATATCTTTCTATCTATCTATCTATCTTATTTTC
>CM042143.1:75953396-75960896 GCA_023376005.1 Doryteuthis pealeii
TCCCACTTGAAAATCTCAGTTTCTGTTCACAAACAATATGAGCATGCACTTAAACCTGGGTGACACTATATACACTTAACAGGCCAGAACACAATTGCAGGGTGGCAGGACACGTGGGCCAATTGGCATGGACTTACAATTTTAAAGGGGCCTACTCCCATTGGAAGTATATACACACCCGATATATATATATATATATATATATATATATATATATATTAAGGTAGAGTGGACATGAAGTCAACGGTGCTTGGTTACTGACAGTTTCTCGCTTATGCGATTCTCAAACCAAGTACACTTGTTTTGAGAATAGCATAGGTAAGAAATCTAACAGCAAATCTTTGTCACTTTTAATGAAATATGTTTTCAAGAGAATCTTCTGTACACACACACACACACACACACACACACACACACATATATATAATATATATATATATATATATATATGTGTGTTTGCATGTGTGTGTGTGCAAATAAATAAATAAGAAGAAAATATATTTTCAAATCAAACATGATTTTTTATCTTGGTTACGGATTTTGAATGCTCTAGAGTTTGGTAATTAATAATACCTAATCATATCCGTTTTAATTGTAAAATGTTCCGCAAAAAATGATACTGTATATGTAACGAGTTTTTATGTGCGCTTTTAATAGGGTCTTCATTTTGAACCAGTTTTGCATGTGTTTGATTTGCACATAGAATATATTCAGCTTTTCTTCGTCTGGCACACACAGGCCACAAAACTAAGATAGATTATATTTCACCAAAGGACGACAACATGCGGCACCCAGTGAGAATATACCTCATTAATTGGTAGTAATTTATATTCGAAACTAACGTGTTAATCATTACACCACTGCTGGTTTAACGGATAGCGCATCTTAATGGTTAGCACAGTTCGTCAGATATATTCTTAAAACCAGTTGCTTCATACGTTTAAACGTCCTATTTGTGGGCGACCCTACTCTGTCCCAGCCTATACCCCAACCAATTTAACGTTGTTTTCACTGACGACACAGGCCGGTTGATGAGGGCTCCTGTTTAAAAAAAAAACTTTTAAAAAATTATATGAAAAGCCCACGCGAATGTATTAATAAATAAGTAGTACTGTAAACATCTTTTTTTTCTTCTTGTTACTAAGCTAAAAACTTGGGCGTACGGTTCATTATTTTTATAGGATTTTTCTTTCGTTCTTTTTCTTTCTTTCTTTTTTATTGTTTTTTTTTATTTTTAAAGGTAAATAAACGGCAAAAGGTAGTGGGGGTGTTTACATGGACATTATTACTAGCGCAATGTGTAAAAACGGGTTTCGATAAAGACCTTTTTCGCGTGGCTTATTTCAAATAAATAATAATTTTCATAATAATTTAGTTTGAACAACAACAGCAACAAAGACAACGACAACAACAACAATAATAATAATAATAATAATAATAATAATAATAATAATAAATTGCACATGAAAAGACCTGGAAAAGAAAAAAAACCTTTAGAAGAAACTGAGTCACACATAATTGCAGCACAAAACAATGGCATAAGAATATATTAAAGCAATGGGGGCCTTAGCTCAGATGGTAGAGCGTCTGCCTAGGAATCACAAGGTTCCGGGTTCAATACCGGCCCTCGCCAACTCAGCGTATGAGTAGCACAGGGATCAGAGAGGTAACGTGAGGAGCTGATGGTAGGTGTCGTGCTCCTTGGTCTGGTACGAGTGAAAGGGGGATAGACTCCCTTGCTGACTGGCAGATACCGAGGGTAGGCTGCCCCGGCGATTTTTACTTACATCAAAGCAAAAGCAAATAAGACAAAACAGAATATCAAATGTAGAGCGGGTGGTGACTGAGAGGACACAATCAGCCACACACACAAGCGCTCTCTCTCTCTCTCTCTCACTCACACACACACACACACACACACACATATATATATATATATATATATATGCATATATATATATATGTTTGATTGATTGATGGATTGATTGTGTGAGTGACTGAACAAACAAATATCATATATATATACAAGGTGTGTCAAAAAAGTATCGAGATTTTTTTAATTTTTTGACACACCTTATATCCAGAAAAAAAAAGTTCCATTCATTGTTCATTACTATCTTGGTAAATACAGCTTCAAACTCGGCACTTTTATGACACACCTTATATCCAGAAAAAAAAGTTCCATTCATTGTTCATTTCTATTTTGGTAAATACAGCTTCAATCTCGATATTTTTATGACACACCTTATATATATATATATGCGTGATGGATTCCTCGTCGAATTTGACATATAAGGGCCTAAACAGCTTTCGCCAGTTTCAATGCTAGACTCTCGTATGAGATTTCAAATCAACCATGGATTTGCATTCAAGTCCACAGAGAGTGCTTGCAGGAGACTTGTCGGACAAACAACTTAGCATGACTGATCGAGTTTTCGCCGTCTCCCTCAATACTCTGCGATGAGCTTAGTCAAACCTCTTGATGGCTTCGTAGCATTTTGCTCTTCAAACTTTACGAACTGGAGCAACTTACTCGAATGTATTAAGTATACCAAGAGTTATGTGGTTATTTTTATGCTTGTACCTATACATGAAATATGGTCTTGCAATCTTTCTTTCTTTGTCGTGAAGCGAGCTGTTATAATTATGGTCGCCATATTAGGCGTTGGTAAATCCAAGTCGGCATTGAGCTCGGGTGCGGTTGTTAAATCCTTGTTCAGTTCCTTGCGACAGAAAATCTGTAGTATTCCTTGAAATCCTAGGTAGAAATGAGTGTAGATACTCCTTGTAGCAGAGAGTATGTAGTATTCCTTGAAATACTCTTCTTTAAGTCTTGATCACACAAGGTTTAATTTGCAATTGATTTCAGGTCAAATAAAAAGACTTTAACTGCGTTCTATATCGTTTCCGATTGGCTAATTCTTACCGGAAATGCATTCTGCTGATGTTGGGAAAGTTCATAAATATGAGTGGAAATTTGGCGAACATCGTATACCTCAAGATAATTGGGCAAATTAAATGATTAGCGAGCCAGATTAGCAGACCATTGTTAGTGAGTTCAATTTGTGTCACATCTAAGCTAAGCTTAGTAAATAACTATACCTCAAGATAATTGGGCAACTCACGTGGTATAATGGTTAGCGAGCTAGATTAACAGACCATTGATAGTGACTTCAATTATCATTGAGCGCCCCGCACTTCTGGCCTTGTGCCACATCTGAGCTATGATTAGTAAATAACTATCTACCTCAAGATAATCCAACAAGTGCTTTAAATAGGAATTATGTCGTCTCTCATTCATGTTCAGTCCATCTCAATTATACTTTCGACTTAACATCACGTTGTTCTGGTTTCTTTGTGTGAATATTTCTCCTTTATGATCTTCATTGCTGTTGTTGTTTAAGTAATCACCAATCTAAGTACTGAACAGGCTCATCGCTGCTTAACCACGGGTATCTATCGGAAACCGGTTCTTTCAACCTGACTTGACCGTAAGGCCAGGTGTTAAGTGGTCTATTCTTAAAAGAGCGTAGGCTTGTAATGAGAGTTCGAGAAATTGTACATTGTACTTGTTCCCTCCAGCTATTGGTAAATAGTAGGGCAGATTGAGTTCTCTGACCTTGTAAGGCAACCAGTGTAGTATACGTGGTCTGTTCCAAACGTATTAAATAATTTTGCGTGTTGTCTTATACAAAGCAGCACTCGACAAAAAGCAGCTGTATGACCACTTACCTCTTATCACACAAACCATCCAAGTGAGACGAACAAGACATGCTGGACACTGCTGGAGTAAGGACGAACTATTAAGTGACGTTCTCGTGTAGACACCTACATATGGAAACACCAGTGTTTGACGACCAGCATGAACTTATATTGAATGCTGTGTCGAGGACGTGTCAGGATCGATAATGAAGTGTGGAGAGAGAGAGAGAGAGAGAGAGAGAGAGAGAAGAGAGAGAGAGAGAGAGAGAGAGAGAGAGAGAATGATGGGAATCCGGGCTGATAGCACAAAGTTTTGATGGTGATGATAATGATGATGATGGTGAGTAGCAACTACGGTAGTGCTGTGTCCTGGACATGATGGTAAACTGCCTCATAGTCAAGTTCCAATGCTGTTATTGCCATTATTTCAAGATCCACTCTGACTCGGAGTGGTAGTACCTATTGAGGTCCCATCTGCGAGTTAAATAGAAAACAAAAGAGTGTAAAAATGTGTTTAAAAATTGAGTTTAGAAAAATAATTCTGAATACCCATCAAGAATTTATAAAACAAAACGTCTTTGGCATAAAATAACCCAAGGGTTGACATGCAGTAAAAACCACCCTTACCAACCAACCAACGGTAGTGTGGACACCCTTACAGTTTGCAGGATTCAGTATTTGTTCTGTTATCTTTACGACAAAATTCTGTCTGATCTCTTTTTAATTCTCCGCATTTAATTCCCTTTGAGAGATTCTCTAAACTGCGTGAGACCAGAACAAATATTAAGCAACACTTGATAACAATTTTACTTATTGTCTAGACAGTTAAAAAAAAATGAGATAAGTATTTATTAATAATAAAACATATTATCATCATTCTCATCATTTACTGTATTCTGCCGTTGTAGTCGTTTGGAATATCTACAGCATCATTTAGTCCTTCGTCATTTGAAGCCAGTGTGCTCTTTCCTTTGCGAAGGTTCTTTTTTCCCTCAGTCGCTTGCCAGATCTTTGGACTCCCAGTCTTGCATTTTAGAGGTCCGCCTGCAACTTACCAAGTATGTTTGTGCAGTGACGGTCCATTCTTTTCCTGTAGTTGTTTGGCCCTATAATTCAAATAACAGGTGTGGTGCTCCACCTGAGACGCAAAAACAATATCCCTGGTCTAGTGCTAGGCCACTCCACCTACTTTACGTACTTATGGACTTGCTAGCTCGGTCGGTGGAACATCTGCCTAGGAATCGCAAGATTCCGTGTTCAATACCAGTCCTCGCCAACTCATCCCAGTTTGGGTAATCTGATGTGTGCGATAAAGTATCTGGTGGCTGATGATAGGTGTGGCGCTCCACCTCAGCAAAACAACCTCCCTGCTCTAGCGCAAGCGAAAAGAGGATAGACTCCCTCGCTGTTCAGCTAATTCCGACTATAGGACTATTTACTCGTTGTCATTTTCATTATATTTTAATTTCAAAGTAATTGTTCCTTAATAGATTGATATCGATTGTTGTCCTAAATGGTAGGTCTACAGAATTCGACCTATACATGGGTATAGACGCGTGGATTGTATTGTTAGTGTAAAAGCTGTCTTAAAAAATATAGCAACTTGTCAGCCATAATAGATGTTACATTTGCATATATGTTTTAGATACAAAATGTAACAACCATTATGGGACAGTGATAGTACTTGTTTACTGTCCGTCGTGGTGTAATGATTGGCAAGCTAGTCTCGTAGATCCATTACTGCTGAAAAACAAGTTCTATCCTCGCTAGAAGCACCATACTTGTGAGCTTGGGTCAAATCCTACCCATGGTGAACGGGTTGGATGGATATATATATATATATATATATATATATATATATATATATATATATAGTATTAAGGTGTATATAGAAATAACCTACTCAGATTTTAACATAAAGGATCTTCAGGGTTAATTGCAATGAATTAATCAAGATATTGATTAATTACATGTAATTGTGGAAGAGAACAATATTGCGTTTAACTCGATATCTTATTCCCCGGTAAGTCATCTTCTTTATATATATATATATATATATATATGAGGGTAAGTAAACAAACAAATGTGTTTATTTTTATATGGCTTTAAGCCGACAATTTTTGGAGGATATGTGCTTAATTGAAAGTCATACCTAATTTTGAAAATGAATTAGTTAATAATTAATGAATTTAGCCGGCATATATGTTCAAATGTAAGGCTAAACAAATCGAGAAAATGTCAATCCCTGGTCGAAATCCTAGGTCGAAATGTACATTCAGGATTGACATTTTCTCGATTTGTTTAGCCTTACATTTGAACATATATGCCCACCCTAAATTCATTAATTATTAACTAATTAATTTTCAAAATTAGGTATGACTTCAATTAAGCACATATCCTCAAAAAAAAAATATATATAACATTTTTTAAGTCGCCCTTTATTTTCGATGGAGGGGGTCAAAATTCAAGATCTAAAGTAGAGTCTTTATAATGACCCCTACCACTAATAAAAATCTTTTTATTAATTAAAGAAATCAGTTTTCTCAGATGCTACTTTTACTTACCGTCATTCAACTGGCATGTGCGTCTTGTGCCATTTTTTCTCTGGCGCACATGTGCGTCCATTCCATGGTTTTATTTAAGGTATTATAAATAACTACAGCAATATAACTGTTCTCAGTGTTATGTTTGAATTGAAAAACAGCTCTTTTTCCCCCTTGTAATAAACGACCATGACGCACAACTATGTCACATGACATTATGGAGAGAGAGAAAAAGCCGCCATCAAGGATACACATTAGTGTCATTTTTTATCGTTTAATAAATTCAATTTTATTTACTAAAATAAACATAAATTGTCGTATTAAAAAATTAAGTGTTCAAATGTGAAGAGCATGCAAAAGAGTCAAAAAGAGTTCAATGGTGATTATGAAAGTACGGCAGCTCGGAAGACTCACTGATCGTTCTGATTAGAAAAGAACTCACAGTTTGTTGCTGAGACTAACGAGAGGAGAGCCCCTTTTGTTTGAATTCAGTGTTTTCCTTCTCCTAGACCGGTTGCTATACCAACGTTAAAGAACCCAGTCTGTCCTACAATTTACCCATAGCTGAAAGGAGAATATGTGGATTCATGCCTTTTACTAGCGTTTTGGCGCTTTTCATGAAGGTTGGTGCCTGTGATGTAATGCTAATTTCTCAGGTCCTCGGTGACAATTTCAAATGCACTAAGTACGATTGAAATTGCCGTCATCTCCATGTTCCTCAACTTTTCAGTCCTCTGGAAAGGTCCTTGCATTTGTCTAGTTTTTCGCTTTCTTTTATTTTCACTTCGTGGTTTGCCTGGATAGCAAAATTTTCTAGATGACTAGTTCGTTCCCTCTTGTTAGTTAAAACTAGGCTATGTCTTGTTAATGTCTTGTTAATTAAAACTAGGCTATGTCTTATGGCCGAGATTGGGTGATCCGTTTTTATCTTAACCCCCCACCCCAATTTATGCATTTAATTTTCTCGAACAGATACAAGTGTAGATACCACTTGTCAGCACGGCTAGATCTGCACAGTTCTCAATTAATTATATTTCCCACCCATTCATGCCTGCTCTTGTACTCCTTTTGAGCCAGTTTGCTGCACTCGCTTATTATGTGATTAGCTGGTTTATCTCTATTACCTCCTTTTTGCTTATTTTTATTTTCGAAATGGATAAGCTGACCCAACTTCAATTCCTGGACTAGGCTATTTACATTTCCCATAGAACTAATACCATTGAGAAAGGCATGAATCCAATATTTCTTCCCAAGC
>CM042143.1:75975896-75993396 GCA_023376005.1 Doryteuthis pealeii
TCTCTCACTCTCCTCCTCCCGCCCACCTCTTTCTCGTCTCTCTCTTTCCCCCTCTCTATCACACACACGTTCACTCCCATCTCTTTTTTGTAGTCGTCTCTTCAGAACTGGGAGCCTTACCGTAAAGTCCGCACATCTTTTCTGGCTTCTGAGGAACAACAATATCGCCGTAGCGACAATTTTATCATTATTATTATCATTAATATTATCATTATTGTTGTTGTTATCATTATTATTATTATCAATAGGTTATAATTCGATAGCTAATGATGTTGTTATTAATCGTTATTCATTAGCTTTTCGTTTTTAGCGTTAAAAATTTTAACCAAATTCCACGTTGTTGTTGGTATTTAAAAAAAAAAACCGAAGCTACGAAAAAAATTGCTACAAAAAAACAAAAAAAACAAAAACAAAAAAAAAGACTTTTAAGAATTCATAAAAACAAATCACAAAAAAGAAAGAAAAATTTATAAAAAAAAAAAAATACAAACAAAAAACATACCAAACCAAAAAACAAAACAAAACAAACTTAAAAAAATATAACGTTACTCACTCATATATTTTTTTAAAAATTCAATCATGTGTGACACTAAAGACGTTAATATTTATTCCTAAACCAGTATATATGCGTATTTTAGTAATTCCTATATTTTGTGCGAATGCTAAAATATATACTGGGAATCTTATATATTTATAGATAGATAAACAGATAGAGAGCTGGTGTGTTAGAGAGGGGGAAAAGTCACAAGTGAGAGGGTACAAGTTGATTTCACCACCCTCCCCCATCTTTAAAAAAAAATTCACATAGAGACAATTTAGATTAAGAGTGAAAAAAAAAAAAGAAAGAAAAATTTGAACGTAGGATTCGTAGTTAGATCTCACAGATAGATCTGTCCGAAAATTAAATAGAAAGAAAAGAAAAGAAAGAAAAAGATAGATAGATAGATTGATAGGTACATAGATAAATAGAGGGGGGTGAGTGTGACTAGAGGGAGAAAAGGAGAAGGTTTTAGCGGTGAAGTTCCAACGGCGATCGTGGCGACCCTGGCCACAACTCCAGCGATTCCCTTACATCGGGCGCTGAGGAATCAAACGCTATACAACGGGTTGTCTTACGGGACCACAGGCGGCTCGGACAAGATGGACCTAACCACAGCGTACCGTTACCACAACACGAATCTAAATATGATGGACTTCTATCACTCTTGTAAAAGTAAGTACCAAAAATCCTACTTCTCAACACTACCAACAACATTAATTTCTGTGTCTTATTAGATTACACAAAAAAAATCAAACTCTTCCACTCGCTTGTCATATTACTTAGAAATATAAATGTAAAGAAAACAATTGCATACACAAACAAACAATATTTTAATCTAGGTAATTTTTTTTATCGCAGACGGTTTTATCGCCATGAACACGTTATTGAAAGTCATACCAGTTTTTATAGTCGTTCATAAATAGTTTTGTTACTATATATATATTATATATATATTATATATATTATATATATATATATTATATATATTATTTATGTAAACACATGTAAAAATTTTCGTCGTATACGTCTGCTCATATCTGAGAAAATCTACGATTTTTTTTTTTACGACCAGACGATTGTTCGTCTATTTATTTACTTATTTTTCATTTATTCCCAAAGACATTCTATTGTTATTTTAAAAAACAATTCCCGTTCTATTAGCTATATAGTCTTAAATTTGTCTTGTAATTAGTTTTCGCTATTTTTATTTTTTTTGTTACGGTAAAAAATAATTCCGTAAATATACATCCCCCCCCAGCTTTTATTTTTTTAATCATTTTTACGTGACCACTTTGAGTGAGGATTGAACGCGTTTTGTATAATTTAAAAAAAAAACTATTTAAAATTAGATTAAAAAAAAACCCCAGGTCAATCCACATCTTTCCATAACTTTTTTAATGTTTACTTTTTTTTTCAAATACCATTTATTTATTATTTCATCTTCGTTTCTTACTTTGTGATACTACAAGAAAGAAACCCCATTTTCGATTTATTTTGATTTAGGAGTAGGGAAATCGAGAAAGAAAGATCTCAGCGTTTATAAAAAAAAAAACTATATATATTTATATATCTATAGGCTTCTACTTTATTTCGAATTTGTTTGCTTGCAAATATATAGGTGTCACTCTCCGCCATACTTTCGTTTGCATATATATATATATATATATATATATATATATATGCACACCCACAAGTACCAATGTTCTTCAGAATGCAAGTCTGTACATAAGTGCCGTAGTAACGATTATGCGACACTAATGAACAACTGTTTGCGACGGAACATATCTTGTTACGCCCACATAACATCTTTTGAACGTCTACAAGCAGAACGAACTTCCATCATTTTTATTTTTTTTAAAAACTTACCTCTCTTGTCGGCAGAGATAATTTTAGTCAACAATAATAGATGTTCTGCATTTAAAGGTAAACATTACAGATACACAAACGCCAATAATAGATCAACCAGAAGAATAAACCACGTTTATTTCGAATATAATATATGTATATGCCAGATTAAAAACAGTCTCTTAATTTCTGAATGAGGCTAAGATTTGTATGCGTGTGTTGAATATAACAGCTGCTAGTAGTTATTCGAGGTGTGTAGGTTCAAACCTGTTATCCGCTACAAGATGGAATGACTTGAGTCGATTAACTTTACCCGATTGGTTAAAGTTCGATTTTTGATTAAACAAATTAGATTTGATTATTTCTTACATCTGTGCTATCAAAAGACCCGTTTTTTAGATTAAACTTTTTAAAATAAATATTTTCTATCTTCTTATTCTAATTCTTATATATTTAATATAAAATATATTTAGAATTATAAAATAAGTAACTAGATACATACAACAACAAAAACACATGAAAAATATAATTTGCTCATAACCTAATTAAAATGACCTAAAAATTCAATGAGCTAAGCTGTTTTTATGTTTTATTCAGTTATGTTTTTGATATTTGGTATATCGCAAGAATTACAAACACAGTGTAAAGAATTAGAAAAAGAGTAATCCTTCGTAATTCGCCATTTTTGCGCATAATTATACCGGCTTATTTCAATAATTTTGGTATTTGAGAAAATGGAATAGACATCGGCCTTTTTTATTCGTATAAAACGCACTTTGCTCTGTAAATATTAGACTTATACAAAAAGCAGCTCGTTTTAATCTGTGTGAATAAAAATTGGGACTAGGTAATAATTATTCAGCAAAATTTTATACCATTCACTAATTTTTCTTTTTAATAATTCCTTCTAAAATGGGAGGTAGCGTTTTATATGACATCAAATACATTCTATAGATAAATATTCAAGATAATATTATAGCCTGCACTTCAAAGACCGGGTATATTAAGGTATGGAAATGTGTGCGAGTGTGTGTGTACATACATACATACATACACACACACACACACATATATATATATATATATATATATATATATATATATATATATATATATATATATGTGTATGCTGCATATGACGAAAAATTTGAGATTTAAAAAATATATATTGTTCTAAATAATTAGTTTTATTTCATTGGTATTTTAGTTAAAGCAAATATATTTACCTTTCACCCTAGGAATAAACTATGTTTTCATTATATATATATATATATATATATATATATATATATATATATATATATATATATATATATATAATGTGTGTTGCGCGCGCTCCCTAGTAAAACGAGTAGGTAATTTAAGGGTCGTATAGGTATATAAAAAATATATCTTCAGGGACCTGTGTGTGTCTTACATTGTTTGATGTATGACAAGGCTAGGGGTTGTTTGGGGGCAGGGACTATATCTAATGTACTCATAGATACAGATATGTACGACCTCTTGGACGTTGCCTGTACTTGTTTTTTTTTTTTGTCCCTAATGTGTCTGTTCTCCGCCCACCGGAGTTCTTTGTCCACCAACCCAACCATACCAACAACGACGCCGCACTAAACTCCGAAATATCCACGTCTCAGTCTAAAATACAAAACAAAACAAAAAAACAAACACTGCTCCATGAATTTGAAGAAAATTAAAGAGAATACAACAATAGAAGCGATGACTGTCTCTAGGGGGCCGAACTAGTTGCTCGGTAGAATACTCAAGTTTTTTTTTTTTGTATTTTGTTTTACCTGTCGATTGTTTAGTGTTCACACAGGTAGATGAGACAGTCCTCGCATTTTTATCTATTTATTTATTTATTTATATACTTTTTTTTTGCTATTCAGTAAACATTATCTGTCTAACTAGTTGTCTATCTGTCTGTATTCGCAAACAGAGTAACCCTCTAGATATATTATGATATTGAGCACGATTATCATCTTAATTTATATCTACATATAACACACACACAGACACACACACATTATATATATATATATATATATATATATATATATATATATATATATAAATAAAGGCAAATTCGTGAAGCGTTCCATATTTTTGAGAACAATTAAAAAAACAATTGATATAAATAAATATTCCTGTTTGTCTTATACCTTTTAGACCATCTTATATACATAGTAATATTAATCCTAATGAGTCAGGTCTACCAATTAATAGCAAAGATTTACTAATAGGATTAGTGTGTATGTATATATATATATATATATATATATATATATATATATATTTATATTTACAATTGGGATATCGGTCTGTATTTTGTGTATCGGGCACTATAAAGCTTTTACGAATTACACGCGCTTTTAAAGATAGATTATATGTATATATAAACTTATTATTGTTATTATGAAAATGTCTGACTTTTCAAATCACAAGATTCTATTAGCACGCATAAATGTGTATAGATATGTTCTTGTAATAAAAAGTGAAGATGTCACATTAAAATGCATCAAAGACATTTAAGGCGAGTTTTTTTTTATTAACTTGGTTAAATTGAAGAATAAATAAAATTAATACTTAAAATGAAATCAGTAACCTTAAATCCTACTTCTAAAAAAATGATTAGTATTCTGATTATCTTTCTATTTACATTATCACACACAAACACGTGTGTATGTATGTATATATATATATATATATATATTGTATGAGATATATATAGATAGACACTTTTTGTCCCATACAGCTATATTTAGTTCTTTTTGTCACAATTGCCAGATGGTGCATACTTGTGTGTGTGTGTGTATGTATATGTACACACACACACACACACATATATATATATATATATATATATATATATATATATATATATATATATATATATATATATATATGTGTGTGTGTGTGTGAATTATGCAGAACTTTTGTTTGAAGTTACGTACAAATATTTAGATAACATGTTTTTCAATTAATTTTAATTCATCGATAACGTAATTTGTCCCGACTTTAATAAAAAGAATGTCAAAAATGTCTACAAATTTTTTGATGATATTAATTCTGGCTATTATATAAAAATTAAACGGAATTTCCTAATTAAAAAAATAATGTAATAAAAAAAAACATATGATAAAGAATCTTTTCAAATTGCCCGTTAATTTTTCTGTTAAGATAAAAAAATGTCCCCTAATAGACCCCCGCACACACGCAAATACACACACACACACATATATATATAATATATATATATATATATATTATACACACATTGGTTGTGCGAAAAGCAGCTAAAATTATGTTGTAATGTAACTATATTTTCGTCTTTGTCATTTATCATATGATTGATAAACCTGCAACAAGGGGTCCATGATGATAGTGGTGCTTTTATTCTGAACAGAATTAAAGATTTTAATTTATAATTTTATAGTTAACTCATTATTTCAAGAATTTGAAGCAGAAAGAAAAAAGGAGCATTATTTCAATCCCGCAAAATTACAAAATTGCTCTTATAAATATCTCGCTACGATATGCTAGTTTCTGATTACACATACACACACACTGCACTTGGTCTGAAGATCGCATAAACGAGGAGCCGTTTACTCCATATCCACGCTAGCTTAACTTAGATATAAATTCTCTATCCATGAATTGTGCACTGTTTAATTATAAATATGGGACCCATATTATATTATTTAAGGCTCTTTTTTTCTATTTTTCTAAAATTATGAACGTTTTAAAAACAATTTTCGAAAACATTTCTATCTAGGGTTGCTAGATTTACAAAATTGAAATACAGGAAAATTCAAATTTAAATTTCCCATACATGTATATATAATATATATATTATATCACATGTATATATAATATATATATATATATATATATATATATATTATTATATTTTATGTATATATATATCAAAGATGTTATATATATACATATACACATATAAATATATTATATCTATACATATTATTTTATACATATATATATATATATATACTATTATTATTATTATTATTATTATTATTATAATATATATATATATACATATACATTATTATATATATTGTGTATGTGTAAATTAGAATTAGTTTTATTGTAAATTGTTATAGTATTCTGTTCGGAAAATCTGACAAGATTATTTTAAAATTTTAATTTAAACTTTTTATAATTACAATAAAAGTATTAAAGTTTTAAGAACAAAAATAGAGTTTTATTAACAAACAAAACAAATTATATGTTCATATTATTGAAATAACCTGTAGATACATTATATACGAAAGAGAAAATAATTCTATTTTTCTCTTTTTGTTTTTAGTTCCATATTCACCCAATGGTAAACACACTAGTTACATTGTACCGTACAATACAACCACTATATCTATCTATCTATCTGTATGTATGTATGTATGTATGTATATATATATATATATATATATATATATATATATATATATATATATATATAATTTGTAAGGCTTTTGGGGGGCATTTTCAACTCTTCAAATTTAACCATGAACATAGAATACATTTCATTTTAATGTTTATTCTAATATTTAATTATACTAGAGACGATCTGTGAATCTGTTGTAAAAGCTTTCCATAATGATACGGATACTTCTATCTAAGAAGGATTCTAATTGGAATTTCATAATTAATTCCAGGATTTGCATTAGATATGCCAAATACAAGGACCACACAAAATTTTATTTTGTTGCAAAGTGAACTGAAAAGTGCTTCATACTCCAAGTTGAAGCATTATATATATATATATATATGTATGTATGTATGTATAAAATTTGTGTTGTCTGTACAATATTTTAGTAACATATCGATTATAAAAAATTTAGATTACTGTTCACAACTTATATATATAATATAATGTGTGTATGTATTAAAGCTGTGATTTGAATAGTACTAAAATGTGTTCAGAATGACTATATTATAAAAATGTTCATTTTCCATACATATATATAAATATAATGTTCATATTAAGAATATACACAGGATTTAAAAAAATGTTCAATTAACTTTTATTTACCGTTAATTTAGCATTAAAATAATCTAATGCCAATATCACACAACATACCATTCGCTATTTATGACTAGAGGTTTATCTACCAAAGTTTGAAATTGGCAGTTATGGAGCTTGGAAGAGAATGCAGTTTGTGGTAGTCGCACAAATACCTTTTTTCTTAAGCCTGCGTATTATATACCGGGAAATACAGTATTTATTTAACGCGTGTTTGTATTGTTTATTTAAAAATATATATAATCCTTAATGGCTGCAACAATTCTATCAATAACAAAAAATCACAGACTATAAAATTCTAGGACAAAAATATAGATGTTGGCTCTATTAATATTTAGAATAAAAAAAATGTAATTAAATTTTTTTTCTAACCTCTTCTAAATAAACATACATTGAATAATCATTCGTCTCTGTAAATGCACATTAATACTAAAACCTATTTGTATTAGGTAAATAAATATTCTATTTGATGATATAGAAAACAGTTTTTATTTACATTTTAATAATAGAGTATTATGAGGTTGGGTACAAGTACTAGTAGTCTACTTCATCTTAGCATGCAAAACCCCGCGGGGAGATTTATTTAGAGAGAAAATACAAAGTCTTTTATGCCATCAAATACATTTAATTCTTGTCCCAATAACAACATAAATATTTAATTCAATAAAAATACCGAAAAATTATTTCGATGCGTGCTCTTTAAAATAAAATAAATAAAATTATTCGTATGAAAAATATTAACCGCCTTCGAAAATGAAGTCATCTCGTGTTTTTTTTTTATCTTGGATCCAAGTAGAGTTATGTTTTTATCTCGCTACTTATATATATATATATATATATATATATATATATATATATATATATATATATATATGTGTGTGTGTGTTAAAAATGATTGTGATTTGATCAGTAATCTATCATTTTTTATAATCACTAAAATAAAACTCTATATATTACTAAAATATTAGGCAAACATTATATATACTAGCAAATATATGCACCCTCCGGGTGCAAGTATTTAAGTTTTAATGTAATAAAAATTATATTAAATTAGAAAGGCTAATAAAACTAAATAAGAATGCAGATAAAAATATTTGAAACAGAGGTGGGTATAATCGAAAAATAGAACAACTGAAACTTACTCTTCCATCACTCTCGTCTTTCATTGTTATTTTTTCTAATTTAAGTATTTAGTTAAAAGAGGAAGTAAAGAATAAAATGACAGTTATTTTTTCTTGTTAATGGATTTCATTTAAGATTCATTGAAGAGATTTTTGCTTATATTCGTTAAAATAAAACCAAACAATTAGAAATAAATAATACTAAGCACATATTTATTAAAATCACATTTTTAATATCAATATGCAAATTAGCCTTCCCATTCACACTGTAAACCGCTATTTTGTTGTATATATAAATATAATTGCATGTTGTTAGTATGTTGATATGGTTAACAGTATTAATAATGTAAAACAATTTTATTAATGATTGAGGTTTAAATAAAAATAAAATCATTGAGAATGTGATATCAATAACTAAGGGAATTATGACTTGAGTAGTGATATAGTTTCGGTTACAGACAGAAAAACACACAATCTCCATTTATATATATAATAATATAATATATATATATATATATATATATATATATATATATATATATATATATATATTATAACTTCTTTTATGTGTAAGGTTAAATAGTAACTTTTTGCACATCATTGCACTTTCTATTCCTGGTTCGGCATATTTACATGTAGGGATACAGACTCATAGCGTGATAACCTTTTTTCGGTGTAAATATTTAATACCGACCTCCGTCCCATAATAGTTGTTACATTTACTGTAGGAAATTCATATGCAAAGATAACTATTATGGGACAGATAGTCTAGAAAATCTATTCCAACATATTTTCTAATTTTTCATTTTGTGACTAAACCTTAGTAATGCAAAGATTTTAGATATTTTTTTTTTTAAAAAGAAAAATTTAAGATATTTATCCCTTGTGTATTATATTATGTTTACAAAGGCTCCCAATGTTGTTTTTGTTAATATCTATTTTTATTATTATAGTTCCTGTAAAAATAAAAAATAAAAATAAATCACTGGATTATTTACATATAGATCCAAAATTCAAAGATCAGAGTTTAGTATCTGTGCGCGTTAAAAATCCCAAGGTTATTTAACTCTTTGCCTGCCAAATTTTCCCCTCGGCTCTACCAAATTTTCTTGGTATTTTTTTTACCTATATGATGGGATATTTCAATGTCTACTATTCACCTCAGAACTCATGCTATTCAAATAAAGTCCTATTATTATTGTAATCTGAGCCCTTCTGCTTAATTATAATGAGTTATCAGTTTTTTGTACTTTGCTTGGCAGTGATGGGAGAACCACTGCGAGCGGTTTAAAGCAGGCAAAGAGTTAAAAACTAGTATATCACAAACAAACCGAAAGTTAAAATGATAATTTATATAATTTTATATTAGCATATTTGTACAGCCGCAAAGTGACAACATTTCGAACAGATAATACAAAACACATGGAACATGAAAAAAGAATCTCCACAGTTAGGTCAGATTGCTAATACAATGTAACAATTTTTGTGAGTGTATTAACAAAAAAAAAAAAACAAAAAAAAAAAACAAAAAAAAAAAAAAACGATCTATAAAACAAAACATTATTAAATTTATTGTAACACAGTAATCTCTCATTACGGAGTTGTGAGATCAAGTTACGTGGCAAATATATAGACACATTATATATTACATTTAAAGAAATTACTATTTAAAAGAAAATGTTTCTGTATATTCAGTCCCTAGTTTAAATAAATAATTAGAAACTTTTTACACATACCTAATAAATTATAGTTATCTTTTATAAGGAAATTATTCACACACACACACACACACACACACACACACACACACACACACACATATATATATATATATATATATATATATATATATATATATATATATATATAAAATATATTGAACACTTTTGGATAATTTACTAAAGCCACTGCAGCGGCAATTAGATGAATATATATGTGTGTGTGTATTATATATATATATATATATATATATATATATATATATCTACTAATAGATGTTACCGATACTTACACACGTATAAATATATACATTTAAAGATCTATTTAGGGGTACAGGTTTTTATGATTGCAAAGAAAAGGCCGTATATTTTATTTTTTATAGGGGAATTAAAAACTTAGACGTGAAGACTAGTTAACAGGTTTCGTTGCTCGCTCAACACAGCTAAAATCGAGGAATATATTCACAATTAAGAAATATGTAATTGGAGTGAAAAGGATAAAAAAGGATAGAGAAATATTAGGAACCAAATAGAAATGTGTATATATATATATATAATATATATATATATATATATATATATATATATATATATATAAATTTGAGAGTCTGTTAGGTGTGTATTTCGTCGAACATTTTACAATTAAAATGGATATGATAAGTTATCATTTATTACCAAAATCTACAACATTCAAAATCCGTAACAAAGATAAAAAAAATCATGTTTGATTTGAAAATATATTTTCTTATATTTATTCATTCACACACACACACACACACACACACATACATATATATATATATATATATATATTATTTGAGACTGTCAGGTATTTATTTAACAATCAGTCGGTAGGGTCACCTGTAGCCTCTCGGCATAAACAAGCCCGGGACTTAGTGAACTGCGGGTCAACTACTCAAGGCTGATACTACTATTTTTGAGAGACGTTTGCAACAATAATGAATTTACCCTACCCCCGGTCAATTCATCGCAGGGGACATTCTTGTGACCCTTTATATTCTCGGTACGTTTACAACGAGACGATTGTTAATCTCGTTCTTGTCTACATTTTTACTACTAACACGTAACTCTGAATTTCATCGCCGAAATGGGTCGTATAAATCCGATTTTTCTCCCCCAGCATTGCTTTCTTAGCACGTTCATTTTGGCCATCAATGCCACGGACATAAAGGGTATTTGAGTTTGAGCATTGGTATTCAAAAGAAAAACCCCGTGTTATGGCTTTAATAAAAATAAAAAATAAAAATAGAATAAGAGGTTTAAGTCGTTGGTTGGCCAAAATCTCGTAAATTATAAAAGAAAATATATATACTTGGAGCTTTTTTAGACATCTAAGAAGAAATCTAGGGGTACTCCCGACCCTGGTGTCTAAAGGAGACCCAGAATATTTTTTTTTTTTTTAACTTTGATAATGTTAACGTATATTGAAGACCAACATTTACATTTTTATGCGCGTTTTAAACCTTATGGCATAAAAGTGTAAAATAGAATAAGTAATAGGAAAGGAGACAGGGAAGAAACTTTGTAACCCCCTTAAAAAACAAAAAACAAATCTCAGACCCTGATCTAGGCTCCATTCGGAAAATAATACATGCTTGTCAGGGAAAGAAAATATGAAAAATGTCTCAGTCCAGAATTTGTGGGGAAAAAAGGTTAAATATCAAGAACTCCCCTTTAGGGGATTGAAAAAAGTTTTTCTTTTATTCTTATATATATATATATATATAAAGAATAAAAGAAAAATAATCAAACACTTAAATGGTTGGGAGAATGGGCAAAAATGCAAATAAAAGGGAGTTGGGTATCTAAGGAGGTTTGTTGTCACTTGACCTGGTCCGGGATAAATACCAGACACTAGTAGGAATATAAACGGTACTAATGTATAGAGTATAAATATGTCGGTACGCTTACTGTAGAGTAATGGTTGGTAATTTTTTCGTCTGGTAGACCAATTCACTTATAAGTGAATTTGATTCTCCCCTAGTGCCCTCTCTATAGTAAATTCGTACTAATATATATATATATATATATGTATGTCTACTGTACCCATATTTCAATACTATATTTATTTATTTATTTATTTTTTACTTAAATCGCATTTATTTAGGAAACACATCATGTCCCGACTAGGGTGGAATCCCCGTACTGTAGTGGTTAACGTGCTTGACTGCGATATCATAGTAAGCGAGTTCGAACTCCAGTCCACTCTATTACGTTCATTTTCAGACTAATACACTTGGGAAATGTATGAAACACCCTCATCCCCACTATGGTTTAAATTACTGTTCTTCTACAAGGAGGGCTTTGGTATCAAATAACCCACGAAAGTTAATATGCCATTAAACAAAGAAACTAAACATCACAGGCATAATTCATTTACCAAATACATCAAACAATTTAGCTATTTTTCTGATACATTTAAAAACTCGTTGAGTTTGTATTGTAAACAACTGTCCATAATGATGCTGATACTTCTATTTAGGAAGGAGAGAAGAATTCTAATTACCATTTATAGTTATTTCCTTGAATGATTAAAAAATGGGTTTATTCTTAAACCCTTCTTTTAATCTTTTCAAGTGTATTGCTCTAATAGCATTCTCGCTATAATGTGCGGTTTTTGACCGGGTAATGAGAATTTTAGGTGTATATACATTTGTAGTGACATGGTAAAATCTGCAATTAGGTGTTAAAATTTTCAGGGTTTTATTTTTATCACCGATTGAATTTAACGTCACTATACTTATATTTTTCTTTCTTGGTGCCCACTGACTTTACAGTTACTTCATTAGTTAGCTTTAATCATTTTCAGGATTAAATAATGAAATTTTCTTCGTAGCAGGATTTATTTTATTACTAATGCTTAATTTTTGCAAGATATGGACTGGAAATTTGTTTCATTGGAAATTATTAAAAAGGAATTTAAAAAGAAAGCTTATCGATAGAACTACTATATATATATATATATATATATATATATATTATATATATATATATAGTTCTTAATTGGAGTCGTACCTAATTTGAAAATTAATTAATTAATAATGAATTAGGCGGGAATACCTATTAAATGTATGGCTAAACAAATCGAGAAAAATCAATCTCTGTATGTACATTTCGGCCTATTAGGCCTCATCAGCAGAGCTATAGATCGGAAGACCGCCCATTATTTCATTATTAATTAATTAATTTTCAAAATTAGGTACGACTCCAATTAAGCACTTATTCTCCCAAAAATTATCGGCAAAAAGCCATTCAAAACAAACCGTGTTTATATATATATATATATATATATATATATATATATATATATATATATATATATATATAGAAAAGATTATAGGACTGTCAAAACATTTATACAAAAATAGACTTTTCGCAAATAGCGAGGTAGCGGCTTAAAAAAAATGGTGTTTCTATTTTTAAGGGAAGAGATCTCTCCTTACACAACGATACACATTTTATGACGCATCAAAAAAAAGAAAAAAAAAGAAAAAGAAAAACGGAAATAAAATATTTAGTTACCAAAAAAAACCAAAAACGGAAACACTTTTTTGTTGTTAAAACTTTGATACATGTTTCAACAAATTTATCCGCTTTTTAAATTGTATTATTTGACCCACCTGTCCATTTAAAATAAAAACCTTAAAATGAGAATAAATTAATTGGCCATATTAGATGTTGTTTTAATGAAACACATTCTGAAAAATACTTTCTAGACTCTAATTGTAATTTTCATCCAGAATGATGTTTATACTATTTGAACTTCTTTGTGTTGAAGTGATTCTACCAAATATTTCAGCTATTTTAATCCATTAGAAAAGAAATGGGACCTCTTTATCAGGCCGTAGAATAGACCGGCCTAAATGCTGCGGTTACAAAAATAACGCTATGAATAATTTTAGTAGTCTTTAATTTAGAAGTTTAAAGGTTTGTGTGTATGTATGTATATATATATATATATATATCATATAATGTTGAAAGAATGAATAAAGGAAAGAACGTACAGAATGGATAAGAAAGATAATTTTAATTAATATCACTTACACGTGTTTCGGTCAGGAGTTTATCTATGTGTACATTATTCAATATATATATATATATGTGTGTGTATATATACTTTAATTTTTATATTTTCATATATGTATATAGTGTGTATGTATGTATGTATGTATATATATATATATATATATTCATTTTTATTCTATAATTATTGGTGTTTCGATAGTATTTTGAATAATTGTATTCATAAAATAATTCACACTCTATAGATAAAACCCAGAATAATCCTGTACTATACAGGGGGAATATACATACATATATATATATATATATATATATATATATCTATGAGTTTACTTTTTTTCTCCGTAAGAATTTTTGTAAAAAAAATTCAAAATTTTATAAGCGATGATATTGTTGACTTGTATATATATATATATATATATATATATATATATATATATATATATATATATATATATATATATATATATAATTTGTCGATGTATAAACCCTGACAGTTTTATTCTGGGTTCCCCCTTAATTCTGACCTTGCACCACACTAAGATCAAATTAATCATTTACTATGGACATAACGAACAAATGTCGGAAGATATCTTTATTTTATAATGAATTACATATAAATATACATTTTATATATATAAAATAAATTGTGTTTACATACACGTGCTTTAAGTACCTACGTTAGTGTCATTGTGAGTTTGATCTTAACTGAGAGCCTCACTCGCAGGTTTGTGTCTGGCAGAGATACTCTTTAGTAATATACACGCACCCCTGTTGAATATTAGAGATTTAAGGATATTAAATATTGTTTTAAAATTTTTTTGGCAATATGACCTAAAATAAAAATTTATTAAAAAATATAGTTTTTATTTTCTTGGATGAATATCAAAACAACATCTGTACTTATCATGGAGCAGTGTTTAACACTTATATCACGATTCAGTTTCCTAGTGTTAGATGTTTTATACTCCTTAGGTACCTCTCATCAGTTATGATTTTGTGCCATAAGATCTGAAACACGTGTCGCAAATGTAAGATAAAAATAAACATCTTTTTCTAAAAACATAATCCATTTTGCGGACCTTTTTTTTATAAAATATTTAATTTTCTCCCGTTGGACCATAACAACACTTTATATATATATATATATATATATATATATATATATATATATATATATATATATATATATGCACAAGTATAAACATTTGTTTTTTTGCAAATCCTGATTTTTCCAGAAAAAAATCATGAAAATAAAAAAATTCATAATTTTGGTTTCTGGTTAGTATTGACTGGGAAATTTTCAAAGACGCCTGATTTATACGGTTATATATATATATATATATATATATATATTATATATATGTGTGTGTGTGTGATTCAGTTGACCTAACCTGGTGGATATATAAGGGTCCAGTCAAGCATTTATACTTACGTTGTAAATTGAGTGACTAAAAAAAAACCCTCAGATTTGGAATTTTCAAAAACTAAAACACAAAAACACGCCCGAAGGTCTCATTATTAAACAGCGAAAAATTGGCGGCTATAATTTTTGCTGTCTTTCAATTCAACAACAAATGAGTTTGGGATGGGGATTTAAAAATTATTGTAAAGTGTTATGATTTTTAGAAAATCTTATTTTAGATAAAAGCCCTGATAATTTTACTTGAAAATGTTTTGTGTGTCGTTCAAAAGAAAAATTAAAAGAATTCAAATTAAAAAAGGAAATAAATAATCTTTGAAGGTAGAAGAATTTTGTCATTTGGATGAATATAGAGGGAATAATATATATATATATATATATATATATATATATATATATATATATATATATATATTATATTATCCCCAAAAAAGCAAAAATAGACATTTGCTTAGTTTGGCACAAACACCCAATAAGAATCTAATTTGGTCTTTCCTTTTTCCCATTTTTTTTTTACCAGATATTGGTTTGTAATATATTCATTTATTTACAAATTGCATTATCTGACTTTTTTCACACTGTCAGGATTATATATATATATATATATATATATATATATATATATATATATATATATATATATATATATGAACAAAAAGTGATAAGACAAACAGGAATATTTCTTTTATGTTGTTCATTTTTCTCAACTAGTTTCGACCTTAGGTCATCGTCAGGAGAAAATGTCTTGTTTGAAGAAATTGTTTTAGAGAGCTTTAAAAAGAATTAAAAATTTTTTAAGTCTTTACCCAGGCCACTATAATCCGGGTAGAGGGATATATATATATATATATATATATATATATATATATATATATATATATATATATTATACAGTGATGCTGATAGCTTTTTGATTTAGTGAGTGCTGGACCCACAGATTTGATTTTGATGGGTCCCTAGGAAATTTAATGGATCCCCGGGAAATGTGATGGTCCCAACTAAAATTTCTTAAGAAATTGTAAGGTTAAACTGCAGAGTCCTAAGATTTATATCATCATCCCCAAAACAACTTTAATCGTTCTGAATCACCTAAATTGACAGTACAAAATTAAAAAAAAAATCAAAATCACTACAGAAAACATTCAGAAAGGAAGGTAGAAAAAAGGAAATAAAATGAAGATATTTTATTGAAATAAATTATTTTAGCGGGAAAGAAAGATGGAGAATGAGATTAAGAAAAAGAAATTTTAAAAAATATAAGTGAAAAAAAAAGAAAAAAAAAAAAAAAAAAAAGAAAGAAAATAAATGAATTAGATAGATATCTAAATTCTTGTAAAATGAAAAAAATAAAATAAAAAAATTAGCAAAATATTTTAGTCGTCATTATCAAGGCTTGTCGACAGCATGGATTCCATTGACACTCTCTCGTCGTCCGTCCCTATCGGCCATCGCTCTAGAATGGTCTTCAGGACGGCATCAAGAGTTCGCACAGAGCTTTTGAATATTTTTTAGTTTTTTTAAAAGTTTTTAGCTAAGCGGGCAACACTAAAAAATCAGAAAAATATTCCTGTTTTTATTTTCTTATTTAAAGTAACTGCACTACACAGGTCTTACTAGTTGCATAGATTCCTGACTATTGATGCGTCAAATTGATATTAATAAATAAAGACCAAAAAGTCACACACATACACACATAAAGCTAGACTTGTTGATACGTTTATCTTTTCATAGACTTTTGCTCCGCATGCAAAGACGGAAGGCTTG
>CM042143.1:75998396-76005896 GCA_023376005.1 Doryteuthis pealeii
TTCGTTTGCGTGTGTGCTAACCCCACAGAGAAAAACAGGTCTCCCCCACCACTAGTGTCGTTAAAAAGGGGTGTGTGTGTGGGGGGGAATCAGACCTCTCATAACAGACTAGACCCACATGGAAATTAACTTTAAGATGAAGGACACACACACTCTCTCCCCTATATATATATATATATATATATATATATATATATATTGAAGGGTACGATGGAAAGATGAAGATGTGGGGTAAAAAGACAGATTTTAATTAGAATTTCCTTCGGGGTTTCCTTACGTTGTGGATAAGGGTGAAACGGATTTTTCGTAGAATATCCGGGAGTTTGTTTGTCGTACATAGAGAAAAACAAGAAAACAACCTTGAATAATAGAGTAATGGTTACAATTTAAATATATTAAGATAAATCCTAATTAAAACCTGATGCTAAAAAAAAAAGGTTTTCTCTTCTCTCCCCCCACAAACACACACTCGAAAAAAAAATCTAATTCAAAATAGTTTTAATTACCCTATATAACCACCCCTCCCCTCCCAACCCCACAATGCGTTATTTAATTCTACCCTTTTTCTTTTTTTCTTTTTCTTTCTTTTTTTTAACTTGATGGTCTGATAAGATGTTGTCTTAGTTAGGGAAGGCGGGAGGCGGGGTCGTCGACTTATCCGACGAATATAGTCTCAACCTTGATTAAGACCCCGGTATTTGAGTAGGACGTCTTATACGCCAGCAATTACAGCATTTATTTTAAATACACATACATATCCCAATTTAAATAAATAATTGTACGAAATCAGCTGATTTTGGAAGGTATACCGCCTTGCCTCTAAATCAGGATACCCTTTAGCTATACCCTTCGATATCAATTGGGTATATTAGTTCTTGTCACAGTGCTACAAATACAACTTCTGTAGTTTTGTATATTTCATGACATATATATATATATATATATATATATATATATATATATATATATATATATATATATGCGAAAATTGTCATAGATGTAATCCCATATTCGCATCCCATAAAAAATCCATTTCTTGTATATATTTACCAACCCGTCTGCACGAGCGGTATGTAACACAAGGTTAATATCTTAAGGGGATTTTAACAGGTTTAAACTCAGTTTTCCTTCTCCTAGACCGGTTGTCTAACTAAGGTTAAAGAGTTAAGTTTGCCCTACTATTTACCCAAAACTAGTGGGAGAATAATCGTATGCATACCTTTCCCATAGGTATTAGCGCTAAGTGAAATACAAACAGCTTCGTCCATGATTTGAACTCATATCGTCGTGTTCATTTCCTACGACAACCATTTTACCACGCGCCTCCCCAGTTATTGTGTATATGCAATATAGTCTTGTGATAAATTATTTGAGAATCTACCGACTATTCTCTTGTTTAATGAGTTCGAGACTATTCTGGCGCTCTGTAATTGTAGCCTTGTGCCTGACTGAAGTAGAACTTAATTAAAATGTACGTTAAACTTGCATACTTTGTAAATATCAAAAGCGAAACACGCACCTTATCCAAAAAGTCACCACAGGATTTAAATTTTTAATAAGTAATTCATTGATTTATTCTATGGAAATTATTCTCCAAAGCTTTTTCTTTTTTCATTTTAATTTCGTTAAATTTTGGCAATTTCAGCGATTTGAATATTTTTCCCGTTTTTAAAATAGATATTAAGTAAACAAATATCTTAATCCCTGTCGTGGCCTAAGGGAACAACCTTCATTATAGTTGAATGAATACTAATATATTAATGATAGTTCGGACTACCAGTAAGGCTCGAACTCGCTACTTTCGTGGAGTAGCCTGTGAGATTAACTTTTCTAGAACAGGGAGACAGTATTTTTTTTTCCCCCCGGGGACTATATGTAGGGAATTCATAACATTTCCACACAAGTTTAAATTGTTTAGTCTCCTTGGCAAGAAATCTGGTATTTATATTCGTACGTATTGAACATTACACAATTCGTAAGGAAGTTTTTTTTCTCTTGCATAAAGACCTCTCCCCACCACTAAAACCCCATATATTTGTGTTTATTTAAACCTTAACAAAAACGAAAGTGTCGACTTGAAAAAAAAAAATTCTTGACAAAACCACGTGTGGTGTGCCGCGGGTCGTTACCCTCACGCACTCATGCGTGCATATATATATATATATATATATATATATATATATATATATATATATATATATATATATCCCGGTTTGCCTTGAAAATCAGCCTTCAAAATAGCCTATATTTTAAAGCAGAAATTAAGCGAGATAGATATAGCTATTTACTAAGCTTAGCTTAGATGTGGCACAAGGACAGAAGTATGGGGCGTCCACAAAAATAGATATAGAAAGTGTATAGTATAGGTATGACGCACCTGTTTCATGGAAATGGTCTGTCAACATTCAAAATCGGAATTGAAAATTTTAATTCAGCTCCTACACGAACCTCCAATTCTAGAGGTAAACATGCAACTACCACAACCAAGATATAGTGTTGTCTGGCACAAGGGCACCATATTACAGTGCGAATATGTCTCGCTACACTTATTAATCGTCTAGACGAATATGCCATCCAAAGTACTACGATAGGGATACAAATCAAAACGATCCATGATACCGTTAGCTTCCTGTTGCAATAGAGGTCCATGATGATACTGGTGTTTCTATTTCGGAGGGAGTGAAGTATTTTAAGTAGCATTTCTTAGTTATATCCGTTATACTAAGAATTTGAATAATTAAATACATTCATCACAAACCCAGACGCGTAAAATTATAACTCGCTTTCAATTTGGACTGGAAATTATCTTATTCTCCAGACAATTGCATTCTAGATGTATTTCTCTAAAATTCACTATGATGAATAGCTTTTTTTTCTGGGCTACGTTTGCATATAAACAGATATATATATATTCAAATGATAAAGTATTTTGAAATCACGCTATGTACTAAAAGCGCGGTAAGACAAATATTTCCAGGCCTTATTTTTCAGATTCAAGTATTACTGGGGAACAGGAAAGGTTTTGATAATCGGGACAGACTATGGCCCATTTGTTAAAACTTTGGAAGAATTAATTTTATTAT
Source organism: Doryteuthis pealeii (assembly GCA_023376005.1). Lineage (NCBI taxonomy): Eukaryota > Metazoa > Mollusca > Cephalopoda > Myopsida > Loliginidae > Doryteuthis > Doryteuthis pealeii. The sequence goes on from CM042143.1 coordinate 76,001,480, forward strand.
GAATAATTTTTAAAAAGTCAGAATTCTTAAAAACAAATTCTCCCTTTAAAAAAACAAAAATAACCACCCCAAAAAACGTTTATCTATTTAAAGTTAAAGAAATGGTGTTGGTGTCCTGCTCATCTAGTTAAGATGTCGAGCAAAACATTTTTATCCGTCGCGGGTTCAAAGCAAGCAAAAGTTAACAAAAAAAAAAAAAAAAAAAAAAAAAAACACAAAACGAAAAATACATGTATCTTCTCAATAACAAATTTTCTTCATTAGTATCGGTAAAAATAAGCGAAACCTCCAAATTGTGTACTAATTATACAATATTAGACGAGGTTAAAAGCGTGGTAAGGCTTTGGCTGGTTTACCAAAACCTCACATTTTAAACTCATTTTCACTTTAACCCATAGATGGGACCCTAACAGGTATTTTCACTCCGGGTCAGGTTGGACCTGGGAGTAATGGCGATGAAGGGTTCTCCAAACTCCCCAGAGTTACAGAACTGGATCTTTCCCATCAGATGCAGTTCTTTTAACCTGGACTATTATTGTATTATTCTAAATACCAGGGATTCCTTTTAAATATTTGTTGATTTTGAATTTTTTTGTGTGTTCTTAATTTAAAGTTTGTTCAAGGTCGTTTTATTAAAATTCAATTTTTTCAAAAATTATCTAATTTGATTACTCCTAATAAGATATATACATATATATATATATATATATATATATATATATAATATATATAATCATGGACTATCTTAATAGCTGGATTCAACTGAAACAAAACTATTTTATTTGTAAAGACACCTGCCGCGTTGATATTTGGTTAGTGAAAACTGCTCTAGTAGGTAATGGATAGTATAGTAAATTATCCTCATTAGATGTTCCATTATACTGGCCATGTGCCAGACTTGGCTAGGCTTAGGTTTGGTTTGGCTTCTTTGTTTAAAAGCAAACAGCCGTGGTACTATTTAACCCATAGGTAGGGGATGAGATAGTTCATACCTTTCTTGAGGGTATTAGTCCGACTGGAGTTCGAACTCGCTTACTATCATATCGCAGTCCAGCACGTCAGCTACTACGCCACGAGGATCTCCTCCTGCGTAATCTTAGTTGATGTCTATATTGTTGCTTTAAGAACCACACATACACACAACATACATATATATATATATATATATATATATATATATATATATATATATATATATATATATATATATATATGTATGTATGTATGTATGTATAAGAGAAAGTCGGGGCGTATGTTCTTTAATTTCATAGGTCAGTGAGATAAGCTTTTTCTGTAAAATTTGTGCTGTTTCAAAAATTTTAATTTTATTCTAAAAATCAAAAATATTTTTTAGTCTAACATCTATATCGTTTTTTTTTTCTAGTTTTTTTTTTTACAGTATTTTTATCTGCGTCGGCTTTTATCTATTTATTTTTAGGTACATTTAAAAACCCAAGGGACAATTGAATACGATATTTTTTTTAGTTAGAAAACAAAAGAAAAAAGAAAACACCAATATGAAAATATTAATCTGAATATTATTTAATAATAGAATTACTTAAGAGAAATTCAAGCAATTGTAGGTCTAGATAAATGTTATATATATATATCTATTATTTTCATGGCAATATACTTTAATTCAGTTATTTTTTCCCCATTTATATCATAGTTAAATTAGACAATTGAAAGATAATCTAATATTCATATACAAATCCTATATGAATATTAGATTATTTTCCAATTGTTTTGTTATAACATTAATTCATTTAAAAAATAAATCAAGGATACTTTATCCGTCACGATTTATAAATGGCAACAAAATCAATTTATTTTTTTTATTAAATTTAAACTTAGTCTAATTTTATTAGATTATCAGGTTTTTGTTTTAAAGAATAAGAAATAACATTCCGACTTTATTATAATATATATATAAGTAATTATTTCTTGATTATCAAAATTGAAAATGTACAAGATTTCTTAATGTTTATAATTTTATTTAGATAATTTTCAAATAACAATTTAAAATTCTTTGGGATTGAGAATTTAGACGGATTCTTTAATTCAGGAGACCAGTATTTGTAAACGTAAAGAGAAAACAGTTAAATTGGAAGAGGATGAAAACTTATATATAATTTTTCATATACACACACGCACACAAATATGTATTATATACACGCACACACACGTGTGTGTGTGTGTGTGTGTGCGCGCGTATGGTATCTTTAATTAAGAAAGCACTTGGCACGGTCTGAAGGATCCTAACGGAAACAAACAAAAAATAGAATTTCAAAACTGTGGGGAAAAAAATTAAAACTATTCAACTAATATTATTGAAGTTGGCCAAAATACTGAGGAGAGTGCGGGGTGTTGAGACACTTCATGGCATTGGTCCCAGAACGAAACTACAAGCTACCGGTATATAATTAAAGAAAAGAAATGTCTAATATTTATATAAATATTCAAAATATTAAAAGAGATTCGTAAAATTAGAATAAAAATTAAAACAAACATTTATCATATGAACAATATCTACTTTTAACTATTTTGAACACACACACACACGCTTTATTTATATATATATATATATATATATTATATATAATTTGTGGTCTGAAAGTCTTGTCACCCCTACATATTGCTTTAAATTTCATTGTTATTTACTAATGATATGTTATGTAATTATATTTTCACTAAAAAAATATTTCAATATTAAGTCATTTTCTAGAATTTTGGGTTTTATTCTGTAATTAGTTTACCTATAAAGAATATGTAGAGCGGACAAGACTTTCGGACCACCCTGTGTTTGCGCATATATATATATATATATATATATATATATATATATAATCATACATCAACAAATAAAATCATGTGCAGATATATGTACATAATACTTACACTCAGCGCTCAACATTTCAGGCCTTGTACTACAACTAACCTAATCTTAATAACTACGTGTGTGATCATTAAATTTGTGGCCTAATGATGAAAAAAAAAAAACTTATTTTGCATAACAAATATTTATTTTTTCAATATAATCATATTTGTCAGTGGACTTACGTTAATAGTCTATATTAATTACGTTTAAGATCGAACGTTATACTTTGCAAATTTTACATTAAATCTCAGTCTGCGGCGTTATAATTCCCCTTGTATAATGCGCGTTTCTATCTAAGTCTTACATTCCGAAAATGCTTCAGTGTTAAATAAGGGTATTTGCTGTACCCGTGAAACGTCCAAGGATAACATGGATAATAATTGGGCAAATTTGAATTAGGAATAATATTCTCTCATGAATCGTTTTCTATTTTATAATTTTTTGAGGTCCAGTTTATCTCGGTCGGTAAAGCGTCCGCCTGGGAACCACAAGGTTCCTAGTTCGATACCGGCCCTCGCCAACAACGTATGAGAATCACAGGGATCTGTGCGGTAAAGTGAGGAGCTGATGATAGGTGTGGCGCTTCACCTCAGACGCTAAAATAATCTCCTTGGTCTAGCGCTAGTGAAAAGGGGATAAACTCCCTCGCTGTATGGCTGATACCGACATTAGGCCACCCCGACGACTTTACTTACTTATACCAAAAAATAAACAGAATTTAAATATAGATTTACAAGAACACATAAGCACAATACAAGAATCGAATGGAAAGATTGAATATTCAATTTTGCGAACGAGTCCAACTTTGTAGGCGAATATATATTCATCTTATTACTTCTCCGCGTAAGAAATTGGCCTTGTGTCACATCCTACACGTGCGGAGGGGCTGGGTAAATACCTATATTTATCTTCTTTTTTCATTTGAAAAAGAATCAAATAAAAAAAATCTATCTAGATTTTTTTCGGATTGCTGTCCTCATCTTTATCGTCACATACACAGCGTTTCGGTCGATGTGCCCTTCGGCCTTCTTCAGGTGTTTCTTGTCATAGTCGGGAGTCTCCACGGAACTTCAAACCGGACTCTTTATTCAATCCACTGGGGTAGATTGTTCTCATTCCGTTAACCATGACCGGATACAAGTGTTAAGCTATGTTAAGTATTCTGTTATTTTCGCCTGTTGTTAGGAATGAAAAAAGTTAACTTTTTAGATTGGTTTCTTTTTACAATAAGGCTAACATTACCGGTTCGTGAGAATACCAAAGTCGATAACGCTATTACATCCAAGAAGAATTTAATAACCTACTTTTAAAGAAATTTTTTAAAGTAAGATGTGCAAATTAGATCATTAGGAAAGAATCGCTACATCTATAAATCATATAGCAAACTACTGACAAAGTTGTTTGAAGCGGGAAACAGCGGTTATTTTAGCGACACAATGTTATACATGATTTCATTTATTTGTTTAATGTCAAATCTACCTTCATTGGTTATTTTTAATGCCAAAGCCATCTTTGTATAAGAACTTTAGCGGAACTATT
>CM042143.1:76015896-76020896 GCA_023376005.1 Doryteuthis pealeii
AATTAAACAGGACTCGAATTACAACAATAGAGGGACTTATAGAATGAGTTCTGAGGTGAATAGATAGTTTATTGTTATATACACAACGTTTCGGCCTATATGCCCTCCGGTCTTCTTCAGGTGTTTCTTTCAACTCTGGAACCTTTTCGTCGAACTCGGGAGCCTTCACAGAATTTTGAACCGAACCCTCTTTAATCCATTGGGGTAAATTGTTCTCATTCCGGATACAATTGTTAAGCTATGTTTCGCCCTTAGTCCTGATTGAACCTGCAGCCTACAGATAATTGTCAATTAGAACTGTGTTAATTCCTCCCGTTGCACCATGTGTCCAACTAGCCCGGAGGGCACATCGACCGAAACGTTGTGTATATAGCAATAGAGATGAGGACAACAGTCCGGGAAATCTAAATAATACAAATTATCAAGCCGCATCTAAAGAAAATTCAGACAAATGAAAAAAATATTGCTAAACAATTTTAATCTAACTTTGTTTTGAAAGGGTTAAAATAGTAAGGTAAAATATTTTGTTACTATTTTCGATTTCATATGGTAAATAAACGAGTAATAAAATGTATATTGATATTTATATTTCGGCTTCATCAAAGATCTTTTCAGTGTCATTTCCCTACGTAAACATTTTTTTCGCACCACTGATTTGGTTGTATTTTTTAATAATTTGAGAATTTAATTCCGCTGCTTCATATATATATATATATATATACTTTCAAAAAGAAAGAAAAACTTAACAAACCGTCATTTGGCTATTATAAATTTAATTTGACCAGAACTCAATAAATGAGCCTAGTCTCATTAGACAACCTTGTCATTATGTAGTAGGCTGTCTGATGAGACTAGACTCCTTTTTTGAGTTCTGGTCGAAATCAATTTATAATAGTCAAATGACGGTTTGTTAAGTTTTTCTTTCTTTTTGAAAGTGTAAATATTTCTCTGTATATAATAAATTTATTAGTTATTATACATTGAACTCTCTTAGGGATTTGTAAAAATCCTTGTATAAATGTATGAGTTTGCATCAACATGAGCATGCATTGTGGATGTACAGGATATATTGATGAACCCAAATAGAATTATCCCCTACATACCAGTTAGTTGGATACCTTTACCTATATATATATATAAGAAAATGTGACGAAATTTTCAATTTCGTATGTAATATGTCGAAGGAAAACTGTGTGTCTTTAGTCGTGTGAAGCCAACTTGCCGGTATTCTCCCTGTTTATCTATCACACATTTAGTTACGTATAAAACATGCGTGTTTTGTGAAGGGTGAACGGATACTACACTTGGATATCTTCTTTCATCTGGAAAGGTCCTCTGATACAATAAATACCATCATACAACTTCCAACTGACTTTTCCGCTTTTTTCCCCTCTTTCTCTTTTCCGACATATTTTTCTATAATGTATACATTTACTAGAAGCGGCTACCTTGCGTCAACTGGGTAGAAGGGTGAAAAAAAAAAAAAAAAAAAAACACTGGTGTATTGATTAGTTTACTTTTGGGATTTACAAGTACTGGACACTTTTAAGTAGAATTTCAATGTCATTTCTATGTAAATTTTAATTTTTAAATATCTTCGAATATAAATCAAATCTTCATAATTTTTACACAAAAAGCAAGAGCCGGTGATATTTAATGTGTATATATATTTACTTTGTTGTTAATTGTTTTATTTTCGTAGTTTCATCTGGACATACATACATACCAACTGCCCTTTATATATGTATAGATTACCGTCTGCACACACACACACACACACACATATATATATATATATATATATATATATGATAATTGGGGAAAAAGTATATAAACTTTGGTGTGGATGAAATTTATTATGGGTAGTTATCAACACGTGTTTACACACAGCAGTCCATTTAAAATCATTTTAAATATAAAATAAAACAATTGGAAAAATAATATTAGGCATGCAAATAAAAGATCTTCTTCACGGCAGTTTTGATTTATATATATATATATATATATATATATATATATATATATATATATATATATATATATATATAAGGAAATAGCAGATTGGATAAAATTCAACATGTTATTAAAAGTTGAGAAATAAAAGAGGATAAAGCACAAACAACTTCAAGCAATTACCTCCACCTCACACCTTCCGACACATCCGCACTTCCTCCACCTTTTCAATATATATATATATATATATATATATATATATATATAGCATTTACTGTCTCAAAATAAAATTCTAATGAAGATTCGTCAATACATCGAAGCGAAATATTAATCAAATAGAATTACTTGTGCTTTATCCCTTTCATTCCTCAACCTTTAATCACACACTCACACACACATGCATATATATATATATATATATATATATATATATAAAACAAAGCCTACAAATCTTAGCACATTTAGAATGCTCCAAATTTGAGAATAAAACTATTTCCAGTTCAATTTGCAAATGAATAATAATTGTGTGGGGTCTTCGTTCGCTTTAAACTTCATCATTTTGAATCCTCAAAATGCTCTATATACCGGACAACTACGAAACTAAAATTAGAACCCGTCTCTCCTCTCTGAATAGAAGAATCAATATAATGAAGTGACGTTATAACACGAATCCAAATGGTTTACGGCTTGATGAGCACAGTTTAAATACTATGGTATTTTCCTTCTATCATATATATATATATATATATATATATATATATTTCTTCGGCTGGTTTCGTTTGTTTCTTTTTTACAATCTAATCTATCTTCAGGTCTCTTCATATCTTCACAATTAATATATTTCCTTATGTTGATTCTATTGCGAACATGAAGGGCTTAAGAAAAAAAAAAGATAGACTCATTCTTAATATACCCGTTCTCATAAAACACCTCTTTACGCACGCGTGTATCCTTGACTCCACAACCAATTTACGTACACGCACACATATACAAATATGGACACACACATTTGTGTGTGTGTATCTCTGTGTATCCGTGGCTTTACGCTTAAATGACAGACACTTCAAACACAGAATTCTCAAAAGATGTCTTCAAAAACACCCTTTTCCTCCATGTTGTTGCCATTAAATTCTCTTTACTCCTGTTCTTTTTGAACCCTGGGGTGTTGGGAAGTCTGACACCACAAATGGCCGAGTACAACGCGAGCGTGTTTTGTTGTGGTTATAATATATATATATATATATATATATATATATATATATAATCTCCAAAGATTGAGTGAAGAAATCTTCCTTACGACGTAGTAGTTTTTCAGTTGTAATTTACAGAGCTCAATGTGTGCTCTTATTGTCAGTCATAGAGCAAAATTATATTAAGAAAAAAAAAAAGATTTAGGATGAAAGCATTATAGACTATTTCAGGAGACCTTGAGGAATTACCTTTCTGTCTCTATCATCAGATCCAAAATGAAGCATCTTTTATTATTCTTATATAGGTTGAAACCATATGTTTTTTCTTTCTTTTACCGGAGGAGTGGACAGTACATATGACCCAGACATACAAAAAAAAAACCCATCTGGTTTCCACCTATATAAAAATGAAAGGTTTCTCATTTTGTATCTGTTAATGGGAAACGAAAGGTAATTTCTCTAGGTCTCCTGAAATAGTCTATTATGCTTCAACCTAAATCTTCTTTGTTATTTTTTACTAATTTTGCTCTATGACTGACAATAAGGGCACACATTGAGCTCTGTAAATTACGACAACTGAAAATCTACTATGTCACAAGGTCGCAAGTATGGGACAGCTAGCGAGGATCGAACTCTCTATTCAGTAGTAATGGATCTGCGAGTTTAGCTTGCTAACGATTACACTGTGATGAGACGCCCTTTTAGAATGTATAGTTTGTCCGATTTTATGATTCTAGACACGTGTGTAAATGGTCACATCAGTCTATGGTATTTTGACCTTTTAAATCGGACCAAAATCAGATCAAAATGTTTAATTCACAATACATTTCTATCGATCCTTACGATATATAGTAAGTATATAATATGTGGATCAGGAGTATTTTATTAGGATTTTACTACGGGTGGGGTGGGGTGGAGGAAAACCTGTGATGAGGGATACAATGCCTAAACTGACCCGATTCTAATATATATATATGTGTATGTATGTGTCTGGTGCAGAGGATTATACCATGTAGGGTTCAACTGTAATATTACAGGTTAACCGTAGTGAGAGCTTGATGTGCCTAGTATCAATACGTGGACAGACAGAACAAAATAGTGAATAATTGAAGGATAACCTTTTAAATTTGTTTCATGCAATAATTTATTTGAACTGAAAAATGCATCATCATCAGATAGAGCAAAAACTTGTTTTTGCACTCTGATGATTATAAAAAATATTATATAAATTATTACCTGAAGCAAATTTAAAAGGTTTTTCTTCATTTATTCACTATATATATATATATATATATATATATATATATATATAGGGTGGTCATAAATTTCTGCTGCAGTTTAGAAATTTAATAACTTTGTTTAATGATTCTATCATTTGTCCAAACAAAACTTATGAAAGTAACCCCGAAAAACATATTTCTAGCAATTCAGGTAATGTCCATCTACCAAATATAATTGATTTTAATGCCATGTTAACCCGACTAGGGTTATTTTATGAGGTTATGGAATCGAGTTTTATTGTACATTAACATTTACAATCTTTTGTGCATTTGTTTCTTAAACTTTTTTTTTTCACACAATCCGATCAAATATGATTAATTTTTAAGGATATATTTTATTCATAAATGGGATTCGAACAGTACTACCGCCCGGGTCAGAGTGCACCTGTGTAATGGCAATGACCGGGTACTCCACATTTTCCCAGATATCGAGAACTGGAACCACGCTATTACTCATACACCAAACAACCTGTTTGGAGTGTTATACAGTAACTATTCTAAGCCCCGTCGGCAGGACTAATTCCCCAATTATGTAATGTACTCAGAGGTTTAAAAAGATCTGCTTGAAAAATATATT
>CM042143.1:76023396-76043396 GCA_023376005.1 Doryteuthis pealeii
TGCATTTTCCAAGGGTATTAGAAATGGAAAGAAAATGAGGCTATAAAGTTATTTACCGGATATATGAGACACCCAGTGAGGTTCTGGTTCACTCGTAATGGTTTGCCAGTCTGGTTAATGAATATGACAAACAATGAACGTCTTATTAATTTTTTGATTAATTCGATCAGTGAGTATCGAATTCGTTATTCATTAGAGATGGAAGAAAACAGAACTATAAAATTAGTCACTCAAAAACAAGTCACAAAAGTTTACAAATTCTGCGAAGAGAAATACTTAACTTTTTACCTACTTAAGCCGCTCACAGTAAAATGCAATAACAGGTGGATATTTCACTATATTTGAGCAGAAGGACCCCGATTACAATAAAAATAGGAATTTATTGGAATAGAATGAGTTCTGAGGTGAATAGATAGTGAACTTTGAAATATCCCATCATACAGGTAAAACAATACCAAAGAACTAAGACATTTTTTTTCTTTTTCGGCAACTAAGAGAGGCTCAAGTGTTTCACTAGCAGGCTGTATCACCCTGTCTACGCTATGAGAGAAACGGAAGCATCAAAATTAATTTTATTATTCAGAGAAATTATCTTGTATTACCATGCTTATAAATGTCTATTGTAATGAAGTAAAAAAAAAAATTGTAAGGCTGCTTTGATATCCCCTTCTGGCACATGATGCTCTGCGCTTAGCGCGTGATGTGCTGGTACGTTGCAGCGGCCCTCATAAGAGATACTGTTCCATCAAAGACTGTTAATTAACTAGTTGATAACGATCTTAATTTTTCGCATGAAGATCAGAAAAAAAATGAACAAGATTCAAGTAAATAGAATTTACATTAAAACAATAGTACATTTTTTTTTAATATTGTGAATAAGATATTTGCCTTAATAGGCAAACATTTTTTTTGTATTTGTTAAAAACACCACATACATACATGCATATATATATATATATATATATATATATATATATATATATATATATATATATATATATGAGAGAGAGAGAGCAGGTACTTTAGTCAACCCGAGTTCTTTATTTATCAAAAAGTTCATTAATTCGGCATTAAATGACCCGAAGAGGGTTCATATGCCGTAAAACAACCAAGCAACACAAATCATTAATTCAATCCATGGGTAAAACTTAATATTTCGTCTTTATTTCATGAAAAATTCATCAGTTATATATATGTGTGTGTGGCAGTCTTTCTTGTTGACACTAAATCAGACAAGTTTCTTAGTCTTCTGTAAAGACAAAAAAAAAAAGAATTACGTATAGGTTCGATTGTGAACAAATATTATCTCAATTTATAGCCCTTAGCGCTTTCCATCATCCCTGGTCATTTCCAAGGTAAAAATTGATATATTATCTTTTAATTTAGAGAAACATGACGTGTTTGTTTCTTTTTTGTTCTGTAGAATTTGCTCATTTAGAATTATATTTTACTTGTTCATGACGCTACAATGCAGGTAAACCGTTTGCGCTTCTATGTACATTTTGTTTGTATATCTATTAGTTGTTAAATATATTCAGTCTACCAGTTTCTAGGTTGAATTAATATTTTATTTTATGTGGCTTTTATTTATGTTTATAATTATGGCTTTTAGTAGACTTGTTTAGTCTACGAGCATTTGTTTGTTTTTAAAATGGTAGCAATAAAATATCGTTGAATTGTATCTTGATGTATAAAAAAAAAAAACATTTACAACACTATTATCAGAGACAGTTTTATATTTTAACCATACGCGACATTTTCCTTTGACATCAAGGTTAAATTTCAGTGTTTGTATATGAAATATCTTTGAATCGATTTTTAAAAGTCTGAATTGACCATATCTACACACTAATAACATACAATTGTATTCATATATACAACAAAATAGCGGTGTACAGTGTGAACGGGAAGGCTAATTTACATATTGATATTAATTTTTTTACTTTTAATAGATATCTGCTTAGTATTATTGATTTTTATTTGTGTGGTTTTATCTTAATGAATATGAGCATAAATATCGGTGATAAATCTTAAAAGAAATTGATTAACAAGATGAAATAACTGTAATTTCATTCTTTACTTCTTATTTAAACTAGATAGTTGAATTAGGCAAATTTAGCAATGAAAGACGCGAGTGAAGGAAGAGTAAGTTTCCGTTGTTCTATTTCTCGATTATACCCCCTCTGTTTTAAATCTTTTTATCTGAATTCTTATTTAGTTTCATTACCCATTCTAATTTAATATAATATTTTATTACATTAAAAATTAAATACTTACACACAGAGGGTGCATATATTTGCTAGTAAATAAAGAAAAAGTTCTATCAGTCACTTGAAGAGAGATGGAATTAATGTGTCTCGATCTCTTTTCGAATAAGAAATGTTGCCAACTGAAAGACGTTGTGGTTTCTCTAACGTCGATTGCAAAAAGCGAAGTCATGAAACGTGAATGTCCAACAAAAGTTGGACATCAATAAGTTTTAGCGGAAACGGAAGTGAGTAAGGCTCACAACACTCTTGTTTGGGCGGAATCAACTGTTGATATGAAACGGCGGAAGGAACTGTAAAGTATGGCTAGAAACAAATACTCTGATCAAATGAAAGTTGAAATATCCAAAGTGTCTAATTATTGGTTTTATCAAAATCCGGTTTTGTAAAGTATATTTTTATATATTATGAACATAACACACGAAGGGGAATAGTTAGCGTGGCATAATGGCTAACGTTCTGGACTCGGAGATCGTAGTAAGCAAGTTCGAACTCCAGTCGTGCTGTTAAGTTCCCTTTCGGACTAATACCCTTGGGAAAGGTATGAGCCCCTTTATTGCCCGAGCTATGAGTTAAATAGTATCACTTCTATTCTACAATGATGCCCTTCAGGTCACATTGGCAGCACGAATATCCATGACTCTCTCTCTCTCTCTCTCCGTCCATATCAGTCATCGCTCCTGGGAGGTTCTCAGCACAGCATCCAAAATCCGTACAGAGCTGATTGTTGTACGTATTCGCTGGTCGGCCGATACTGGAGTATCCATATGTAGGTGCCCACAGAAGTTCATCCTTGCTTCTCCAGCGTCTTATTCGTATGGTTTGTGTGATAGGGGGCAAGTGGCCGTACAGCTGTTTTTTTGTGGGGTGCCGTTTCCGAGAAAAAGCTTCTAATGTTATATATATATATATATATATATATTATAGGCTTTGATGATGAAATGATATTTAGTAGAGCAAACATTAAATTACTGGTTTATATTATAATAATCAAAACAATCTTTTTGCATACAAAACATTATCTAAATATTATTTCACTTTCAATTGGTTCGATTCCATAGATAACACTTCTCTCTTCATATATATATATATATATATATATATATATATATATATATATATATATATATATATATATATATATATTCCAACACGAAACTTCCTGAGGGAAAAATGAAACCAATACGTGGTTATTTTTTATGACCCACACTAGATACCCGAACGGAAATCCATCGTATAAAACTATCACAGTAAGTGATGACAAATAGTCACCTGGATAGAGATATATAAAAAAAGGAAGCGACAAGAAAATGGCGGGTGGAGAAATCATTCAATATGACAGTGAAATTCCTTTCTATCTATAAATGTTGCGTTAAAAGAAAACAAGGATATAGTTCTATATCTAAGTAAATATTCGTTTGAACTGGCATTTCTGTTTTTATATAGTCCTTACAATTCATTAACGATAACACCCTTTTATTTATTTATTTATTTATCTATTTATATTTTAAAAAATCGTACGGTTTCTCTTTTTTCATGTAAAGGGTCGTCTGCTTTTATCCATTTCGTATCTTGAATTTTTCACTTCCTTTTTCTTATCTATATTTATTTATCTTAAATATATCTATATCCTTTTTACTATCGTTTTTTAATAGTTAATTTTTTTAAAGTTATCTTTGCTTGTTAAATTTTAAAAATGATTTATCTTAGTCCCAGTTTTTTGTTCCCGTCTTTACTCCACCCTATACCTACACCATACATTTTATTTTTATTTTAGTTTTTTATCTTTTACGACACTTTCATTTTTTTTGTAGCATCCCTTTTCCCCCCTGCTTTCCAGTGAGTCGTTTGTAAAAACTTACCAGGACTACAGCAAAAATAACACACAAAGAAACGAAACTGGAATTTTGCTCCTCCCTTCTAAGCTTCACATTAACCCAAGAGATATATATATATATATATATATATATATATATATATATAAATGTGTGTGTTTTAGCTCCTTTACTTATTTGCAGTTTTGTTAGATATTTTTTCATACTTTCCTCTTCAAGTTTTTTTTTAACCCTTTCTCATATTTTCCGCCCATCCCCCATTTGAAACAAAATTTAAATATGTCTACGTAATAGCCAGAATTATCTGAATATAGTTTTAAACCTCTCAACTAAACATTATCATTCATGTTAATGTTAGGCAGTAAGTTTGAAAACACTTTGACAGGTGAACTTTCTTTCTAGATTATTTATTTTTAATGCATTTGCTATCTAACGTCTGATTGTTCATCTCTGAAGATCAAGTGACAGCAGATCTACTTAAATTTCCAGCACCTTCCTCAGTATTCATCAATAAATCAAACACGTCGAAGTCTGGTTAATCCAATCTAGACTAGTGTTTTTTGGTACGATTCCGAGTAAGCCATATTCCACATTTGTCTTAGATCTCCGGCAAGGTCCTGGTATTAAAAACTTCGCTTTGATTTTTTATTTTGTTTTCAGTTCGTACAAACACATCTATTATTATTATTATTATTATTATTATTATTATTATTTCACTCCTTGTGAGTTTATCACACCAACGTTATCTAATGGTCTTTCACTGAAGTCTGATTGACAACAGGTCTCCAGGACTCTTCTGAGTATTCTAGCCGATTTCAACAATGCTTTGTCTGGGTGGTCTTAATTCGTCCTTTGATTTCCAGTTCCTCGGGTCTTTTTTCTAAACTTTTGGGGGCCGTTCAAAGTGCACCAACTAAAATTGGTATCACTTTTACCCTCATATTTCACAGCTTTTTCAATTCTCTATCAAGGTTTTGGTATCTATCTTTTTGTTTTCTTTCATCTTCACCCTGTGATCTGCTGGAACTTCAAAAGCTATCATAATGTTATCGTTATTATTATTATTGTTATTATTCGTTTAAAGTGAACTTTAGATAGCAATAATGTGCTGTGTCAAGTTGAATTTATGATAACCAATCGTAAATGAATACAGAAATGATAATGATTGGGACGAGCGCGAATGCTGACGCTGCTTTATTACTATTAAATTTCCAAATAGATTGGAAATTACCTCATTGTCTAATCAAAAGCATCTTAACAATTGTTGCGCTGGCAACAATCTTGCTACAACGTGCCATTTATGCTATGTTACGATGACATGCATATAAAAATCGGATCCTCATAATATAGATCTCTCATATGTGATGTCAGTAGCTAATATTTGAATGGGGCTTGGACTAAGGTTTGTCTGAGGAGAACAACTGGAAACAGACTTACTGGTCCCACATTTTAATACCAAGTCCATAAATCTTGTTTAAGTAATTTTCTCAAACAATATTTGCATAGTAATTCCTTTTTTTATTTTTATTTAAAAAAAATAATTTCAATAAAGAGTTGAATCAAATATTGAATGATATAGTTATTAGAATAAAAGAGACTTACGTGAACCTTACTACTCAGCCGATCAAATTCATGTGTACGTATATCTGTATAATTCTCAGTTAGCTGGACGGTTGCCAAAATCGACGCTTTTTTCAGCTGAACAGCAAACAGCTGCGGTAGTATTTTGCAGTGTGAGTGACTACTAGGATAAAAAAATTATTATTTGTCTTATTATAAAAATCGCTTTCACAATAAAATATACGGTTATTAAAAACGAAATCACTTTTGGCGTTTCGCCATGCATTAAAAATTCTGCCATCGGCTTCACAAATAAAACAGAACAGGATTAAAAATAAAAAATACACAGATCTTTCTGCTATAAAATATCTATCTACTGTGTACACTCGAGTATTGGTCGATCAAGAAATACATTTAGTTCCTCCTCCCTTGATGTTTAAATTTCTATCTTACGAAATTAGTTCTCGTAAGTGGTATTTATTTTACATAACAAATGTTTATTTTACAATGTGCAATCTTTTCATATTGATGCACGTGATTCACTGGGGGAATTACTCGAGCTTGTTAACCATTACATCACACGAGTATATATATATATGTGTGTGTGTGTGTGTGTGTGTGTGTATATATATATATATATATATAAGGGTGTCAAAAATGTATCGAGATTTTTTGTACTTTTTGACACACCTTGTATTCTGAAAAAAAAAGTTCCATTCATTCTTCCTTTCTTTCTTTGTAAATACAGTTTTAAACTTGGTACTTTTTTTTTTGACACACCTTGTATTCTGGAAAAATGAATGAATGGAACGTTATTTCTTTCAGAATACAAGATGTGTCAAAAAGTACAAAAAATCTTGATACATTTTTACACACCTTGTATAAAATAATAGAGCCAAAATTAACTACCCAGGTTTCAGCTAACAGATCTTCAGTATAATTCTGAGTCCCAATTATCCTGAAGATCCTTTAGGTGAAACTTGCGTAGGTAGTTTCTGGTTCTTTTTGGGTTTTAGTTTTACAATGCTTAGTGTATGTGGTACTTTTAAATATCAACTTAGGCACCTCTTTCTCCAGATATCAGTTTGGAATATATTTCTTTATTTACAAATTGTATTATCTGTTTTTTTCACCTAGTCAGAGATATATAATAATAATAATAATAATATATATATATATATATATATATATATATATATATATATATATATATATTAGTGGACAACTAATTTTTAGCCACAATAAGGTTTCACCATATACTGCGTGTAGTGAACGACTGCTAACCTTTGAATATGCTAGCATGCAAATATATTTTTGAGGCGAAAATTGGTGATAAAAATCGTTCATTTCACGAGTATACACAGTAGATTTGTATTTATATATACGTGTTAGTGTGTATGTATATATGGTTACATTATGCCATTGAATGAGAATGGATTTAGAAATAATATATTTTTGCTTGCTAATTATTCTAAACTAATTTTAAAACTGCACTTAAGAGCCAGATTGAATATTAATTTCAAACAAGGAAGTTTTTTAATAAATATTTCAGTTTGCATTGATTGAATAAAAGCATTTTTTTTTTTACTGAATCGCAATATTTGAATCTTATTCAAAGAAATCAGATTTTAATCTTTATAAACATTTATAATGTAATGTATAAAGTATTGGTGCATTATTCTATTTTTAATTTAGGATATATACACACACACACTCATATATATATATATATATATACACACGTGTGTGTGTGTGTGTATGTAATCATGCAAATTTGCTAGTGTTAATTACTTAATCATGCTATTGCAAGGAATTTTTACATGAAATATATATATATATGTTGTTATGGCTCCAATGGGAGAAAATTAGATATTTCATAAAAACAGGGCTGCGAAATAAATTGTTTTTTAAAAGATTAAAAAAATTTTTTTTTCTTCAGCAACTCGTGTTTCTGATCTTCGAATAGCTTCTTCAGGCTTCGATTAACGACTTTCTGATTTCATGTACATGTATGTGTGTGTGTATATATATATATATATATATATATATATATATATATATATGTTGATAATATCTTGTATCATTTTATGATATATACAAGTGTGTGATATATATTACCACTAAGAATTTAGAGAAATTGGGATAGTTTACTTTTTTTAATAATAAATAATCAAATCTTTTGGGCTAATAATTTTCTCGTTAAATCAGGAATTTAAATTTTTTTAATAAAAACTTCAAATACAGGAAATTACTGAAATAAATAATGATTTTGGAGTCACTAATATATATATATATATATATATATGCTGATCATCTGTGTACGCATAAACATGCATGGTCCTTCAAAACTCGTGGAACTTGAAACGCGGCATATAATGATTTTGGAGGTTGTGTAAAATATCCGATAACAGATGGGAAACCCTGGGTACGCAGACACTCTAACCCCCCTTCATATTTCGCTTACAATTTGTATAAATGCTTTGGTTTACACCCCCAGCCCCCCAAAACCCAAACACTTCCTGGTGATTATATTAATGAGCATTGAAATATTTAAAAAAATCCACTTCTGTTTTTTTTTTGTCTAATATCGATTACGTATTAAAGACATTTTTTTTTAAAACTTGTTTTTCACTCTTTTCCCAATACACTCGGACGCAATATAATTATATCTATGATTTCCTGTGAATAATTTATAAAATCTATTTGAATATTAAGTAATTTTAAATAAAGTCAGAAATTTATTCACGCTTTGAAAGACTGATTTTTATCTATCGATAAAAAAATATTAAATTAATTCTGTTTGAGTTATTTTTTATTAATAAAATTTTAACGGCATGTTAACTAGTCTAGGGTTATTTGTGACTATATCTTAGGGAATTGTGTTCATTGTACTTTCATATTCAATCTTTTATTTTTTTTAGTTGTTTCTAAGAATTTTTTTTGCACGGTCCTATCAAATACAAATAATTTTTAAACAGACCTATTTGACCCATAGATGGGA
Organism: Doryteuthis pealeii; assembly: GCA_023376005.1. Taxonomy (NCBI): domain Eukaryota; kingdom Metazoa; phylum Mollusca; class Cephalopoda; order Myopsida; family Loliginidae; genus Doryteuthis; species Doryteuthis pealeii. Next base: position 76,032,060 of record CM042143.1, read on the forward strand.
CGCTAACAGGTACTACCACTTTGGTTCAGAGTTTACCTGTCGAAATTCTGGGTATATAGAGGTGACTAGAAAATGCTATTTAGAATAATTTACTCTTTAAATAGAAGCACGATTATCATTACGGACCGTTGATATAACTGTAATCAAACGGGTAAAATTGTGTGTCTCAGGGAACCGGGGAGTAATTGCGATGAAGAGATACTTCACACTCACTAGATCTCACTAGCCTCGCTATCATGTGTAGTTTAGTCAAACTCGGATCTTCGCGTTGTTTTTTTTTTTTTTTTTTTTTTTTTTTTTTTGTGAAGACTACTATCCCTCTACAGGAGATTCAATCGCGTATTCTAAACCCCACCGACAATACTTGATTTGAGCAGAGGATAAAAGACTGGTGACCGCATATTTTCTCTATACTACACACGCCCACATACACACATACATACATACACACACACACATATTATATATATATATATATATATATACTAAATCAGCTAACGTATTAAGCACTTTGATATTCTTTATCATCATCATCATGTCGCGCTTTAGCGCGGATATCCATGACAATCTCTCTCCATCTGTCCCTATCGCTCATCATTCTCGGGAGGTCCTCTATGCAGCATCCTGCATCCGCGCAGAGCTGATCAACGTACGTTTTTGCTCTGTCTTATTCGGTTAATATTTGTGTCGATGTTGCGATTAACTTGATATTCTATTCCCCGGTAAGTCATCTTCTTTATCATATATATATATATATATATATATATATATATATATATATATATATATATATATATATATATATATATGAACAAAAAGTGATGACAAACAAATACTTTTATGTTATTAATTTTTTAATTGCTTTCAACTTGTCTCGATCATAGATTTTCGTCAGGAGAAAATTTGTAGTGAAAGAAATTGTTTTTAGGAAATTTAAATAAGTATTCTAAATGTTTGAAAAGCCTAAAAAATTCAGGCGAAAAAATGTATTAGAAGTGGATAGTCCATCTGTTTAGTGAAGACCATATTACTTTGACATATCAATCCATTTGAAAGAGGGAAGTCCGAAAGGTGTCATCATTTGACGAATCTCTTGATTAAAATTTGTTATTGAGACTTGCTGGATAAATATTTGTTTGCAGTTGATTTGAGAATGTTATGTAATCTATATTTCTTTTTCAAGTTCACAAATAAACAGGTATCATGTTCTGTAAACATATACACTTAAAATGCTCACTGATTTGCTTCGTTTGGCACACAGGTCACAGATTATTCAGACTATCTGCTGTTCCTAAGCAGTCACCCATTTACGTAATGAGTAGTCTCATCGCTGCTTAACCTCGCTAATCTAGCGGAAACGTTGAACTTTACGCATGATTTGACCGTAAGTCTACGTAAATATATAGTTGATTAAAGACAACTAAAGGACACACACACTATATATATATATATATATATATATATATATAATATATATATATATTTTTTTTTTTTTTTTTCTTTGGAGGATATGTGCTTAATTGAAGTCAAAGCTAATTTTTGAAAATTAATTAGTTAATAATTAATGAATTTAGGCGGGCATATATGTTCAAATGTAAGGCTAAACAAATCGAGAACATTTTTAGGCTTACATTTGAACATATATCCCCGCCTAAATTCATTCATTATTAACTAATTAATTTTCAAAAATTAGGTATGACTTCAATTAAGCACATATCCTCCAACAATTGTTGGCTAAAAGCCATATCAAATAAACAGTGTTTATTTACGTACTCTCATATATATATATATATATATATATATATATATATATATATATATATAGACTTAATCTATTTCAGGAAAATAAAGATAATCTAATGAGTCAGACGAACCTACTATTAGTTTCGCATAAAGCTCTTCAGGGCTAAAATCTGAAACTAATAGTAGGTTCGTCTGACTCATTAGATTATCTTTATTTGGCTCTACTTAGGTATCGAGCACTTTTTACATATTAGCCTTCTCCTAGCGGTTATATGAATATATATATATATTTATATACATATAAACTGTTTTTTTTTTTTTTTTTTTTTTTTTTTTTTTTTTTTTTTTTTTTTTTGCCAAATGCTGTACCAATAGATTATTTTTTGTTGGTACGAATATTTTGGTCCTTTCTATTTTTCAAAAAATTTTTTCTTCCTGGTTGATGTTTGGTAGTATATTTTTACAAAAACTTTCTGCTGGGTTTTTTCTCTCCGCAAGGATCTACCAACACGCTTGGTATATTTTATATATATATATATATATATATATATATAGCGTGTGTGTTTTAGTGAATGAACATCACTTTTGATCACTTTAAACATTAATGTATTTAATTTTGCATTTTATGAATGAATCTGCATAAGTAAATCTAATGAAAACGTAATGAATAATCAAAATCAATTTTATCTTTTTTAAAGGATTTTTCTCTAGTGAAAAAAAAAAAAGAAGTGTAATAAACGTATATAGTTTTTATTTTACTCATGTCCCTTATTTTCCTCGTAAATGCTGCATTCCAATGTGTGCACGTTTGCGCTGGAGGGAAGTAAAGCCTGAGATTGCGAAAAACCAAAGCCTTGCCATTTTATGCCTTTTGCCGGTGGGAGACCAGAAAATGTCTTTTATTTATTTATTTTCTTATTTGACGTATACAAACCTTTTCCTTATGATGAATTGCTTTATAAGGGGCATGCAGTGCATTGGAAGAGACTCCAACTCTGTCTCTCTGTCTCATATATATATATATATATATAAGAGCGTTGGTTATCATTTACATAAATGCAATGGGCCCGCTTGTTGTTTGAGTCAATTGCATAATTCTAGCTGGTGCAGGTGGTTGGGTTTCGAATACACCTAAATGCTAGATTACGAATGTTATGTATGTTTACCCGCCTCTTCACTCGGACAAATGCAACAGCGAAGGGTTTCTGTTTTTTTTTTTCAAAAATATATACATGTTCATAATTGAGGATAAAAAAAAGATCACCTCCTTCGCCGCTTCTTTTAAAAGGGCGCCTCAGGCGTCAAAGACTGGCTCTAACTTATTCTAATGCAAAAGAAGTGTACCACTTTATCTCACAAGGAGTTAATTTCTGTTCCTAAATTAACTTTGAGTTCGCCTATTCAAAAGCGGTTCGACTGTTATTATAAACTTAACCCATAGATGGGACCCTGACATGTACAGCTACTCTGGAACAGTGTACCTGGGAGTAATGACGATGGGATACTTCCCACTCCCCAGAGTTCAAGAACTTGAATTTCACAATTATATGCAGTTTAGCGTCTTACCCAGGACACTAAGACCCCCCAGACACCGCCTTCTAGCACATATGACAAAAAGGATTAAGGGTTTGCTATAAGAACAATACGCTCGGGACAATCATATAGGTGCAAGGGCTTGATGTGACCAGCCGAATGATCGTAGGGGTCCTTTCTAGTCCAAGAAAGGGTCAAATCGGAGTGCGGCATTCCTTTGACTGCTCAGTCATCAGAATTCCATCCGTAAGCATCACTGTTCGCTAACTAAGTCCAACAGATGTAAATGGTACTTTATTTTAGAATGCCTATAAAATATTGAAATCTCTTAAATAACTACAGGTATAAATAATTAAATAACAGGGCCGGTGTAGCTCAGTCGGTAGAGTACTCGACTAGGAATCGCAAGGTTCCTGGTTCAATACCAGCCCTTCGCCAACTCAGCGTATGAGGAGCTGATAGTAAACGTGGCGCCCCATCCCAGACGCAAACATAATCTCCTTTGTCTAGCGCTACGGAGAAGGGGATAGACTTCCTCGCTGTCTGGCTGATACTGACATTAGGCCACCCCAAGGACTTGCATTTCTAGCAATTTATCAGTCAGTAGCACAGAATGGGTCCCCACGAGCTTGTGGGGGTGGGGCACGTTTCTTGGGGTTAAAACAAGAATTGTTCTTTGAAAGGTGGCGTAAGTTCACTGAAAGCCAGTGGAAATACATTGACTGAATAATGATGCTATGAATTTATGACCAAATAATTTTGTGAAAAAAATAAAAATAACAACCAAAAACAAAACTAAACAACGCTGGAAACTTTTGCATCAACTTAATAGTTGACAATTTATTATTATTCCAGATTTATGGGTTTGGGGTTAACTGACTCGCTTGTCTTAACGGTAATTATTTTAGTATTAAAGTTGTGTAAAGCCATAATTCTTCTTCATACTCATCTGCCTATAGATGACATGACCAAGAAGAGAATTGGGTCCCCGGCTTTCCTTGTTGCTCGTCGCTCACGCACGAAAACTCGGCCAATGCTAAGAAAAACAGAATTCTTGCTCCTCCGTCTGTTTTTGGTATTAAGTAATAAAACTTTTAAGTTCAACAATAATTCTCCTTTTATTCTCCCACTTCCAGCCCCTAATGGATTTTCAATCGCCATGGAATTCATTTTTTCGCTGGAAAAATGGGGATGCAAAAAAATAAAAATAAAATAAAATAAAAATAAAAATAAGTTATAAAAATAAGATAAAATAAAATGAAAAATAAAATAAAATAAAAAATAAATTATAAAAATAAAATGAAATAAACAAAATAAAAGATAAAACTCTTCTCTTTCTCTCTCTCTCTCTCTCTCTCTCTCTCTCTCTCTCTGTGTCTCTTATCTCCAGGTTCAATCTAGTGCTCACCACATATCTAAAATAGTGTTGTCAGATTTGCCGAAAGTAAACCTGACACCCTGTTTAAAATAAGGTTCAAATTATTTCAAGTCGAAAGTACCCGTACTCGGACTGCACAAACCGACATTGGACAATTTTTTAAAATCCTTATAACCATAGTTGCGACTTCTTGTTCGTCAAAAAGAAAAGTTGCATAAAAAACAACCCCAAATAAATTAAACGCTACTTGCTTGTCTGACAATTTTAATAAAACATGCCTGTCTACAATGAATAAATATATATATATATATATATATATATATACACACACATACGAGGGTGAGTCAAAAAGTAAAACCATTTTTTTAGGACAGGTATAATTACCAACACAGGAACATGTATCATATATCAAAATGAAGCTGGTCATCTGTGGATCACATCCCTATTTTTCCACATAGTCACTGTTTCTCTCAATAGCAATGTTCCACCTTCGAATGAAAGCATGTATCCCTGCCCTGTAAAATTCTGTTGACTGTTATTTGAGCCACTTCTTGGAATAATGTTTGCCTCTATTCGGTCTCATGATAGAGGGTTTGAAATGCAAACGTTATTGTGACGATGAAGTGAAATCTGTAGTGAAGAAATGGCTCAAAGAACAGTCAACAGAATTATACGGGGCAGGGATACATGCTCTCATTCGAAGGTGGAACTTTTGAGAGAAACAGTGACTGTGGAGAAGTAGGGATCTAATCTACAGAGGACCAGCTTCATTTTGATGTATGATACATGTTTATGTGTTGGTAATTATACCTGTCCTAAACAAAATGGCATTAATTTCTGACCTACCCTCGCGTGTATATATAATGTATGTATGTGTGTATATATAGGCCCGGGTTAGATCAATCGGTAGAGCGTTCGGCTAGAAACAGCAAGGTTCCTAGTTCGATACCGGTCCTCGCCAACTCAGCGTATGAGTAGCACAGGAATCTGTGCGGTAAAGTAAGGAGCTGATGGTAGGTGTGGCGCTCCACCCCAGATGCTAAAAACAATCTCCTTGGTCTAGCGCTATTGAAAAGGGGATAGACTCCCTCGCTGACTGGCTGATACCGACTTTAGGCCGCCCCGTTGACTTTACTTTTTTTTACAATTTTTATATATATATATATATATATATATATATATATATATATATATATATATATATATATATATATATATACACAGCGAGGTGACCAGCAAATAGTACAATCGATATATTCATAGAAATAAACTGATAGTTTTCGGTATTTTGACAATTTGTGGAGCCATGAGTTCTGCAAGAGAAAACTGTTTGTTATCGTTTAACTGATAGAGGATTTCCTTTTGGCACTACTCCAACAAGACGGAGAAATGTTTATTCTCCTTTATCCTACGCTGAAGCTATTTATTTCTTTTTAAAAAATCATCTTTATTTTGAAAGATTTATAAAAAAAGTAAAAAAAAAAAAGTAAAAAAAACTTTAAAAAACTAAATTCTCCGCTCTTTCCCACCACACAATTTACCAATTCTAAATCGCTTTCTTTTGACCCTTTCTCCTAAAAACAGCAAAGCCCAATTGGAACAGTCTAACCGAGCCACCACCGTTCCCCCTCAAAGCCGTGTACACCTGTTCACTCACCTGTGATTAGATGGGCGGTATCTTTTAATGTTTATTTCGTAGAACGGTGCTTGGTCAGGAATATAAGGAATTTTGGCCAGTACTTAGCCGAAGTATGTACCTTCTTGTGATTTCTGTCGCTTGATTCCACATCAAAGAATGCCAGACCCACGCAGTCGCATCTACGTGGGGTACGCGGGGAGGGGTCGTAGAGTGGCACGCAGGGCGGCACGCACATCTGTTTCTACAGGTGCACCGAGGAACTGCGTTTCTTTTGTGTTAACACTCAATAAACCTTAAGACAGATAAATAACGAATTCCTTAGTTACCCCACCCCCTAAAATTGGTTTCTTTGCAATCAGTGCGTGTATGTAAGTAAATGTACACTTTATTTATCTAATCCATTCTCCTTTTCTTTTTTTTAAATAGCTATCAGTGTTTATTTAAAATGAACGATATATACACGCTATTATTTACGAAAATTGCCCTCTATACACGCAACTTCGTATCCCCCAACACACAATATGGTGTCCTGGGTATGACACGAAACTGCATCTGAAGGTAAGGCTCTAGTTTTGGAGATCTGGAGAGGGTGGTATATCCCTTAATTACAATTACTCCCAGGTCCACTCTGACCCTACCTGTTAGTTTCAACTAATGGGTTAAATCGATCAGTTCAAAAATCATTGATATTCGATAGAACCCTGTGAAAAAAAGAAAAAAAAACTTATTAAAAAAAACACAACCACACAACAATACAACTATAAACGTACAATGAACGCGATTCCCTAACCTTGGTTTACATGCTGTTAAAATTAAATCAATCAACCCGACGTAAATAATATCTATATATCAGTGTGGAGTGGATTGGTGACGTTATGGTTATGGTTTTAAAAAATATGATTCTTCGGGCCAAGTTCAAATTTTGTCTGACGTCACTTCCGTTTCAGTTCGCACTGAAGCTCTTGGGAAAAGACAGATATCCATGTCTAACATTTGAAAGGGATATTTTAAACATAAGTCAACAGACATTACGTCAGGAGAAGTGCAAATTTATTTATGTGTTATGCCTCCTTTGGCATCTCCTCTTTTTTCCTATCTTCTCATACCAACCTTCCACTAAAACACGTTATATATATATATATATATATATATATATATATATATATATATATATATATATATATATATATATATATTATATTTCACAGAACATATACACAATTAATTTAATATCTATATACAGATCAAATTTTGCCAATGTAAGGAAAAGAGAATGAACCTGCGCTCAGGTACAAGGGAATTTTTCAGCATTCATTTTAAACTTAAAATATAAGAGTAACAATAATCTTTTTCAAATTTGTGTCTTTAAAATAATTCTAATGCAAGATATCAGAATAGTTTTATCCGTTTTCCAAACACCCTATATATATATATATATATATATATATATATAGGGTGTCAAAAAGTAGCGAGATTTTTTGTACCTTTTGACACACCTTGTATTCTGAAAAAAATAATGTTCCATTCATTCTTCATTTCTATCTTAGTACAGTTTTAAAATTGGTACTTTTTTGACAGACCTTGTATTTTGAAAGAAGTTAATGAATGGAACGGCATTTTCTTTTTCAGAATACAAATTATATGAAAAAGTACAAAAAATCTCGATACTTTTTTGTGTCTGTCTGTCTGTGTGTGTGTATATCTATATATATAATTCAGCTTGCTATATTCATAAATAGTATTCAATATCGTTGATAGAGCATATGTAGATATAAGTTAGGATAACGTAGACACAGTCAATGATACTTGCTGACAATTAGTTTCGCGCCTAGGTGATCATCAGACCAAGAGTTCTCATGAAGCACCCTTGACTCTATGTATTCGCAATATAATATCTATATACAGATCAAATTTTGTAAGTGCAAGGAAACGAATATAAACCGGTGTTAAGGTTCAAAGAAACCTTTCAACATTTAATTTAAACTTAAAACAAATGTGTAACCAACACTTTTAAAAATGTCTGTCTTTAGAAATGTTTTTTTTTCTCGAATGCATACTTAGATGACTTTATATAAGTTTGGATTTACCCACCACCATGTCTGTGTGCGACACAAGGCCAGTTTAACATCGGGAGCCCTCCCAAGATGCGATCCACCCAAAGGGGAGATAATATAAAAAATATAATCGGCAAATATCTTATGCTATGTGGTTTTATATTAGAGTTACTGTTTGGAGGCGCTCGAAGTGTAACGGTTATCGTCTTTGAAAATGGACACTGTGACCTGTCTCCAAGTCTTGGACGAGGCTGTTTGCATTTCACATAGCGCTAATTGGGAAATGTATGCATATAACTATTTTTCCGTTATGAGTTAATAGGACGGACTGGGCTATTTTACCTTGGTATGTCAACCTATTTAGAAGGAAAACTCTGAATTCAAACTTGTTTCACTCGTCTAAAAATAAAAAAAAAATAAATAAAAAAAGATCTTGTGCTGCATCATGCTCGTCTGGAGGGGTTGGGTAAATATTGTTTATAACCGTTCATCATGAACTTTTAATTAACGCTGAACACTGTTAAATCATCTGCTTTCCAGCTAGTTACCCAGCCGAGTCGACTACTTCAGCTAGTATTATAATTTTTCCCCGAGAAAGTAATTGCTTCGAAATCTTAAAAATACAAGATAAATCCACGAAAGTGTCAATCGGTACAAACTAATTAGGGGGCGGATTGAGCATTCAGACAATCGGGCAGTGTCCGAGGGCTCGAAACACTAAGACCCCCATATAGCGATGATATATAGCTAACGTATTTTGATGATATATAGCTAACGTATTTTAACACTACAATGCCCTGCTGTTCAATTGATATCATTTTTTAAAAGTACCTTTAACTGTTCCACCCCACTTGCGCTGGAAATAAACACCCCTAATTGCATTATCTGGGTATCTTATTTATTTCACACTGTCTATGGGGTTTAGAATACACTTATTGCACCCCCTTTTACAGAAAAGGTAAAAAATAAAATAAATAATAATAATAATTAATAAAACACACCCAAAAGGTATTCTGACAACACTAAACTGCATCTAGTGATGAGACTTCAATTCTGGGCCTCTGAGAAGTACCTCTACTTTGTAAGTACTATTTCCACTCTGACCCGGAGTGGTAGTACTTGTTTAGGTCCCTTCTATGGGATAAATAGATCTGTTTAAAGCTATTAATGTCAGATAGAAATACTTGAGACCACATAACTGTATACAAATTATTTGTTTTAAGCTATAATTGTTTAGAATAATTAATATAATTACTTACTTGAAATCATTATTATAATTTATTATTATTAATAATCTTCGGTTAGAATCTTGTTAATTTGTAACTGTATAAATGTTAAAATAATTAGAAATTTCTTATTTCAAAAGGAGGACAATTTTTCCCATATATATATATATATATATATATATATATATATATATATATATATATATATATATATATATATATAATTAGTAAAAGTGCCCTACTTTTAAAGAGACTTTAAGAGTACTGCCACGTTATCTTAACTAACAAAACACTTTCGTCTAATAAAAAGCGCGAGAAAAGAATTAAATTATTTAGATTATAACCACGTTTCTAATTCGGTTCTCAAGAATAAGGAAAGAAATGTAAGAGACAGCCCGAATACAAACTACGCATGGCAGTTTATGGTATAATTAGATATTAAAAGAAACCATACATGACGTAGATTCTGTCAGTAAATTGAATTCAATTCAAAAGGAAAAATACTTATTTAATTTTACCTTTCTTTCCTTCCTTAGATTTTTTTGTACTTCTACGCAGCAAAGCCGCCATTTTGTTTTAAAAAATCTGTATATTCCAATAGGATCGTTAAATTTTCGAGATATATATATATATATATATATATATATATATATATATATATATATATATATATATATATATATAAGACTGATAGAAAATGAAAAGATATGATTGAATGATTGGCTTTTTTATTCTAAAAAAATTTATTCTTGAATATAGATATTTAAAAGAATATACACACACATACACAAAATCGATTGTTTTAAATACTAATTTTTGCTGTCGGTAGCCGTCTCTACCGGATATTGGCGCAGCATAATCTTACACTGTCTATGTAATTTCGAATTACTCTCACTGATCTGATTGTATAAATAGATTTATGAAACCAATTAATACTTGCCACATCTGATTATATATATATATATATTAGGTAACTATAAAAATTTCAAGACCATAAAAGTTAATACCTACCACACAGAAACACACACCTGCTAAAACACAAATGTTACAAATAAAATGTATCTCTACACTCTAATCAAACAGGAAGGGAGTGATATATATATATATATATTCGAACAAAATATGGTTAATTAATGCCTGAAGAAGATATCTGAAACACGTGTCGCATATGTAAAATAATAATAAAAATTAAAAAAAACATAATCCATTTGCAGACCTTATTTTTTATAACATATTTATTTATTTATTTTCTCCCGTTGGACCCATAACAATACTTATATATATAATGTGTGTGTGTGTTTAAATTTTTAATTATTTTTCAAAAATCTGTAATGGAGTGTATTTAATGTTTGTAGTGATAAATAGCCCCTGCGTTGGACCGGACCGACATGTCACTCTTTCGTTTTCCCCCACCCCTCCCCTTGGTGTGCAGAATCTTTGGCGACTGGGCCCATTGCCAGAGAAGGTCCAAAACTCAACCTATCACGTGTAAAATAAGGCGCCTGTGGCGTCAGGAGTGTAACGCTCTTATCACTTCAACGCCCGTGTGGTAAAACCAGAGGGGTTGTAAATGTCACTTGCCCTCGGCTTTCAAATCGCCCTGACAAAAACAAAACGTAAATTCATTTTTATAAAACGTTTTATTTTTGTCTTTTTTAAATGAAAATCTATCAGTCGGTATGCGTGTGTTTCTTTTTTTTCTTTCAAAATGATAAATCTATTGTGAATATTGGATATAAGTTTACAATAAGAAAAAAAAGTTGT
>CM042143.1:76048396-76180896 GCA_023376005.1 Doryteuthis pealeii
TCTCGGTACTTTGGCAGACTCGTGTTTTTATAAATTTAAAACTCTTTTATCTCCAAATAATCAAACCCGTTTTAATATTTAAAAAAAAAGTGGAGTGTTGCTCGGAAGTTATCACTTATTTAATCCAAGATTAACTATAAATTTCATCATTTGAATTGTTTAGTTATTTTTTTGTCAAATTAATTGAGAATCCATAGCTTGTAGTATACTATTTCTGAATTTCATCTAAAAAGTGAAACTCAGAAATGTTTTAGATTTTATAATATATATATATATTATGGTGTGTGCGCACGCGCGTGTATGTGTAAATTTGATATAAGAACAACTTAAAACTATGGAGAATTTCCATAGTACGATATCTACACTTCATCTAAAGAGAAGTCTGCTTGAAATAAACATGACCGAGTTTTAAGTCTTTCTTATATCACATTTACAAAAGTTTCTCTGTAGATAATTGTCATGCATTGAGATCTCCAAGCGAACTACGAGAGATTATTTCTAATATATCTATTTGATAGAAATTGTGCTTTTACACCGTCACAGAGAAATATTCACAAGAATGCGTGTTTATTCATTTTAAATATTTATTCATTTTTATCAATTTTATTTTCTTTCGCCTCATGTAAGCTCATTTTTGCCTCAAGTTTGTTGCATTTTTGTGTGAACATGTCCGTGTGTTAGCTCTAAATACTGTGTAACTTTTGTGTTTTAAGACCTAATGTAAACTATATAAATTTTAATTTTTAATCAATAAGAACCGATAAAAAAAATCGAACTAAGGCTAAATTTAAGTTTAATTTAGCTGCTACAAATTTTAAAATGTCTGTGCGTATTATACAGAAGGCTTTTCTTTTCCAAAATTTCGTAGTCTAAAGTTAAGGGTGCGTGATATACATAAATAATTACGGTGTATATTAACAACTATCTTAGCTCTGCGATCGGCGCCTTTTTAAAAGTCTGTATATAGAATCGTTCAGTTTCTGTAAAAAAAAAAAAAAAAAATGTCCGTCTGATTGTAGATGAAACTAAAGGGTTCTTTCAGACGCGCTCACCTAACTACTACTCACCCTTCCCTTAGTGTATTTTTTCTTTTTCTTTCGTATCTCTAATGGACAAAAATAAAACCCCAAAGAGATCTTATACCATTTATATAAGTAAATATCAAAGCGACCCTGTTGGAACCCGCTTACAAATAACCACGACAACGACATCAAAAATTAGTTTTTTTCCCCTACCTCTTTCATCTTTTCTCGCCTCCTCACGACACCCACCAAGATCAGAAATAATTTTAATGACAATAATATATAGGCGCCAATTCATAATTCTCCATTATCACTCTTGTTTTTTCTTGTTCGCTTTGTGTTTCTATTAGGAGACAGGGTGTTGTGTAATGGTTAGAAAATGTACTCGGCGGCTAGGTTCAAATCCTGGACAAAGCTGTTTGTATTAGACTCTTCGACTAATACAAACGCGCGCACGCACACACACACACACACACACACACATATTGATTCATTATTTTAACGGCATGTCAACACATTTGGAGTTATTTATAAGGAATAGACTCCCTCGTTGATTGGCTGATACCAACTTTAGGCCGCCCCGACAACTTTACTTACTTATGCCTAAAGGTTAAATAATTGAGTACATTGTACGATTATATTTGCATTTGTTTATGTAGCATCTGATGTTTTTAGCACATGTTTATATATGAGATATTCCAATATAAAACTAATAATGATAAATGCTCCAAAGAGAACATAGGTATGACAATAAATGAAATAAAATAAAGAATAATTAAATGATAAAAATAATGAATTAAACCTGGAAAAAGTTGAGACTTGATAGGGTTAATTTGCGTTAAAATCTTTAGGGAAAGATAGCAATCTATTTATCTCTTCTTCATTCCCTGCTATGGCATATCACCCTTCGAAATGCTAAAGCCATCCTTATAGAAGAACAGTAGTGCTAATATGTAACCCATAAATGGGGATAGGGGGATCAATACTTTTACAAAGGGTATTAGCCCAAAAGTGAACCCAATAGCGTAACTAGAATTCGAATTCGCTTACTATGATGTTGCAGTCCAGCACGTTCACCACTACACCACGGAGATTCCCCCACCATAAGAATGTATTAGAAAATGTTTTCTATCGAAATACATTGGAAAGAGTTTTGCTGTAGAAATGTTTTCAAAGGAGCTTTACAACAGAAATGTATTAGAATGGGTTTTACTATTGGAATTATTAGAATAGGCTTTGCTATGAGAGTAGACTGGGCTGCATAGTCTTGGTAGGGCAACCAATCTAGGAAAAGGAAAACTTTGTATACACCAACCTACCAACGTGGCAGAGTAACTTGTTGCCGGGTAGATGCATACAACGAAAAGCAAGTGTCCTCCCACGTCGTGTGACGTTGCCGGCGACACTAATGTCAAGTTGTCTAGCATCTTGCCTTTATCTTAGACAAACTTTATTGTCGGGAAGATGGGAGATCTACAGCATGGGCAACTGACGGTCTTCCATATAATCTTGTTTAGGTCGGTGCCGGTATTCAGGGGCAGATCCATGGGGTCAATCAGGACTAATGGATGTCATAAGTAGTAAGCAATCAATGTAGCTGAGCATGGTTTAAAAGTTATGGTGTGTGTGTGTGGGGGGGGTCATAACTTTGGTTCTCAGCTATAAAATTTCCAACTTTTTTATACGATTAAATAAAATAACAAACTAAAATGGATACAAACTAGCAGTCTAATTTAGCACTCCTTGAGTTATTCGATGACACAGACGAAAATGTGACCGTTTAAGCTACAGCAGGTACTGTAAGCAATCCGAGTCCTTTGTGTATAAAAAAATGACATGCTTCGGCATTAAATCACCAGAAAAAAGTTGATATACCGTAATGGTTACAATGTAAAATACTGCCCATGACTCCGAGTTTCACGTATGATTGGTTTACGATCATCAGATGGATATCAGTATTGTGTGGGGCTATTTGCTTTTATACTAATCTTTTAACATATTGTGATGTCGTGTAATAAATTGGGGAGAGGAGAACTAGGAAAAGTAACGGTATGGCCTCTCTAACTCACTGTGTTTTCATTGTGCATGTGTGTATAATATATATATGTGTGTGTGTGTGTGTGTATATATATGTGTTTGTGTGTGTATATATATGTGTGTGGTGTCTGTGTTTGTGTGTATATATATATATATATATATATATATATATATATATATATATATATATATATATATATATATATATATATATATACAATTGTGTGTATGTGTGTGTGTTTTAAGGTTGGTTTTGTTTTAAAACCTGGTATCACATTCGGTCGGCAAGTATCCGATTTATTTCTATTGAAAACAAAACAAAACAACAAACAAATAAAACATGGACACTTTGGTGATCAATAGAAAATGATTACTTGCTTTTGTCGTTCGCGGAAACGCCCATGTGGGGTCTGCATGAATGAAAGAGAGTAAAGTAAGAGAAAAAGAAATGAATTCTCAGTTTTTTAAAAGAAAAAAAAAAAAAAACAGGGGAAAAATGTACATTGGATATGGTTGGGTAGGGGCAGTACCCAGCACCCTTCTTTTTTTTAAAAATTTATCTTTATTCTGTTTGTCTATCGAGACCCCAGATGGAGTCTGACACGTGGCTTCGATAACTATATAGTAAGTATCGGCGCCAGCGATCTGTGTTCGATCCTTAGTAAATGGAGATGGTGGTCTACATACGCGTGGACAGGTTGGGGAGGGGTATTTAGTGAATATAAATAGTGCCGGCCTGGGTGACTCACTAATGGCAAACAAGCTATTCTAATAGAATATTACAACAGGGTAATGAGTTCGATCCTAATCAGACGGTTCCCATCATAATTTTAGCCTCAGCTAAATTTAGAAAACCCCTGATGAACGCTTCTACACACACACACACACACACCACACACACACACACACATGGGTGTACCTCTATTTATGGACTGATGTACATGTGTGTGTGTATGTATATGTGTATATATATATATATATATATATATCACCCATAGACTTATATGAAGATTCATTCAAGTCCTCTTGAGAGCTCATTGCATAACAATTACATCATTTCACACAGAGCAAGATTCTCTCACTCTCACACACACACACACACACATATATATATATATATATATATATATATATATATATACTGGATTCTGTCCTCAAATCTCTAGAATTTCATTTTTTTTTCTAAAGTTTTTTTGTTTGTTTCTTTTTGGCTCCGTTCCATACGTGCCAGTTATGATAGGCACAAACATAACCTTCATATTCAGATATTTTCATACATCTCAGGCAAGGTCATGGTATTTTCCTAGCTTTCTTTGATTTGCTTGTCTCATCTACCTACCTCTATGATCTGGGGGTCCTTTCTTTTTTCACGACTATCAAACATGGTCTTGCTAGAATTGGGTGGTCTCTCAAGATACCAAAATCTAATTAAGTTAGTAATTAAATTTCTTTTTTTTCTTTCACATTTGCACAGTTCTTAGCATTTGGCTGTTGCTGCTCAGTCAAATCTGTTTTACTATTCCTTTTGCGCCAACTTGCTGCATTCATGTAAGATGTAGTTTAATGTCTTTTTCTTTTCTTTTGTGGTGGTGCTGTCTTTAAAAATAATTCTTAGTTGTTTTATTCTATTTCATGTTTATTTATTTACTTATTTAAGATGATTTCCCGTCGTTTAAGAAACACGTACTTACTTACCCCTGCCATACTCTGCCACTATCTCCACAATAAAGATGCTTTTATATATATATATATATATATATATATATATATATCTGTGTTTGTGTGTAAGTGCTGTTATTTTGTCTGCTCTTCTCTTACCCAACAGGCCTTCTCTTCAAGCCGGGAGGCACCTGCTCCCCAACATTTTACATGCCAAAAAAGAAAGAAAAAAGTTATCCCTTCTCTCTCAATATCCTCTGTATATAATAATTGTACAAACATGTTTTGTTTTTTTGCTTCTTTTTAAATTTTTTTTCTCCATCTTAATGTTTCTTCTTAAGTTCGTTTGTTTTATCGTCATCTTGAAGTCACATCCGTTGTTGGTTTTTTGTATGGTTTTTGTAGTTTTTTTGTTTGTTCTTTTTTTTCACCTGCTTCTGTCAATTTTCTACCTGCATAACACTGAAGCCGTTTTGGTTTCCTAAGTTTGCAGAGGAAAGAAAGGATGTGTTTTTGTTAACAGTGATTCCTCGCACCTCCCCACGTCTGCCACACACACACACATATACATACATACTTATATATATCTATATATATATATATATATATATATATATATATATATATATATATTAGATGTTACCGTTGTTATACGCCCCTTCATGTTTTGTGATCTGGATAATTTTATGTTAAGTAGAAAGAAAAAAAAGAAAAGTACTTTATTATTATTATTATTATTATTACATACTTTTCATATCAGCATGAAAATAAAATAGGTATTATTATTATTATTATTATTATTATTATTATCATCATCATCATTATCGACGACTAGGATTTCTTTCATCTTATGTCATTATTTATCACAACTCTGAGATAGGCATCTTACAACCGTTATATAAACTGCATGGACTGGAAATACAAGCTCCAAGCGAGATTTGAACTCTCGTCCACTAGAAGACCTGGCTTTCAGTTACACTGGCGTTGTCGGCTTTTTTTTAAGCTACGGTGACTTTATTTTTATGAGGTGCCTGTGGTGTAATGGTTATTGTCATGGTAAATGGACACGGTGACAAGAGTTCAAGTCCTGGACGAGGTGGGTTGCATTTCACATAGCCCTAATAACCTTAGGATAGATATGAATCCATCTCTTCTCTCTCCAGCTATGGGTAAATATTAGGGCTGACTAAGCACTTTAATCTTAATGCGGCAACTAGCCTTGGGAAGGAAAACTGAATTCAAACTAGTTAAACGCTTTTAAAAAATTGACCTTGTGCCACAACCTGCTCTTGCTGAGGGGTTGGTAAATACGTATGGAGAGTTTGTCAGGCGTCAAACAAATAAGCAGTATTTCTTCTCCTGGATATCTAACGTTGTGTAATGGTTAAGGAGCTAGAATATTATGTAGAGCTGCTAAAAAGTTATCGGTTTCACAAAGGAGACAATATCTTTTTTAAAAAATAATTTTACTATAGGGTGAACCTGCAGAATAACATGTCGGTTTCATAGCTCTACGTAGTTTATTTCTTAGTCAAGCCGAGAATTTTCAGCACCCGTTCAGTTTTTACTGAGTGCTCTGTTTGTAGCCTTGTGCCACAACTATTCTAAGCACATCCCATGACTATTTTTTACTTCTTCGATCGCTACACGTCTTCATATTCTTTGTTTAATTATGAAACCCGTATCAATGCCGTGACGTAAGCTCGATGTCCAAGGGCAAGAAATAAAATTGTAAAGGTCTGTTCCTTACAATGCTTACGTAATAGTCGTAGAATGTCAACCTGGTCTTGCGATAAGAAGCAATGGAAGTAAGATGAAAAAGATACGAATAAACAAATTAGTTATACTGTTTTACACAACGGATTCGTAGACATACAAAAGAGGTATGTTTATAAAATGAGCGACAGATTGTACTGAGTTACACTGTACCAAGAACTGGATGGAATATTTGACTTGAACTTGCTAATTGCCTCTCCCTCTCCTTCTTTATCCTTTTTTCTCTTTCCTATCTCTCTCTCTCTCTCTCTCTCTTTCTTCCTCCCTCCATCGTCCTTTCTCTTTTTATTCTATTTCTCCCCATCTTCCTTCCCCCTCCTCTGTCTCTCTCTCTCTCTCTCCCACATTCATTTTTCTCCTCTCTCCCGCTTCTTCTCGCTTCTTCTTCTTCTTCTTTTCTCTTCTCTCTTTCTTCTTTCTCTTCTTTTTCTTCTTCTCTTCTTCTTCTTTTCTTCTTCTTCGCTTCTTCTTTTTCTTCTCCTCGCTTCTTCTTTTTCTTCTCCCCTCCTCTTTTTCTTCTCCCTTCTTTTTCTTCTCCCCTCCTCTTTTTCTTCTCCCTTCTTTTTCTTTTTCTTCTCTACTCCTCTTTTTCTTCTTTTTCTTCTCCCTTTATTTTTCTTCTCCCCTCTTCTTCTTCTTTACTTGTATTTTTCTCTTTCTTCCTATCTTTCTCTATCTCCCCTTCCTCTCTCTCTCCATTCTCTGTTCCTTCCTTCTCTCTCTTCGTTTCCCTTCTCTTTAATCCCCCCTACCCGCCACCACTCTTCCTTCCTTTTTCTTTAGCTTGCTCCTCCTTCTCTGCTCTTTTTTCACCACATTTTCAACTCCCGCTTTTCAACTCTGTTATCTTTTTCCCTTTCCTCTACACCTGTCTATGGGACTGAATATCTACATTTATCTATCAAAATGCTATCTGATTGATAGGATTTTCTACGTCGTCACTTGAATACGCCGCTCAGATCTTTATGCCTCGAAAAAGAAGAAGAAAGACAAATCCTACCCCATTCCCCTTCCGAAAAAGAAAAAAAAAAGTTGTGGTGGGTGGGAGACAAGAAGATAAATTTGAAGATATCATTTTGATAAGTTAAACCCGTTAGAGTTGGAATCATGCAAAAATGTAATGTATTCTGAGAGTGCAAGGCTGGGAAGAACTTGAGAATATATGGCACCAGCAAAAGAAATATATCAGATTTGTTTCTTATTGTTTCTTCAGGCGAATCAGAAGTACAATTATTTCGTAACCAGTTAATTCACCGACTACAGACCGCATTCGCTAGCGTGGGGGGGGGGTGCGAGCATTGACGGCATCACTCACGCGAGAATCAAACTGTCGCAAAATATCTATATTTATTAGATCGGATTTATTTAATATTTGAATATTAATTGACATTCTTTGCCATTGAATGTGTTAAGATCTCTCTCTCCTCTCTCTCTCTCTCTCTCTCTCTCTCTCTACGTCTCCCCTATCTCTCTCTCAATCTCTCTCTCTGTCTCTCCCTCTATCTCTCCCCATCTCTCTCTCTCTCTCTCTCTCTCTCATCTCTCTCTCTCCCCTATCTCTCTCTCTCTATCTCTCTCTCTCTCTATATATATATATATCTGTCTATTTGTTTCCCGCCTTTTTTACATTTCTCTTTTTGTTTATTTTTTAAAAATCAAGTGTAAAGTTGGATTTGCGCAGAATCGTATAGCCGCCATACTAAGGTTCTTTTTATTTTCTACAATTTTGGTAGGGTGCTTTTCTTTTCTTTTTTTTTTTTTTTTTTTTTTTTCATAGAAAAAAAAACATATATATCAAAACACTATTCTTTTTTCTTTTTTGACCTTCAAGCAAGATGGAGTAATATGCTAATAAGCCCACCATGTGACGCTGACATTTTCGATGTTGAGATTAAAAGAAAAAAAAAGGACAGTGTAATGAATCCTGTAGAGCAAAATCACTGAAAAGGAAAAGATAAATGTATCCACCTTTTGCTCAAAAAATAGATAAAATTTCAAAA
Organism: Doryteuthis pealeii; assembly: GCA_023376005.1. Classification (NCBI taxonomy): domain Eukaryota; kingdom Metazoa; phylum Mollusca; class Cephalopoda; order Myopsida; family Loliginidae; genus Doryteuthis; species Doryteuthis pealeii. The sequence continues at coordinate 76,056,891 of CM042143.1, forward strand.
TGTTACAATGTAAAAAAAAAAAACATTTCTTATCTTCAGTTTCATTGTTAAAATTAAAAAAAAAAAATCTTTTCAACAGAAACAAAAAAACCCACAGAGAAAAATTGAACCTAGCAACTGTAAATCGAGCTTAAATATTTTCAACTTAAACAAGCCCCCCCCCAACAAAACCCCCTTCTAAACAAACAACCAGTTTATATACAATGTTTAGTACTCATCAAATAATAATTTTTTGTTCGTCTTCCCTGTACAAATATTTTATTAATATGCTGTTGAATTTTATTTCTGGGCCTCTTTTTTTTTTTTTTTTTATTTTAATTTTTTCATGAAATTATACAAAAACCACCGCTACCTAGCGGCTTTACTTCCTCCCTAGGAAAGTCGGAGTCCTAAATCGGTGGGATGCTGAAATCCAGTGCTACCCAGCAACTCCTGCGACACTTCCGTTGCCAAACTGCATTGGTTCATTACCTTTCCTTTGGATCACAGTGTGCAGAGGGAGGGGTGCTGGTTGGGCAACTGCCCATTCTCAATATGAACCCGTCAAGGCTACGTAATTCCGAAAAAAAATGGACACAACTCCATCGTCTCTTGTAGACGGAGGGATGCCAACGACAATTTTTTTCATATTTGTTCTTTACATTAAAGAATATGGTTGGGTGTATTGACGAATGAAATACACAAAATGTTGTTGCTTAAGACAAGTAAAGGCTACGTGATTTTGCTCTAAAACGGCGATATTTGAAAAACCATGGCTAGGTAACTAGTCTAGGAAAAGGAAAACTTTGAATTCAAATCTGTTAAAGTCCGCTTAAGAAATAACACCAACAGATTCTTTCATACTAGCCTTGCCAATCCATATTATGGAAATCTTTTTTTTCTTCTTCTATGTATGTTACAATAACACTGATAATGGCATATTGTTGGGGGTTTCTGTTGGTGAAATACTTAAAATACTCTAAGAGTAAAAAAGAAAAAAAAAAGTTTCTAATCCAATTTTCAACCTAATACTACTGGGTCTGCATTTGTGCTCACCCCGGTCACTTTACCTTTCAAAAAATAATTGTTAAATGCTAATTATATATCACTTTATTTATTCATTCAATTATAATATCAATTTTTGAAATACGAAAAGACTTGACATCAAGGTTAATGGTAGCTTTCAAGTTTAAAATGTACTTAAATTTTTAGGAACTCGGACCGCAAGACTGGATTTTACAACTAACACCACGGGAGCTTGATATACCCTGTTTAAACACAGAAGTTATGGAGCATAGCTTTCTCTTTTGCTTGGAAAAAGGGAGATATCCGAAAAATTAAAAATCAAAGAAAAACGTATTATATATATATATATATATATTATATATATATATATATATATATATTCGTAAACAACCACAATTCCATCTTCACACACTCACATACAGACATCTGCATATTCATAGACAAATGTGCATGCTTACATACACACATGCATTTATCTAATGGTACATACAAATTGTGTGTGTGTGCGTGTGTATGGACGTATGCATATGCGGAACTTCTTCACATTACTGAGAATAATCATACGTTCTCCCGTTCATTTGTTTTTTTTAGTACTGGGACGTCAATCGCTCTCCTATAATATGAGTGAGTATTTACGCTTGTCCTCACCAAATAGACACCTTCGATCCCGTTATGTGCGTCTGTTCTTCCATGAACTGTTTTATTAAGATGACCAGATCTTTTTTTTTTTTTAATTCAAAACAAGTATAATAGACAGTATTCAACTCGCGTACTTATATTAAAACCAAGCTTTAAAAGTACTAACATTTAAAGCTATAAACCGAGACACTAGAGTCAATGATTTGTTGTGGGTTCACCTTCGAACTAATTATCGGCACATCTGAATAAGATAGGTCCCATCTAAAAATAAAAAGAATAAAAATAATAATAAAAAAAATCTAAAGGCTTTTTCAAATTTTTATTATTTTGATTTTACGGCTGTTGTCCTCATCTTTGTGATATATAAATCACAATGTTTCGACAGTTGTACCCACCGGAATTTTTCGGGTGTTTCTTGTCGATCCGAACATAAGTGTTCAGAATAAAGAGAAAAAAAAACTCTCGATTAGTAATTGTCAGAATTTTTTGGACAGAAACTTTCGTAGTAAAATTAAACTTCCAAAAATGTTCATTCCTTAGTCTGTTTGGACCCCAACGCTCTTATAGTACCAAATAAACTACAACAGGTTAGCTCAGTCGGTAGAGCACACGTCTTAGAATTGTAGGATTTCCAGGTTCAATACCTGTCCCCGCCAACTCAGCACATGAATAGTACAGCTTTGTAATCTGATCTGTGCGGTAACGCGTCTGGAAGTCAAACAATGCCGCTAGTCTAGCGCTAGCGAAATGTGGATAGACTCCCTCGCTGTTCGACAGAGACTGATAATAGGTCACTCTGCAGACTTTACTACTACTATATATACCGTAACTAGGAATAAGTAAAAACTAAAATATTTCTGTTTAGTATTGTTTCTATTTCGGCTAGTGTTTCTTTACTTCTTGTATAAGTACAATAGAGTGATCTGCCCTTGTGTCTATTCTGAACGGGGTGATCTGCCCTTGGCCCGTGATAGAAAATATTAATAGAACCATGGAAGCAGCTATTTGCAATTTTACTCTTGTGGTCTGAACCCCACAGACCACACCTTTCGTACTTTATAATTAATAATTTTGTCGCTCCCTCTCGAAATCTTAAGATTGTTTTAGCAAGGAATCTGAACTAGAAGCAAATGCTAAACTTATAACAGTCCGAGACTTGCGATGAAAAGCGACTGAGATAAACGAAACATTCGTTAAAGATTTAATTACTGACAATGCCTCATCTGAGAAACAAAGAAAAGGACAAAAGAAATCTTTATTTAAATGTTTTGTAAGCAAAGAGATTTTCTTTAAAAGAAAACATTGATAACAGAAAAACGTTTTCAATTGATGAGTATTATATATAGTGAAGCCATGACTCGGCTTAATTACTGGATTCAAAAATAAAGAAGTTTTGTGTGAGCAAAGAAAAACCTTAACACTTTTTGGTAGAAGATAATGACATTTAAAGGACAAGAAATATTTCAAACAGATTATAGAATAAAGAAATGCTTTATTTAGGCTGCTGCCTCCCTCGTTATAATTATCAACCTAACGTCTATGTTATATTTTTTGGCTTTCCTCAGTCAAAATTACATTATAAAAACAAATATAACATCTGGAAGCTGAAGAACGTTATGTTAATTACAATAAAGTTGGAGACAGAAACCTAAATAATATATAGCATTATGAAGACACCTTATTTTTAGAAATTCACAAGACAATTTATCAAATATAATAGATTATAAAATGGCGGATAAGTTAGTATATCTGGTCACCTTAATGTGTATATATGTGCGCATGCGTGGATGTGACGTTTGTGCATGGAAGGTCTACTAACTGTTGTCGTTCATATTTTAACTCGCATAATCCCTCTTTTATTTTTACTTTCTTCATTTACGATTTTACTTTCTTTTTTTTATCATAACTTTATTATATCATCGTGTCTTGAGTTTCAATATGTGCTTTCCTCTTTAAAGAGAAAAAAAAAAGAAAAAAAAAGTTGGTTTGAGACCAGAGCATCCTTAACGTGTCGATTTATTTATTTATTTAATCTTTTATTTATTCACTTTTTTTTTTTTTTTTTTTTTTTGGCTATTATTTTTTGTCCGACCTTTTATTCGGGATACGCATTCGTTAAGATTTTTTTTAATTAAAAAAAAAAATTAAACGAACATTTTAAGCTCCCATTTAAAAAAATTTTTTTTTTTAGTTCTACGAAGACAAAGAATTAATTCATCAACAATTTTAAGTCCTAAGAACCTCGAGTCGAAAAAACACATGAAAGACATTACTCAGGGCAATATAATAATGTTTAAAGTGTCTGTAAATATTTTCGTATTGAAAAGGAGCACAACGCCCACTTTGGAATGAAACCTAAATATAATATAAGGGAATTAGCTTTCAGTGGGTGATTTTTCTATTTCCTATGCAGGGTTCGAACGCAGGTAAAAGTAAGCAATGTAGGTGGTGTGGTGTATTGTCTATATCAGCAATACAGCGAGGAAGTTTATCCCCCTTTAACTTGTGCTAGACCCCAAATATTTTGTGTCTGAGCTAGAGCGCCACACCTATCATAAGCTCCCCACTTTAACACACAGATTCAAGCTGAGCTACTGTTTATCCGGGGAGTGTGGAGTACTTCTTCTTGAAGGTTCAATGAACCCAATTCCCTAACCTTAACTCGGTAAAACATGTCATAGGAACCGCAGTACCAATTTCAGTTTTAATATGAGGCGGTCCCCAACCACCCAACTCCACATGAATAGTTTAGTCTTTTAAACTAAACGACTCGTAAACCGATTAGATTCCCGTGGTTCACGATAATATCGATGCTTCTATTTAGAAAGGAGCGAGCGATTCTAATGAACACTTCCTAGTTTTTCCGGGAATTTTGGATGATTAAAAAAAAGGACGTAAAATGTAAATGTAGACCCCAAAAAATTATCATCCGGTTGCAAATTGCTCTATTCTTTGAATTAAAGCATTTCAAGTGTATTGCTCTGTTTTGAAATTCGCTATGATGTGCCGTTTTCACTGGAATATCGCTCCGTACTATACGAATCCACCGAAACTCGTATATAAATATATATAGGTTTAAAACATTCTAAGCATTTCTAAATAGTTTAGTTACCTATTTATAGTTGCATAAACTAAAACTAGAAAATGTGTTAGGTTGGCGTATTTATTAAATTGTCACCAATTTTCTCTACTTAGACGGGTGGCCATTTAAGCAACAGCAGGTACTATAAGCAACTTGTTATCAAAATAACTTGATTCGGCATTGAATGGTCCGAAAGGATTGATATGCCGTAAAACAAACCAACCAACCTATTACCTTTCCATTGGCTGGTGTTCATGCCTAAGGTAAATGATAGAAATTATAGAAAGTTTTTTTTTTTTTTTAAGTTAGTAACATCAATACTTGGAAATTTGGCGCTATATAGTCTCCCCTTTGAAACCTTGTACTGTATGTACTAATCTTAATTTAATTTACATACATATCTACCAACCCCTCCGTACGAATAGGATGCGACATCATTTTTCTTAAGTTGGGTCTAGCAGAAGGTTCCCGAGCCCGACAAGAAATACATGAAGAAAGCCGGAAGGCTCATCGATCTAAACGTTGTATAGATAACAATAAAGATGAGGACAATAGTCCGAATAATACAAATATTACAAATTAATAAAGCCTCTTCTCAAAAATTCAGAGAAATTGAGTCTAACAGGTTTGAATTCAGAGTTTTCCTTCTAGACTGGTTAAATTTAAATAAGTCCGATGGGGCATCGGACTTATTCATCTATTAATGGAGGGAAAATAGTTGGATTCATATCTTTTTCAAAAGTATTAGCGCTAAGTAAGTAAAACTGTCGGGGTGACCTAAAGTCGGTATCGGCCAAGTCTATCCCCTTTTCACTAGCGCTAGACCAAGGAGATTGTTTTTGCGTCTGAGATGGAGCGCCACATCTACCATCAGCTCCTTATTTTACCGCACAGATCCCTAGCGCTACGTGAAATGCAAACAACCTCGTCTAGGATTTGAACTCGTCTCTTCGTGTCCAATTCCTACGACGATAACCATTACACCACGCGCCTTGATTTAATATAAGTTTTATCGTATTTCAGTTGGACTCTTATCTTGATAAAAGCTGATATTCTATATTTTCTAAGTCTTTTTAGATTATTGATAGTCTTTTTTTTTTCTTTTCGTATCTTAAAAGGCGTATCCGAAATTTTAGGTCAGGTAAAACATCGCCATTTTTTTCTCTTATTTCTTTGCTCTAGTGGAATGTGGATCGCTTGCACGGTAGTATTGTTTGTACTGTAGTCTGTCTTGGCTAATTTAAAAAAAAAATATTTTCTTCTCTTATCCCTCATACGTGTGTGCGTGTGTGCGTATATGATCACGTGGTTTTTCAATTTTTTTTTTCAGCATTCATATTTTTTTCTTTTCAATTTTATTTATGAAGATAAGAAAATTTCAAACCACCCATATAGATAGATAGATTATTTTGTTTTTGTTTGGTAAAACAATACATTTTCCAGTTTATTTACACGGCAAATATAATATTGATTTATTTTGAATTAAAATCATTGCATCATATAAGGGGTTTTCATAAAATCCTTGTGCATTTTTCTTTTAAAGAATTTATAACATTAAAGTGTACACCGACTTTATGGACACCCTATATAACTCAGTGTTAGAGTCCCTCCTAAAAAAATATGAAGTGAATAATCTTTTAAAGAATTCAAAACTTAAAAAAAAATACTGGTATGAAATAGAAAAAACTTTAATTTCATGATATTTACTCGTCTCTCTTTCTTTTTATTTCTTTTAAGTATGACATGAGGACATATTCAGCGCCCATTGTTCAATTTCAAATCACATCCTAGTTATAGAATTCATATTATAATGAATTGTTTAAAAAAAAACATAAGGTGATAGCTATATATACTATTTATAGAAATTAAGAAATCTGTGATCGGGTTGAGCGCGAACTCATACCCACCTTACTAAGTAATAAGCTGGATTGGAAATTGTTCTATTTTCTAAGTTGGAGAATCTGTTATGCCATTCTGTAAACGGAAATTTCGCTACGATGTGCCCTTTTTGTTCTGTTACGGTAACACATGTACAAAAATATAATTACTATTACCAGATGACGTCAGCTGTGAATAAGAATGAGACTTTTTTACAAAATTAATTTATTTCCTTATAATTAGCATTTAAAATAAGTTATGTTATGTCAAATTCATAAATTAAAAAAAAATCTTTTAAGGTAAGAATGATTTTAACAAGGTTATATTTGCCGCCCAAATAAACTAGAAAGTTATCTTCTTATAAACTTCTTACCATTGATTCCATTTACAAGTTAAATAAGGATAACCTATATATTAGAATTACATAATACGCATGCGTGAATCTGTATTTTTGTGCGCGCATGCGTGGTCTGTATTTTTGTGCGCGCATGCGTGAATGTGTCGAGGACAAACTGAAAATACTTTTTTTTAATCAAGAGATTTTTTTCTACTGAAACTATTTGATGTGTGCATGCTCAAAGGTGTTTTCTTTTTTAAATTATTTTTTCAACTCTACATATGTGAAATATATTGTAAACGAAAATTTGATTTATTTATATTAATTCTAATTAATATCATTGCCTTTTTCTATAAGGGTCACGTAACTGAACTCCCTCTTATATCACCACATGGCATATATATATATATATATATATATATATATATATATATATATATATGCTGTATTTAATACATATCGGCCTTTTTATTTTTAAAAATGGGAAACAATATTGAGAATTATGAATTACTGCTATAATGATGCCCTACAAAGACACGACATTGTCGTCGGAGTCTTGCAAGGAAATGCGTTAGCGCCATTTCTATTCATAATTGTTAAGTTTTTAAGGGTCCATTCCTTGGCATTATAGCAGAAGAATAACTGGTGGAATTCTTGATAAAGAGTCCGTCAGCAATGTGAATCCTTTGGTTATTAAAGTGTCCTCAGTTACTGGTATAAAGTATAAGTCCTTCGTGAGTATTGGTAAAGATCCCAGCAATCCTATGTGCGTCCTCCAATAGTAATATTTGAATTATGACCAATATGGGGGGGTTTAAGTATCTTATCAGGCCAGTAGTACTGCCAGTGATTGGTTTGAAGAGTCAATCACGTGACCTTGGCCAGTCTATAAGTATAGGCGGGGAACTAAAAAATTCTCTAATGAAGAGAAATGTAATTTGATTTTTCGGAGTTGTCTTCATCTTTATTGTTATATACAAATGCACAACGTTGCGGCTAATGTGCCCTCTTGCTTTCTTCAGGTGTTTCTTGTTATCCGTTACGATAGATTGTTCTTATTCAGTTACATGTGTTAAGAGTTGTTCATCTGAGTTTAGTGACAATGACGTCATTATCTGAATGAGATCCTCATAAATTCTTCAATGCTTTGTTAGCACAACAGTCAAATTATTCAAAATGATTTCCCAATTTCAATCATTATTAAACTCGGATAAACTAAATCTTAACACTTCTAACGGAATGAGAACAATCTACCCTGTTAGATTAAAAACAACAAACACTTGAAGAAGGCCAGAGAATACAAAGACCGAAACGTTGTGTATGTGTGTATATAACAATAAAAATGAGAACGGTCCGAAAAATGAAAATAATACATATTAAAAAACGAATTGAAACCTAGAAAAATATTGTATTTTAGACAAAAGTAATTAAGAATGAACTTTTAATAATTGAAAACCTTACACAATGTAAAGGGTTATATATATATATATATATATATATATATATATATGTCATTTGCAACTATTGCTAAGTAACTCCCTTTGCCCTGAGAGATACCATGAAGAGCAATTACTCAGCATGACATCCTGACAACGTAATGGGTCACTGGAGACATCAAAGTCTACAGATGCAGAGTTTGTAAGCTATTTAGTAGGAATCTCCGAAATATTTACTAAACCAACACGTCTATTACAACAGAAATAACACCATGCGTATAAGTTACCAGCACTACTATGTTACGTTCTCGCGTAGTCACCATGGGGATAGATGCACTCCTCTCACTGGTACACAAGGGAACCCATCTATGAGAAAGTGATGCCAAACCAATTGTTCTTCAGTCGGTTGCTTTTGGGGATGATCTTTTTTTTTTTTTTGATATCCCAACTTCTCATGAGTGATTTCATGGACCCCTGAAATCAGAAGATCAAGTTCCACAGCCACGTCCCAAAGTCTACACTGTCTATGAGAGCTTTAATAAACGCTATGTTATCAACACAGGATGTAAATTCGTTGCGTCCCTGAGCAATTGGCTGAAGAGCGGTTGATTAATACCACGTTATTCGAGCCTAAATTTACCCCCAATCATTTAGCATGATCTCTGTGTCGGCAAAATAAAAGTACCACCGGTGTTACTGGCTCAAAGGGTTAAATGTTCCTTTCACTTATCAATATTCTCGTCTTTGCTTTTTTAAAAAATTTGTATCCGTCCATTTATTTTATTTTTATTATATTTATTTATCGATCACAATTCTTGTTAAACATCTGATGTTGTGAAACCCGAAATCTATAAGGAGTTTGGCGTGACATAACTGATGACGTTCTTTATTGCATTTCGGCAATAGAGATAAATAGCGTAATTAATCTCTCAATTTTGACTTGAACAAAAAAAAAAAGTTATTTTATATGCGAACAGGATAAGGTTTGAAAGTTAACTAAACGTTGAAAATTATCTTATCATACTCCTTAAAATTTTCTATAGTCTTATTTAAAACAGGAGTATATTTATTCTATTCTCCAAGCTGTTACTAAAATCTAGTTGAAAGCAAGGCGCTTGGATTTTTTATTTAAAAAAATCAATTGACACCCTAAATACTTTTCGGCGAAACCATGCATGCGTATACTGGAGGGTATATAATAGGTGTATATAAAACTAATTCAATTATACGCCAGATAAAACACATTAATTAATCATATATATAGTGGTTTGAAGGCGTTAAAATCAACAAGTTAATGCGATAAGAAAGCGATATCTTATGCCCCCCCTCCATTTTTTATTATCGACGAGTAAATATAAATATTTTACCCTCCTTTTAAAATATCTTTTTTCGGTATTTTCATACCTTTTCATACAACGCCTTTAAACCGCTGATCGGTTCATAACACGCTCGGTTCATATTTTCAGCAGGCGCCACCTAGCGTTTTTTAGGGCAGAATGCCAGGACGACAAAATCCGAAATGCACCCTTTTTTTCTTTCAAAATTACCTTACCCTCTATCCTGGTTTTGGTTGGGTAGCTAAATCGGCAGAGGCGACGATAAATTGATAAACATTAAAATGTCTTCCTAGATATGTCTTACCTTAATAATCCTTCATTTTATCCTAAACAATATGATAAACACATTTTAACCCTACAAGCTGTTACCAAAACCTTATGAATGGAAAAAAGATCGATTGATTTTTAGTTCCTAAATATTCTTTGATAAATGTGTGCGCATTATACATCAAAAATATACCTTGTGTGCGTATTATACAGCGTAAATATAGTTTATCTTATTATAATCAAGACTGAATGTTTGTCTGTTACAAAAACTAGATTACAACTCAAGTTAAAATTCCCTTAGTTATTTACGTCACATTCTCCGTGATTTATTTTATTTACACCTCAATGATTAATAAAATTGTTTCACATTATTAATACTGTTGACCATATCTACATACTGATAACATGCAATTATATTTATATATACAACAAAATAGTGGTTTATAGTGTGAACGGAAGGTTGATTTGCATATTGATATTAAAAATGTTTTTTAAAATGAATTTTAATAAATATATGCTTAGTATTATTGATTTCTAATTGTTTTGTTTCATTTTAATGAACATGGGCAAAAATCTCTGATAAATCTTTTTAAAAAATCCATTAACAAGAAGAAATAACTGTAATTTTATTATTTGCTACCTATTTTAACTAAATAGTTAAATTAGGAAAATTCAACAATGAACGACGGGAGTGATGGAAAAGTAAGTTTCAGTTGTTCTATCTTTCAATTATCCCCCACTCAAAACTTTTTAACTGCATTCTTATTTAGTTTCATTAGCCTTTCTAATTTAATATAATATTTTATTACATTAAAACTTAAATACTTACACTCGGAGGGTGCATATATTTGTTAGTTGGTATAATTGATTGAGCACCTGCCGTGTTTTCTTGCAAAGCTTTTAAATTAAAGTGCATTCAAATAGCGAGATGAATTGATCAAATAGGTATCAAACATGATTCTTTGGAAATATATATTCTAATGTTATTCGTTTTCTCTTCAAACTCCCTGCTTATATTTGTTCGACTGTTGAACTGGTTGCTTAGAAACGGGCGAACCCTTATTAAAAATTCCAATTTGATGACTATGAAATATTTCGTTAGAATCTTCCATATAAAGTGTGACACGCAGAACACAAAGAACCCAAATTACTTAAAAAAAAAAAAAAAACAACAACAAAAAAACAAACCTTTTAATTTCGTCCCATCTGTTGTGGTTTTATTGATAGACGTGATAACGACTTTTCGGGGGACCTTTTCAAAAAAGAACCTTCATTACAACCTGCTTTAATATGAGTCTCCTTTGTTTGTTTAGAATAGACATGAACAATGATCAAGCAGTCTATAAGCTGTGTGTACGAGATCGACGCGGAAAGCATCAGACAATTCTGAATATATCTAGTACCGGTTGCGCGGCCTTGCCTGTATCAAGGCAACTACCAAAGGGAGGACGTTACTGCACCAACTAGAACTGGAAATATTCACCGCATATATGAAGTTCATAGTGACATTTTGCTCAAACTACTTTTTGAAATATTCAGGGATTTCTTGTGCAGGTTTTTCCCCAAAACATCATATAATGCTGTTAAAATCTTTGTAGCTAAGACTTTGTTTCACACTCACTCACTCATTCACACACATATATGGTAAAGAAAAAGGCTTAAAAATCGGTCATTTTGCGGTTATATACATATGTATTGGTAGTTTTTTTCTAGTATTGGAGAAATGAAGATAAAGTGCTCAATTACGAGTGTAAACTTCGGCTCACATAAGTAGACACATATATAAATGAATTGACATTCCCTGCATTTCTTAAGGGGTGCATTGTCTTGGCGATAAGTGGCTAACATGCTACTTTGAAACCAATGGTAACAATCGCACATCAAATGTACTGAACACTATAAGATGTGTGTGTGTATATATATATATGGTCGAAATAAATTTATGGAATTACGGTGTTGAGTTCTTCCTTCCTTTCTATGATAAATATTGCTCTGTATATAATCTAAAAAGTTTATTATACATTGAGCTCTCTTTAGTGATTTAAAGATTCGCTGTATTTATACATACTGGATCATACAATATTAATACAGTGTATCTTAGAAATCACATATAGAATCATCCCTTACTACCAAGTTTTGGATAAATCTCATATATATATATATATATATATATATATATATATATACACACACACACAAATATTATTTCCCCCTTTTTATCTATAACATTTTTTTCAAGAGTCCTTTCGCAAATTAAACCCTATCGAATCTTTCGATAGTAATGTTGTTTCTACCCAGTAAGATTGAAATCGAGAAAGTTTTGTTTGTTTGTTAATTTATTTTTCTGAAATCAAAGTAATCTAATACAAACACTTGAAGTCTTCTCTGCCTCTGAAAATAATTAAAGAAGGAAATTACTAAAGCTTTTTATGCTCTTTGCACTGAAATATTTCCAAAGCTTTCTCTTGATCTTGGTAATACGGAAATTACATGAATTAACGTTAGATTACCGATTTTAATTATTACTGGTATCGTGGCAAGCACCTTGACATACATACGTATACACGCCTTTTTTACACACACACACACACACACACACACATATATATATATATATATATATATATATATATATATATATATATATATATATATATACGCACGCACATAGTTTTGAAGTTCAAATGCATATAGCTTATAAAGTCTCTCTCTCTCTCTCTCTCTCTCTCTCTCTCTCTCTCTCTCTCTCTCTCTCTCTCTGAGACATTAGTGTCATTTGTTTATAAATATATGAGTATGTACCAATTTATGAATAACGTCCTATGTATATGTGCGTGTCTCTTTGTGTATGTTTACAAATATGTGCCTTTTAAATAACTGTATATCTGTAGTTGATTGTTGGTTTGGATTTTATGGCACGTCAAATCCTGGGTTATTTTATGCCGAAAACATTTGTTTTATTCATTTTGTCGGGTATTCAATTTTTAAAACATTTTAAACATTTAAAAAAAATCATTTTGATTTATTTACCCGATAGATGGAACCCTAACAGGTACTACCACTCTGGGACAGAGTGGACCAGGTAGTAATGTGATAAAGGGGTACTCCCCAGAGCTACAAAATCTGAACTTCACCACTAGATAGAGTTTAACGCCATTCCCAGGACACTGTATATTTATAGAACTGAATGTGTGTGTATGTTTTATATATATATATATATATATATATATATATATATATATACGTATGAGTGTGTGTTTCGATTATCAGATGTGTATAAAATTCTGGGTTTCACAAATAGCAGGATATATATATATATCTGTGTTTATAAAGATATATATCTATTACCAACTTTATATCCCTCAGAAAGTGTCCTTTACCGGATTTATCAAAGACATTCTCTAACAATCCCCCATCCACTCCCACCTGTACGCCACTCTTTCCAGCAACGAAATTTGACGCATACCCAAGAAGCTATATCTGAGGTATAAACAATTATTTGTTTTAAGACTCATTTGAAAATCACGGATTGCTGCAAGTCAAAAGTGAAAACGAGGCTCTCTGTCTCTACCGTGATACTTCCGTGACAAACAAGTCGCCTATGACGTTCTGTAGTAATCATAACGAGACCGGACATTTTTATGATATATTAAACGCTTGTGTGGCAGACAAAACGAACGCCTCTCACTCTTACACGCTTTTCTTTTTCTTTTTCTTTTCTTTTTTTTTCCGTCGATCTGACAAACCTTCAAAATTCATCCAACCTCCTCGTCTCCTCCTCCTTCTCCTCTTTCTCTTTCACTAGTTTCTTCGCCACCTTCGCCTCCCCCTTCGACCGTTTCTCTCCTTCCACAGCTTTGGTGATTACCGACGAGGGAGACGGAGAAGGGTGTGGCGGAGTAGGTCATGTGATTCTATAGGAAAGATTTAATTGGATTGCATTGTTTCGTTTGTCTGACAAGAAACAAAATGGCTGCATTTGCTTAATTGTCATATTGTCTGCTTCTTTTCAAAAAGTACTCTCATTTTCTCTCCAATCTTTTATTTCTCGGCCTCATTTGTTTACGTCTTTTAGTTCTCTGACCTTTTTCTATCTATTTTCGCCTTTTATTCTTTACGCCTGCTCTCCACCCCCTCTCTCTCTCTCTCTCTCTCTCTCTCTCTCTCTATATATATATATATATATATATATATATATATATATATATATATATATATATATATATATATATATAGAAAGGCCGGTTAGCTCAGTCGGTAGAGCGTTCGGCTAGAAACCACAAGGTTCCTAGTTCGATACCGGTTCTCGCCCACTCAGCGTATGAGTAGCACAGGGATCTGTGTGGTAAAGTAAGGAGCTGACGTTAGGTGTGGCGCTCCACCTCAGATGCTAAAACAATCTCCTTGGTCTAGCGCTATTGAAAAGGGGATAGACTCCCTCGCTGATTGGCTGTTACCGACTTTAGGACGCCCCGTTGACTTTACTTTTACTTTATATATATATATATATATATATATATATAATGTAAGTAAGAAAAGAAGTAAAGTCGGTGAAGTAGCTTAATCTCTGTATCAGCCGGACAACGAGAGAGTCTGTCCCCTTTTCATTAGCGCTAGACCAAGGAGATTGTTTTTGCGTTTGTGATTAAGCACCACAATTCCTATTCGCTTAAACTGCATCTAGTGGTGAAGTTCCCCCCCCCCTGGAAGTCTGGGGAATGTTGACTACCTCTTTATCACCGTTACCCCTAGATCCACACTGCCCCATAATGGTACTACCTGTTAGGGTCCTTCTATGTGTTGAATAGAGTTTTTAAAAATGAGTATTAAAATGTTTTAAAAAATTCAGTTTGAAAAAAAAAAATCGAATACTCAACAAGAATAAATAAAACAAAATGTCTTCGGCATAAATAACCCAACAAGGTTTGACATGCCACAAAACACAACAAACCAACCAACTTACCATCATCCCCCTCCCCACTTACCGCACATATCCAAGCTGTGCTACTCATGTACTGAGTTGACGAGGGCCGATATCGTATCCGGAACCTTGTGGTTCTTAGGCGGACGCTTTACCAACTGAGCTAGACCAGGTTGGGATTTTACATAAAGGCATGAATCCACATTCTTTTCACCCTCTCATCTACCAGTTATCGTGATAAAAAATATTTCTGGTATGTCACGTAGGCTAACCGAAAAGAGACGTGGGCTAGCCACTTTCTCATTCCTATCTTACTGTCCAAACAGTAATAATAGTGAAAGTTATTACATCTATTGTCGAACTTAGCAGAATATATATATATATATATATATATATATATATATATATATATATATATATATATATATATATATATATATATATATATATTACCTGCAAAAGACCAGATGAGTTGTTTTTAGAATGATTCGATTCAATACATTCTTTTTCTCCCGCCCCCACATATATATATGATGAGTCTAATTTTCAGTGTATATATTATGTATGTCTATAATATATATACTTTTGGATTTAGTGCGAAGCATGAGTAAAGTGTGAAATAAATAAGAAACTGTGTTGGATGTTATGTGCTAAGTTCCATTTTATTTCATCCAATATTTCGAGGATTTTCTTTAGACTGGATGACTACGGTGGTCGCTGGGGTTTTTAACATATACATATCCTTTCAATATGTATAAAACTAATATATATATATATATCCACAGACACGTGTTTCGACTTATCAATAAGACATTTTGTAAGCTACCTACAGCCGGAATTAAATCCGATCGGTTGGGTGTCAGTCCGGCACCGTAACCATTAGGCTGTCTTCATTACAGAATAAATTTTAACTGTTTTAATACACACATCGCTTCGTGTAAAGGCCGTCACAAAGTGCCCCATTCCTTAGAAGAGCGTATATATATATATATATATATATATATATATATATATATATATATATATCAATTTTAGCACACATACATACATACATACATACATATTTATATATATATGATGTTGCTGGACTATAAAGAAATTACCTTTGATTGAACTTTTCATCACACTCACAGAGACACACGCATACACCCACATAATACTTTGCATTTTTTTCATGACAAGGTTGTTAACAATTTTTTAAGCGTAGGGTTATACCATTTAATATCTGAGGCATTCCTGTTTTCTCATGAGTCGGTCTTCACCATTTTCATCTTTGAGATATTGAACTCTTGTCGTTTTAGTCGCTTATCCAGTTTTTTTTTTATAATGAACTGTCACTATGGACAGATGTAAACAGCTCGACATAAACAACAACGAATCTTGTCAAAAAATGATGGAAGGGCCCCTTTTATCTAACTCTTCATTTTTCATGCTTGATAGGGACAACACCTTAAAGCTAGGGTAACACATATTTGTTCCTAGTTTATTACTAGCTTATATATATATATATATAAATTCTTTCGTTCAAACAAGTTTGATCCAGCTACGTTGACAATGACTATCATTTTTTAGATTTTTTTTTTTTTTTTTTTTACTTGATTTTTTTTTTGTACAAAACATCTCCTTGGATTCAATCAATATATACTCCCTCCAATATTAGCAGGATCTGATACAAGCTCAATTGGTTTAATTCAGTTTTCCTTTTACCTAGGTTACAGAACCCAGTCTGTCCTATTATTTACTCATAGTAGGAGGGAGAACAGATAGATTCATGCCTTGAACAACAGTTTAAACTCCGATTACAACAACACTTGATGCTTAACTATAGCACTGCCTGTGACACAAAAATAGGATGGGTTGATTGGTCAGTTTTGGACATATTTAAAATGTTTTTTAAAAGTAATTAAATGTCTTGGCATTTTCAATTAAATGTGAATAATCAATTCCTCAAGACCATTTTGTTAATTTTATTTTTAAATCTGGAAATTAAAATTGTCTGATTAGTTACGTTTTGCTGCAACATAGTTTTCTACTGATTATTCACTGCTAGAGACCTACCTCCCCAATAACAGCCACCCCCATATGTTTATAATAAAACCTTTTCCTGCATCCAATAAATATGCATAGCAAATTTGTATGTATTTACCCAACCCCTTCAACACAGGCGCAATGTGACCCAAGGTCAATATTTAAGTGTTCTGGCGTTTTCCTTTTTATAGAATAGTTGCCTTACCAAAGCTGAAGAGCCCAATCTGCCCTACTATTTACCTATAGCTGGGAGAGAAGAAGAGATGGATTCATACCTTTACCAAGGGCATTAGCGTGAAGTGAAACTTAAGCAGCCCCCGCTCAGTTTCGACCGGGGGTCCGGCGAGCTTCGGCCGCTGGACCGGTGATCCCAGAGGGCCATCCCTCCAGGCAATACCTGCCCCCTTTGGGGACAGGGCTGGGTTTATTGCCCAGCGCCTGAGGCGCCCCCTTGAGGGGGAATGCCGATGGGATCGACGCAATTTTTGTTCTCTCCCACCCATTAGCTACGGCTTGTGGGTGGGCCCACGTTAAAACGGAGCCTTGTGCCCAGTCCATACAGGTGGTGTATGAGACAAATAAAAATAAAAGCAGCTTCGTCCAGGATTTAAACTCTTGCTCACAATTCAATTTCCTGCGACGATAACTGTTACGCTGAGTGCGACTCCATTCAATGTTTTCGGATTTTGTGTTTACGTCTAATACGTCTGGTCAGGCCATTACAAAATCGGGAAAACAAAACAGATATTTCTAATTTCAAATGCATTCAGAACAGCTATTACAACATTTTCTTTTCGTGTTTTATATTGTTTTATAACCGAGGCTACACCCAAAATAAATTATGTATTGGGATTAATGTATTTACCACTTATCAAAAGCATTTAAATCCCTAATTTCCAAACGGGACATTCTATGTTGCTTGGGATTTCAACCTTATATGATTTACCAACCCCACCATACGAGTAGGATGTGACAGAAGGTCAATTTCTTAAGCAGAGATTAACAGTTTTGAATTAAAATTTTCCCTTATCCTAGACCGGCTGCCTAACCAATTTTAAAGATACTCGTCTACCATACTATTTACCCATAGCTGGAAGGAGAATAGTTGGATGCATACCCAAAGTATTAGCGCTATGTGAAATGCAACCATCCGCATCCAGGATTCAAACTAGTCTTGTAAACATTTCCTACGACGATAACCATTACACGACGTATTCCCCCCTCTCTCTCTTTATATCTCTCTCATATATATATATATATATATATATATATATATATATATATATATCGGTCTTTGTCTCATTTTCTTTATACACTTTGAGCATATATTTACCTAACCTCGCCGACACACCAGGATGCGAAAAAAGGTAAAGTTTTAAGCGAATACTAGTTGTTAGAATTCAGAACTTTCCTTCTTCTAAACTGGTTGCCGTACCAGGTCTAAAGAGTCCAGCGAAGCAAAACTCTGCTTCAAATCCTGGACGAACCTATAGTTCACATATTACTAATACCCTTGGGAAAAGTATGAATCTAACTACTCTCCCTCCAGCTATGGGTAAATTGTAGGGCAGTCTGGGCTCTTTTACCTTGGTTCGGCAACCAGTTTAGTCAACCAGTCTAGGAGGAGAAACACTCTGAATTCAAACCTGTTGAACTCCATTTGCGGCTGTCACTACTCGAATAGGCTCAGTCCTAATTAATGATCTTAAGAAAAAAAAACCTAACAAACTCCAACTGTTACATCCAAGAATTGAACTTTGCTCTCAGAGTTCATTATCTACGATGATAACCGTTACGCCGTGTGCGCACCTTCCGTTTTACTCTTTGAATAAGCATATTAGACTAGGAATCTCAATCTCGTCTATATAACTTTTACCTATATCTACACTGTGTGTGTGTGTGTGTGTGTGCGCCAAAGGAAAAACCCTAGATGAAAAACAAATTTTCAATTTAGTTTTCCTATGTAGACATAAAAAGTGTCTGGGAGCTTATCAAAAATGTGGAATTATTGCCGTTTACAATGGTGGGCGGAACGAAATTCTTTCTCTGGCCAAGATTGATTAATCCAGGCCGGCTTTAATCACCACCAGATCCGCACACATCCGCGCATTGACAGCAATTCTTGGAAGTGAAGCCGTCAAAAAGGTCTCAGTTGACCCCACACGCCACGGGTCCGTCTAGCGTTCGTCAACCCGAATCTCTTTTTCTTTACGTCGTCCCGGCGATTCACTTCCATCATTGTTGGCTCGCTTTCATTATGGAGAAGTGAGAAGGGGAGAAAGAAGAAGAAGAAATCTCTTTTATTTTGCTGTCTTTTCGTTGTTGCTTCTGTAACTGTCTAGAAAGAAAAAGTACAGAGGAAAGGAACGATGCCACAGGAAAGAATACAATGTACACAACCTGGACATATGATGAGTTATGAAATTGTACCTTATATGAATTATCCATGTAGTGTAATGGTTAGAATCGTTGGAAATGGACTAGTCGACCCGAGTTCAAATCCTGGACGAGGCTGTTTGTATTTAGCATAGCACCAATTCCATTGGGGAAGATATGCATCCAGCTACCCTCCCTCCAGCTATGGGTAAATAATAGGGAAGACTGGGGCTGTTTAACTTTGGTTCGATAACCAGTATAGAAGGAAAACTCTGAAATCAAATCTGTCAAAGTCCGCTTAAGAAATTGACCTTGTGTCGCATCCTGCTCGTGCGAATGGGTTGATATATATGAATTCTCTAAAGGTGGCTTAGGAAGTGAATTATTCTGATTTTAGGCCGGTAAGCACACAAATACGTTCTCATTTTGATATTTTGTAATTCTATCTTTTTGCGCAATGAGAAGACGGTGATATCATAGTTGTAAATTGTTTCTTGTACAGTTTTTTTTTTATGGAAGGGCAAAAGAGGGCGGGGAGGTATCGCTGTTGAAATGATCAATATGGCGTAGTATGGTGAGAAGAAGGGGGGGGGAAGAAGTAGAAAACTTAGCCGAACATAAAATCATCTCGATGCCGTGTTTACAACTGGCGTGACCTTTTCCAGATCGTCTGTTCTGTCTCCCATTGGGCGAATCTAATTCGATTAGCGAGCAATCTGACCTTTCCCTTATTAATATTAATGACTGTTAATTAGACAAGTGTGTTATTCAACTTAATCTTGGCATACGGCGGCAACAGTGTGGTGCGGAGCGCTGGCGAACGGCTTTTCGTTATGTTGTTGGGTGGAGAAGAACAGAGTCGAACGAAGCCATTACTCACTAATATCTCATGAGTATCGAACACTTTGCAAGCAATAACAAGATTGATATAGTCTTTTTTTTTTTTTAACCGGGAGTACCAAAAGACCAAATGGGGAAAAACGGTATCTGCCATTTTTTAACTACACCTTGTTGATTCTTGCACAGGGGAAACTGTTAATGGATAGCTGAGATTTTACAAGGAAATAATACTGCTTTCAAGTCTTGTCTACTTAAATAATGATCGACAAGGAACTGTTAAGTAAGTTTTCTTAAAGATGGTGGTCCAATGTCAATTTCGTCCTGTCAGCGGGGTTTAGAATACGCTAACAGTATCCCTGCAGAGGGGCAATTCTATTGATACTTAAATGTTTACCAACCCCTGCACATGAGTAGGATGTGACCCAAGGTCAATTTCTTAAGCAGTGTTTAGCAGGTTTGAATTCAGTTTTCCTAGTTGCCTAACCAAGTTTAAATAGCCCAATCTTCCCTACTTTTTACCAATAGCTGAATGTAAAATAGTTGGATGCATACCTTTCCCAATGATATTAGCGCTATGTGGAATGCAAACTGATCTGTCCAGGATCTTAGTTAAGCAGCCAGGAGCCTGTTCAATATTTAATTGGGTGACCACTTAGGCTGCTTACTGTACCTGCTGTTATTTAAGTCCTTTGTTTATCAAAAATTACTTCATTCGGTATTAAATGACCTGAAAAATGTTGATATGCTATAAAACAATCAATATAACATGTAGGCATAAAATAACCCTACTCTGGTTGACATGCCGTTAAAATAGAGCCATCCAATTGGTGATCCTAGAAGAGGGTTTTGATTTTTTTGGGGGGAAAGGTTGGGAAGAGGAAATGGTAATTCTTATTCCTATGACACCCCATCTTTGAGCGGATGGAGCCGGCTCAATCCATCCCGGGTGAATACTGCCAAAACCAGCCAACCAACCAACCATTAGTTTTTAAATAAGGGTTGCCAACCTGAAAGCAAATCGGTCTTGTTACTTTCTAGACAGACGTCGTTGACAAGGACAAATTCCTCGAGACTTTCTCTCGGCGGTCAGCAACCTATCCTATCTGATCCGACAATATAATTTCCCGCCCGGGAATATAAATCACTGAGAACCGTTTGTTCGTATTGTGTCGTCGGGGTTTGTAATTAATACTAAAAGAATGTGTTTTCATATTTTATTTTTTATTTTTTTTATCAAAAAGCTAAATTCAACTTTGTCGCAGAGGTTTTGTTTTCTGAATGTTTAGTTGTCACAACAATAGAAATGCTATAATGATTCTCAGTTGAATTGGTGAGCGTCGGACATCAAATGTCTGTAGTTGATGGATATTGTGAGAACTTCATACAAAACCAAGCAATCTCCTGCAACTTTTCGCACTGAAATTCACAGGCAGAACAGAGCAGACACCAATGATATTCTGATGTAGTTTCCAACACGTAAACATATCTACATGCGAGTAAAAATCTCATTTCTTTCCTTGTAAGACCCATTCAATAAATATGGGGAATCTTTTTTAAAAAGCAATAAATTATATTTTTTCCAAAAACGGTTTTATCTCGCAAAAAATATTTGTTTTGAGGCTATTTAAAATGGCAGCAAATAAAATAGTGATGCAGGCTTGAACAGAGGTTTGTCATACAATCTTTGGTAGCTGAGAAGTGCACACCATGTAACATTTACAGAAGATTGTGTGATGTGTACGGAGAATCAAGTTTGCAGACCCCGAGAGATAGGGAATTAAAATATTTTGGCGGTAATAGTTAAGAGCAAGCAGGGGGGGGGTAAGCGAGGTTCAGAAAATTGCCTTCGAGGCGGTCGGGTAGATAGCTGGGGCTGAAGGTAGGCAGGGGTGGGGTTTGAAGAATTGAGGGGTAAGTCTTGAGAAAAAGAAAGAAAGAAAGAAGAAGCATAATGAAATAGGAAAGAATTATTTTAGTTGTCGTGCAAGCACATTCTATCGGCGCTTTTTGCCTCGTTTCTTGTAAGACTTGTAAAATGATCCACCTCAATAGAGACTGCACGTGCATTTCATGTCCCGTCAGTCAGTGTCATGGTTTATGCGGTCGGGTGCTGTCTGGTGCAAAATAATTTCCCTCATGCAGCGCCTTGCAGTAGATAGACTGTTTGAAAACTAGTCAGCCAGTGAAACGGGTTCAGTTCTCACTGGGTACCAAAATCTTTTTCCTCGTGCCAGACTAAACTGAGCATCGCAAATATCTAAGAGAGTATATACACACTGTATTATATGTATGCATGTGTATATATATGTATATGTGTATATATATGTATATATATGTATGTATATATGTAAGAGAGAAAATAGAAGAAGATGCTTATAAAACAAAACTAACAACTAAATATACATGATATTTTAACGAAGATTTGTCATATATATATATATATATATATATATATATATATATATATATATATTTGCTCTGTACCTTTTCATTATAATAGATTTCATTGAATACAACAAAATCCAAATCATTCCCAGTCTCTTCCCTTTCCCATATCTCACCTTTTTCCACTCTGCGTCCATTTCTTCCCTCTACCTCCCACTCCCTGTTCTTATCTCTCCCTTCTCTTTTCCTCTTTCTGTTCCCTGTATCCTTCCTCTCCCTTTTTTCTCTTCCCTCTCTTTCCATCCTACCTTCTGCCACTTTTTTATCCACTTTATCCTCTCTAATCCTTCTCTCTTCCCCCTCCTTTCTCTTCATATTACTTTCCTTCTTTTCCTTTTATTTCACATGTATTTACCACCTTTCTTTTCACGTCTCAGTCTTATTCACTCCTTCAATTTCAAGTTGATTCGAAAATAGCGACAATGGCATCTTGGGGTAAGGCCTATTGATTTGATTATACTCTTCTCCTGTAGACGGCTACAGTATAGTGACGAGAGATTCCTTAATGCAGTCACCATCCCTCGGCCATTGGTTAATGCTTGAAGATGGCGATCGTGTCTTTAAGCCCAGTTAATTAACATCCCGGTGCAAGGACTCTGTGATTGGATTACTTTCAAAATGAAACAATTTTCCGACGGTATTTTTAAAGAACAGATTATTGATTATGGCCTTGCGTTCTTCAGGCTTGTTAGTGCTTGATTTGTGTTATTTCTTTGCCCTTCCCGCTCTTTTTGCCTCAGGGCGGGAAAACAAATGAACGGGGCGCGTGCCTCGGCCGCCATTGTTGTCGTTGGCGCGCTAATGAAATCAAGTGCAAGGATTCAGTTTACGCGGTTATTGTAAATTGTTTATATCAAGATGGTGATCGTATTCGCATCAAGGCAATTGACATGAGTGGCAGCGAAACTATAAAGTGGAAAAAAGAGAAAGGAAAAAAAAATGGATGCATAAATTTGGAAGAGAAAGGTGAAGACTCGTAACGATGAAATGGAGTCGAGAGAGCTGGGAAGTAATATTCTGCTCGAGGAATTGAGATTAAAATAAATGTTATTATAGTGATCATTATTAGTATTATCATTATTATGACCGTCTCTAGTACCGTTGTTATAGCTTTCCCAAGTATTGACGTTAATATTATACCTCTCCCCAGTACCCATTCGTCTGTTGGCGGGGCTTTGAATACACCGACTGCATCCTTTACAGAGGAATAAAATCCCCGCCAAAAGTTGTCATGGGTATGAAACTAAACTGCATCCTGTGGTGAGGTTCCAATTCTGGACCACTGGGAAGTATGGAGTACCCCTTCATTGCCATTACTTTCAAGTCCACTCTGACCCGGAGTGGTAGTATCTGTAAGGGTGTCATCCATGGGTCAATTATTAGTTTGACAATTATTTGATAGAAGTACTTGAAATCATATAACTATTTATCAACAAATGAGGTGTATTATTAAAAAGGAATAGTTACTTGAAAACCTACAATTGTATATAAATCCTTAGTATTAGTTAGGAACACTTGAAACCATATAGATGTATGCAAATTATTCGTATTTGATAGGAATAAATGATAACATATAACGATGTGCAAACAAAATATCATTATAGACAAATAAAAAGGAATTGTTGTTTAAAAAAAGATTTCAATGAAACATTAAAAAATATATATAGTCAAATATCTAAATTTAGATCAAATTTCGATATTAAGTAACACAGAGTTTAAATGCCGTTAAACCAAATCAAAACCTAGTATTCAGATTATTGTGACTAGTGTCGGTGAAATAAATCTCCCTTGTACATATGTTATAACACGTCACCTTATTACCTACATTATAACGGCTGCCTCATTATTATTATTATTATTATTATTATTATTATTATTATCATCTTCACTTCTTGTAAGGTTTTCATACTAGCGTTAGCTGGTGGCTTTTACTCTTCTGAGTATTCTAGCAGATCGTAACAATATTGTTTGGGTGGCCTCGATTCTTTTTCTGATATTTAATTCGCCCAGACTCTTTTCCAATCTCTTAGGGACCATTTCAAAGGCATCAATTACAATTGGGACGAATTTTACCCTCATGTTCCACAGTTGTTTCAGTTCCCTGTCCAGGTATTTTACTGGAGGCGGAGGGACTGTGAGTCTCCTCAGGTCTCCAGTGCTCTTTTGGGTATTCTAGCTGTCCTTTATTATTATTATTATTATTATTATTATTACATAATGTTGCTTACAGTATATAATGAGCTATTGAAATATCACTTAGGTTTATTTGTATTCGTTGTATAGTAAAGTTTCAAGCGAAAAAGCCTGTTCTCAGTTTTGTATTCAGTCTCTATTTTACAAAAGGTTAATCTGGGTAGCTTTGTACACATCAAATATTATGATTATTCTTAATTATTAACGCGTATAAAAGAGGCATTATGTCTCTTAATTCTTGAATAAATTTAAAGAAAAACCTTCTATTCTTTCTTTCCTTTTCTTTATTTCGTCTTTAAGTAGATGGGATTTTCTACTTCGTTTAAAAGAGAAACGCTTCGTAAGGTCGTTAACAAGCTGTGTCTGACTTTAACAGTGAGGTTAACCGGCCGTGTCCGTACGAGACGTTTCCTCCTAGATACAATCAGTCGTCGTAATGGCGACTTCCAACCAAAGAACGAAGTTACGAAACGCACTCAGCCTATTTAATCATGTATCCATCTTGGAATTTTAGTCAGCGAGTCAATTGTAGATTTGAAAGAAAGAAAAAAAAACAAAAACAAAAAAGAATAGCAGATGCACATAATGGATAGAATTCACTAATCACCCCCCATAAAAAAACAAAACCCCAGGTCCAAGCAGATTTGGGCCATGGACGAACACCCATGTTCAAGTCACGTTCTGGTCTCGCGATTTCGCACTTTTCTCCGACAAGGCGCGGGAAAAACAATACGATCGTAATGAATATGATTTGACGTCGTCATAAGCGAATTTACAATTCACGGACGGTGATATCTTTCAGTGATATCAAATAGTCAGTTGTTTGTTCTTGTGTTCAACCGAGGAATATCGAATGTCTCGGTTTGCCTCTCTCTGTTTCTCGTATCAGCATAATCTAATCCGTTTCTTTCTAGGAAGATGGCCCGTTCGATGATCGGCCAAGTTGAAAGACTTTCAGTTTCATAGAACTCTAGAATATCACAACGCTCAACACAATGTGTCTTTGGGGAATGATTCCAAAACCGTTTTCTATAACTAATGAACATCTTAAATACGTTTGCACGAAACGAGAAACCCTCAACATGTGGAAGTGTGTTTTAAAAAAATAGAGGAAGAATATAGTTATTTACTAAGCTTAGCTTAGGTGTGGCATAAGGCCAGAAATATAGAGCACCCGCTGAGAGCCAAACACTCCGAGAATTGTCTGCAAATTTAGTTTGCTAATCATTATGCAACGTGAGATGTGCACAGAGGAAAAAATATATACATTTTTTAAATGTTTCAGACATTTTATGTTGCTGTATTTTGCAGAGTGTATTGGTTTTATAAAAGTGCTGGAGTGTAATGGTTATCGTCGTAGGTAGTAGACCTGGGTATCCGAGTTGAAATCCTGAACAAGGTTGTTTGCATTTCACATGTAAATAAAGTCTTCGGTGTGGCCTCAGCCAGTCAAAGAGGGAATTTATCCCCTTTACACTGGCGCTAGTCCAAGGAGATTGTTTTGACATCTGCGTCGGACCAGCACACCTACCATAAGCTCCTCACTTTACCGCACAGATCCCTGTGCTACTCATACTCTGAGTTGATGAGGGCCGGTATTGAACGCGGAACCTTGTGGTTCCTAGTCGGACGCTCTACCGACTGAGCTAAACCGGCCGCTAAAAGGTATGAAAAAAACTATTCTCCCTCCAGCTATAGATAACTAGTAGGACAGTCTGGGCTCTTTAATCTAAGCATGGCAACCGGTCTAAGGAAAGGGAAACTCTGAATTTATGCCCCCCTCATGCTATTCCTGTACAAGACATGCTGCATAAGTAGCTCACCCACGATCAAACCAGGTCACGTGACTTGTGAGAGATTGGTTTTATAATTGCAAAGCGGAATAAGATCAAATTGTGAACGGGGTTTTCATTTCAAGGTCGCAGTTTTAAAAAAAAATGAGGTTAAATGATTTTTTTTTTTTTTAAATTAAGAAATTGAAAGGTAACCCATTCAAAAAATAGCTTATGATGGTTTCAATTTTTAGAAAAAATCATTTTGGCGAAATGGCTTTTATAGCTTTATTCATTTTAAAACAACGCATAAAACGATATCGATCTATTCGGCTGTGATTGGTGAACGACGACAGGTGAGGCTGGGGATGGGCTAGAACAGAAGTAATCGAGGTTATCTTTTTAATCACAGAAAAGAAAAGAAAAAACAATAAAAAAGGAGGTTTTGCTTTGCTTTTGAAGAAACCGGTGCATCAGGGTTACGGATTGTAATTTTCACGGCGGCTCCTTCTTTTGCTCTGTTCTTTTGTCGCCTCCTTCTCCCCCTTTCAACCTATTTTACAAATTTTGTTTTTTTAATAGTTTTTCAATTCAGTTTGAAAATCAATTCTTCGGGATATTTCGATTAACATCCGGAATAGATTTTTCTACTTCTATTAACTTAAAACATGCCCTGTCATTCCGGGGGGTCGGAACGAGGATAGGGGTTAGAAATGGGGGCGTCGGAAACCCGTAAAATATTTTGACCTAGAGTACTCAATGAAAATAGAGAAACAATTATTTCTCGCTTTCGCATACCATTTTTCCTTTCTATCCTTTTAATACTTTCTAAAATAAACACAGTGAATGGTAAGAGTGTGTGTGTTTGTGTGTGTGTGTGTGTGTGTTTACGGTGAGTTCAAGCTAAGTTAAGTAGGTATTTACACAACCCGTTCGCCATGGGAAGAATTATTGAGAATATAACGTAAAGGATTATTGAGAATATAACGTAAATAACTAAGGGAATTGTTACGTTGGTGGTGACACAATCTCCACTATAATAGGATATAGGAAAGACATGGACTGATATTGAAAGGTTATCGATCATATGGAAATCTGATCAGTTTTGTTTGAGTATTTTAAGTAGGGATACATTCTCACTTGAAGCCCCCCCCCAAAAAAAAAAAAAAAAAAAAACAAACAAACAATTAGCTCAAGGGACCTATGTGTGGGTGGATATGCTAGAAATTTGTCAATCTTTTGAATGGCAAAACTGAAATTAGTCTGATTCACATGCCAGGTAGCAATATCTCATCTACAGAAAATGATGTTAATGTACATATAGGAAAGGTATGAACTGCTATAGATAGGTTATCGACCATACGGAAATCTGACCAGTTTTGCTAAGTATTTCAAGTAGGGGTACATTCTCACTTGACGAAAAAAAGAAACACTAGCACAGTTGAGCTTATGTGTGGGTGGATATGCTAGAAATACGTCAATCTTTTTAAAAGGACAAAAATAAGGCAGAGAATGAGAGACGTAGGTTAACGAACTTCAACTGCCGAAATAGAATTAGCTGCAATGTTGATGATGTCAAAACTTGTCTTTTCTATTTTGCTGTTTACAACATGAAAGTGATTTCTCGGGTAGAATTATTGCTACCGCCGCCGTTGTTGTTACTGTCGTCACTCTTGTTATTCTAGCAGGGAGTTCGACTAATCTTTTTCGTTTAAAGAGGGTTTTGAGTGGGGCGCCATTATCTAAATTCTTGCCCTCTTCTACTTTAGCATCTTCTCAGTAGCTAGACACAAAACGACGTTCAAGTGTATAAAGCATTTTTGTTCTGCCTTTTATATATATATATATATATATATATATATATATATATATATATATATATATATATAATGACTTGTATATTTTGTTTATTTTTAACACTTTCTTCCGACAAGCTACCACAAATTCCACTTTTTCTTACTGTATTTACCTTGACTATTTACGATCGTCTCGACTACCAAAGCGATTTCGTTCAACAGCGCATATATTATGTGTTTCCTCACAGAATTTAGATATGTTGTCTTTACTCACGGTTCCCTTCCTCGTTGCAATCTCTTTCTTTTCACTCCTTCTCTTTATCTACCTCGTTCTATCGCTTCTGTGTCTCGATCTGGTTCTTCTCGCTTTCCTTTCTCAACCCTCTCCTTGCTCTCAACCCCGTCTTTGCTCTCCTTGCTCTCAACCCCGTCTTTGCTCTCCTTATTCTCAACCCCGTCTTTGCTCTCCTTATTCTCAACCCCGTCTTGGCTCTCCTTATTCTCAACCCCGCTCTCTTGCTCTTTGCTCTTCTTATTCTCAACCCCTCTCTTTGCTCTCCCTTTTCTCACCCTCTTTGCTCTCCCTTTTTCTCAACCCTCTTTTGCCTCCTTTTCTCAACCCTCTTGCACTCCCTTTTTTCTCAACCCTCTTTGCTCTCCTTTTTTCTCAACCCTCTCTTTGCTCTCCTTTTCTCAACCCCTCTCTTGCTCTCCTTTTTTTCTCAACCCTCTCTTTGCTCTCCCTTTTTTCTCAACCCTCTCTTTTGCTCTTTTTACACTAACTCAGCACGAGCTTGGACCTAATGCTAGGTGTGGTACTCCACCTCAGATGCAAAAATAATTTTCCTGGTAAATTTTTCTACACCTCTCCACTGCCTTCAGCAGTTTCTCTCATCTCTCTCTCTCTCTTTCAACCATCATCTCTAATTCACATACTTTCCCTTCTCCTATCTTTCTTAAATCAACTCTGTCTCTCCTCTTTCTTTTGCAATGTAATCTCTACCTTTCCCCTTCAATTCTATCCTTTATTCTTTTTTGGGATTTATTCTCCTTCTATCACACTTCTCCTATTTTAACTGTTACTTAATTCGGAAATATCATTTTTTTTCTCCCTGTGACAATTCCCCTTAAGTAGTCGTAATGGTACAAGGAAGCGACGTTTTTACCATATGAACTAGAGGACATATCCCCTTGTGAGCTCCGTATGTAGATCGCTTTCGGCTGGCCTCGTTTCTTGCGAAGATCGTCCCTATTTTATTTTCCGGTGCCAGCCCCTGCCTCCGCCTACAACTAATTTCTAGGCAAAGCGTTTCCACGTGACTCTTATGACAAATTGGCGCCTTATGCTGGAGACTTTCAAAGACTTGTGTCAGGAGAGAGTGGTTTGCCTCCGGCTCCAACCAACTCCTTGATTAATGTATTTTTATGTCTGAGATTTTTACTATTCCCGTATAATATATATATATATATATATATATATATATATATATATATATATATATATCGATTGTGTGCCGGTATTCTACAAAAATGATCACCAAAACAATATTTTTTCGCCTCAAAGAACCTTCTTTGTAGTCTATCATTTTTCCTTAAGGAATTATTTGCCAATTTTTCTTATATAGCTTATTAGAATATATAAGATTGAATAACCTTGAGTTCTTTTTGTTTATTTTGTTTATTGATTATTTTTAACGGCATATCAACCCATCTAGGGTTATTTTTTGACTAGAGGTTAAATAATTACGTTCATTGAACATTTATATTTATTTTATTTTTTTTTTTTGTATTCATTTTTGTTTTGCTTTCTTTTTTGCACAATGTACTATCAAATACAAATATATTTAAACATATCTATTTGACACATGGGACCATAACAAATAAATAAGAGTGGACATGGGACTAATGACTAATGAGTCACCATCATATATAGTATAAATCATAACATCTTTTGGGGATAACTCTTACTTTATTACAGGAGATACAGTTAGGGTATTTATTCTGTCGATAGGGTAAAGAATAAAAGGTTCTCTCTCTCTCTCTCTCTCTCTATATATATATATATATATATATATATATATATATATATATATATATATATATATATATATATTATATATAATGATTAGTATGCTATATTTATAAGTAAAGATTTCTCAATATCATTCATAGTGCACGTATCTCTAAGTTAGGATAGCGTGGACATGAAGTCAATGACTTTGGTGACTCAGACTTATATTAAAAATCGTATAGGCAAGAAACTAAGAAACTGTCAGTTACCAAACGCCGTTGACACCGCTACTTTAACTTATATATATATATCTATAATGTGTGTGTGTTTGTGTGTATACATGACCCAATTCTTAACAAGCTCTTTCGGAAAAGGGGAACAAATCATTTTTAGGGGTTAGGAAAAAAACGACATCTGGAACTAGGGAATTTTAATGTTTGGATTTTATACCTTCCTTCCTAAAAATAGAAATGAAATTCAAATCTACTTCCATGATGAATAAAAGAATCTGGAAAATCGTTTTAGTCGACCAGATATACATTTTGGATTTACCAGCGAAACCAAAACCAAAACAAAAAACGTCTTATTATAATTTAGCCAATGTTTTGACTTCCATAATCCAATTCTAATCCCGAGTTGTAAGAGGATAAAATAAAAGAGCCACAAATTGTTAATCACTTTGTATAAAGTAGTCTGTGGAGTGGCCTATTGTCAGTACCAGCGAGGGAGTCTATCCCCCCTTCACTGGCGCTAGATTTTTTGATGAGGTGGAGCTACACTTACCGTCAGCTCACGGAGCTTGACCGCATAGATCAGATTGCCAAAGCTGTACTACTCATGCGCTAGGTTGATGGAGACCGGTATCGAATTCGAAACCTTGCAATTTCTAGGTGAATGCTCTGCCGATTGGGCTCAAATGCTTTAATGCTTGAAAATCTGTTTATCATTTGTACGTCTCAGGTCAGATATACAGGGGGTTCCATAATTTTGATATAATTTGAGATATTTCAGAAAGATTGATATAATTTCGTAATCTAATTACTTCACTAATTCTCGTTCAAATGATTATACTTTTACAATTCTTCCTTGAATTTATTACCTATTTATTTGCCCATCACACGACGGTATTGAAATAAATAGCTGAACACATCTCAATTCTTAACAACTCGAAATTTTATGTTTTGTGTTTAAACTCCTTTTCTTTTCCAGTGAATGGAAATTTCTATACCTGGAAAGAAAAAAAAACAAAACATTTAACATACTTTTGAGTCCTTTCTACACATGCAGTTAAAAAGAACATTTGAACAGGAAGTGGTCATGCTATTAGATTACGCAATGATATCAATTTTTCTTAAACACCCCGTACATCTTTATACTCGTGTATTAGTCGGTTTTGTGTATAAGTCAACACTTGATTTATTGTCATAAAGACGTTAATTTATCAAATTAACTTTTGAAGCGAGAGTTCAAGTCCTGGACATGGTTGTTTCCGTTTCACCTCATGTAAAATATTCTTGCAAAAGGCATGAACCAATCTGGTCTCCCCTAAGCTATGGGTAAATAGAAGTATATTCCGAGTTATTTAGCCTTGGTTAGGCAACAAGTCTAGGAACAAGAAACTCTGAATTCAAACCAGATCTACTCTGCTTAAAACTGACCTTTGTGTCACATGCTCCCTGTGGCAGAAGAGTTAGGTACACACATACATACACTCACACTTATATATGATCAATAAGACCCTGGCCTAAAACAGTTATCTAATCACTATTGATCTGAAACTTTCTTTATGATTATGGAATAAGTGTTGTATTCCTCCTATGACAAGAGATGATATTATGTTCAAAACTACTGTACAATAAGGAACTCATTAAGCCACAGGTATATCAATGTATACACACGTATCCATTAATCATATATATTGTAATTTACAATCCTCGTCATTATCTTAATTCCATTCTATTACAAAACAACCTGATCTCTGTTTGAAATAAATTCTCCACCATATTCTTTATGTTCCGGTAATTATGAACTTTTGTTTAGTAAATTAGGGTGTCCCAGAAAAAACAAAACCCACAAATTTTGTAATAAAACTGTTAATTATAACTAGGGGTGTTTGGGTTTGGGTTCCCAGAACCCAAATTATTTATTTTCCCATTAAATTAACCCTAAACCCAAACCTAAAAGCCTAACCCTAACCATAAACCCCCCTAGTTAAAATTAACAGATTTATTACAAAATTTGTGGGTTCTGTTTTTTCTGGGACACCCTAATTTACTAAACAAAAGTTCAGAATTACCTATGTTCCTTTTATACTGATTTTTTGTTTTGGAAGGGAGGGCGCCATATTTTTTCCCCTCGCCAAAATATTCGGTGTTTTTTTTTTTTTTTTTTTTTTTTTTTTTTCCGGCCATCTCTCGTCCAACGTAGAACGACATTTTCCTCTTCAGACTTGTTCGTTTGCTCGCTCGATTGCATTTGTGGTGCCACGTTTCTCTGTCGGCTTTAGTTTGTCGGTGATGTCTCACCCCAGGGGTGGCAGAAGGCTTTCCATCAACCTCCTGTCAGTTCTATTGCGCTCTCTTTTTTTCCGACCAATTCTCCAGGCTCTCAAAAATTATAAGCGAACTGTATACACACACGCATACATACACACACACACACACATATATATATATATATATATATATATATATATATATATCGTGATATTGTTTGGATATATACGCACATCTAATCATGAGTAAAATCATTCGAAAGATGTGCATATACACAAATACCCCTTTTTTTCTCTCCAATTCAATCACCATAATTTCGCGTGTATATATACATACATATATATATATATATATATATATTCTAGACGGAGTGGCCTGTTGTTGGTATCAGCTGGACAGAGAGGGAGTCTATCCACTTTTCGCTAGCACTAGACCAGGGATATTGTTTCTGAGTCTGAGGTGGAGCGCCACACCTATCATCAGTTCCCCACTTTACCACACAGATCAAAGCCGTGCTACTCATTCACTGAGTTGGCGAGGGCCAGTATTGAATCCAGGACCTTGTGGTTCTGAACCGGATGCTCTACCAAGTGAGCTAAACACACACACACACACACACACACACACACACATTAAGAATCCATGAACTGATAATAACTGGAAGAAAGTATTTGAAGATGAAATTCGTTTTTATCGACGATTTCGACATTATTTAAAGATTTTAATGGGTGTGTAAGGGGGGGGTAGTTTAGGCAGGTTTTGTTGTAAGTGTATTCTATTAAAGATGACAAAAGCATTTAGAGTTTATATTTTTGTTAGCCTTTTCCTGTTTGCGGGCAAAATGTCGCAACGTGGATTAAGAGTATTTGGTAATTGAGAGAAATTTCAACTTTAAATCCTTTTCTATCATTTTTAATATATACTTATATAGCCATGTTTGAAAATTGACTTTGCCGGTTCTATATATATATATATATATATATATATATATATATATATATTTATATTTATTTACTTAGGTTAGCTTAGGAGTAGCACAAGTCCAAGATTATTGGGCTCAGAATCTGAAAATCGAATTAACTGGTCTGCTTGGTTATTTTGCAAAGCATCACATCACGCAGTGGCCTAAATTATATATATATATATATATATATCTCAAAAGTTGCTACCACATTTTCATTGTTGTAGCATTTGTAGAAAAGAGCTCAATATATTTCGTAAGATATAGAGCATTCATAGTTGTAGAAAAACTTACTACAACTAATATATATATATATATATTATATATATATATATATATATATATGAGAGAAATAACACCTTTCACTTTGTTACATACATGTACATGCAAACCCTTCCTATAAATATGTTGGACTACACACAGGCAGGCACGTCTATATAAACTAGGTTCCCAGATGTTTTTCTCTTTCACGTGGTTTTCAGGTTCATTTTTATCCAATCAAATTTGAAGACTCGATGGAAGTAGATTGATAAATGTGTTAAACAGAGACATAACCTGTTCAGTTGTATGAAACCCCTTCAAACAAAAACATTCATCTTTTTGATTCGTACTGAAAGGAGATTAAAACCCTAGACAGAAGCAATAAGTGTCCTAAGTATTTACAGTTGTCTGTGTGTGTTTATAATATATATTTCAAAGCAAAAATAATACTGGATTGGAAATAGTCGTCTGCTTCGGGAAATTGTTTTGTAATTGTGTATTTAAGCGCCAATTTGGAATTGGGAGGTTGATGGTGACGTTTAAGATGTTTGAGCTGACGTAAAGATGAGAGCAAATGATAAGAGAAATTATCTTTTTCTTTCTTTATTTATTTTAATGTTTTAGGACAAATGCGTTTATACTAGAATTTGACTTTAGGATTCAGAAATATTTTCTTATCAAAAAAGCTTGCTCAAATAGGTTTGATCGAATATATACAAGGTGTCAAAAATGTATCACGATTTTTGTACTTTTGACGCACATTGTATTCTGAAAAAAAAAAGGTTCCATTCATTAATTTTTTTTTCCAGAATAGAAGGTGTCAAAAAAGTATACAGTTTAAAGCTGTATTTACTAAGATAGAAATGAAGAATGAACGGAACGTTATTTTTTTCAGAATACAAGGTGTGTCAAAAAGTACAAAAAATCTTGATACATTTTTGACACACATTGTATATATATTTCTTTCTCTTTTTTATATTCTAATTTTATGTTTTAATTTGTTAAATAGATATTTTAAATTATTCATCCTCACTGGATGCCCCGTAAAAAAGAAAAAAACAAAGTAAAAATCCCCACTTTAAAAATCCCTAGTGTTAATCCGACTTAGTGGGAAGTTAGAAAAATAATAATAAAAAAATGTTTTAAAAAAAGTTTCTTAAAAGTTAATGAGAAGGAAGAGGAATATATATATATATATATATATATATATATATATATATACATTTGTGTATACAATATAAACAGGTACTCACACAGATATATATGGTGTTATTTTCTCTAGACATTGCCACTGATTAAATGAAGCATTTCAATGCATGGGTCAGTTGTAACTCCACTTTTCGGGGGTCACCGTCTTTAACCCTTTCCTTTCCGTCCGCCCACATAAACTTCCTTCTTTCCAAGTCTAAAGTTGCCCCTTATTTTCAGTCCTAACATTTCTTTTAATGGATGGCCACGTGGTGGGGGATCAGTTCTCCGTTTTTCTTTTTTTAGAGAAAGAAAATTTAGATGTTCTTCCTCAAAAATTCCATCCCAAGAGCTCACTCCCTCAGTTACTCCATCAACTGCACCCATCGACACATTGCCTTGACCCCCTTTTTCCAGTACCTCTTAAATACTTATCCATGATGCAAATATTGGTGAAGGACATATCTTGAAATATACACGGGCAAACTACTACTAATATATATATATACTCTCAATCCGGTTATCTATAGAACTTGCAGCTGTCCTCAGTCAGAACCTTTTTTTTTATTTTCTACTTCACTCCTCCCCCATGATTAGCCTCTGTGTTATATATATATATATATACATTCAAAGAAAGAAAAACTTAACAAACCGTCACCACGTTATATTTTTATTTCATTTTAAATATTGCTCTGTATATAATTTAATTTATTGATTATTATACATTGAGTTCTTTTTAGGGATTTATAAAAATTCTTGTATAAGTATATATGGTTGCACCTACAAGAGCATACATTAAGGTTGTACAGTTAGATTTCGATGATCCCAAATAAAATCATCCCTTACTTACCAGTCATTTAGTTTTATATATATATATATATATATATATATGATCGTTTTTCTCCTAAAACTTATTCTAACCCATCCACCCCACTGTTGACTATTTTCTCCTTGCTTCAGCCCTTCCAGCTCCAATTCCTCCGTGCTCATGGCATTGCTTACCCCCCTTGGTGTCTCGTTCTTGAATCCGAGCAAAATCTACGCAAAAACCTTCCTGCCTTTGATGGTCTATATTTGGATATTTATTTTTATTTGTTTTGCCCCCTACCCACTTACCTCTTCATTTTTTTTTTGTTACCGGCCTTGTTCTCTTGATGTTTGAAGTTTTGGTTCTTCTCTACCCACCCACTCGTACGGTCAATGTTCAGATGCTATCATAACCCTACCCCTCAAACAAAAAGTAACCCCATAATTCTCTGTACTATTTTTGGAACATTTTCTAACGTATCAGAACAGTGCATTTTAATTACTTCTTTCAATATCTTCATGTACACAGACGTTGACAAGATACGAACAGTGCATTGTGATAAAAGAATACATTTTGTAAAATAACCAGAAAATATTTACTCATTTAGTCGATACA
This sequence comes from Doryteuthis pealeii, assembly GCA_023376005.1. NCBI lineage: Eukaryota > Metazoa > Mollusca > Cephalopoda > Myopsida > Loliginidae > Doryteuthis > Doryteuthis pealeii. Next base: position 76,093,582 of record CM042143.1, read on the forward strand.
AAGGAGAAGCTGAAACACCATCGAAAACATCACTATAATTACATAGAATATCATAGATGGACTGATTTTAAGGGCATGCCAATCCATCTAGAGTTATTTCATGCTTCGAGGTTATGTACATTCATATTTACATTTCATGTTTTCTTTAGAATTTCTGTTTTTGTGCACACGGTCCTATCGAATTCAAATATTTTAAATAAATCTTTTTAACTCACAGATGGAACCTAACAAGAACTAGGTCAGAGTAAACAGGGAGTAATATCAATGAAGGGGTACTCCACACATATCCAGAACTGGAGTATCACCATCAGATGTAGTTTAGTGTCATACTCAGGACCTTTCTTTTTTTGGGTTGTCCTACCCCCTGCAGGGGATACAGTCATCCTATTCTAAACCCTGCTGATAGGGTTCGGAACATTAGCGAGTATATTTCATAGGAAGAAACAGTTTCATGCATTATGGCTTCGTTTATAGTGGCCAAACATTGCAGATGAATAAATTGATCCACTTTAAAATGGACTTTAAAGACTTCAAACGGTGTCTATTTCATTGAACAGAGTTTGACAAGATACGATAGTATCTATACTGTTTATAAATAAATTCACTTAAAAGCCACCCATATTGGCCATTAAGTTCATCGAGATTCGTGTCTTAGAATTTATGTTCTATTTCTACGTGAATGAAAAAGGGGAAGTATTTGACATGATCAAATCCCACTGAAAGCATCGGTCTCTGTTAAATCAAAAAAGTTAATCTGAAATCTGTTTGTTCAGTAATTAAATGGGTGACCACTCATGAACACTACGTAATGTAAGCAATGCGAGCTATAATAGGAAAAGGTTACTAAATGCTAGATATCGAGTACTTACACCTGTTGTTGTTTACTGTCTTAATGAATTGTGATGATCAGTTTTTTTATTGATAGAATGAATTTGGTCTCCAATTAGTTTGAATACAACTTTTTTCTTCTTTTTTTTCTCGGTATATAGATGAAATATTGGCCTAAAAAATTGCAAATCTTTTTTTTATGAATAAATGAATTATCTACAACTGATGAGCAAGGAATAAAGTTTTCTTTAGTCTTTTCTTGTTGTACAGAAGCAAACGATTATAACAATAAATTTTAGTATACAATTGCATATGACAAGCTATTACAGTTATATAACGTAGAACAAATCAGCTAGTTATCTATAACTAACTGATTAAAGTCTTCAGAAAGTAGTTACCTTTTACCAAAGAGAATATTTAAGCTAAATTTAAACATTATTATTAAAAAATGTAATCACTTCACTTTTTTAGCGGGAAAGCGAACTTACGATTCTGCGTTGAAAGAAGCTTGGGGTTTTGTTTCTAAATGTTCTGACACTTATGAAATGTACTAATGATCGAAATAAAAATCTGTAGGTTCTATATTTGGTAAGTATGAAGAATGTGGAATAAACTCTCATCTTAAAGATTTTTATTTTTGGGGGGTTTGTTGGGATATAGTAGTAGAAAATGAAAGTGATTGCATTTTTAATGATAATCTTTAAATAAATGTAACTTACATTTGTTTCTATATCCTCTTTCAATACACCTCGTATAACACAATACGAGTATTTTAATCTACGCATCGACAATTATCAGAAAATCCAATAAAATCGACATCTATATAACACAAGCTGTAACACTTTCCAACGTACACATGTATAACAAAAAAGCTATATGCATATACATACACAATAAAAGCTGCAATACATTACAGTACATATTAACTTACATACATACATATTAACTTACAAGTAGAAGACACAGTTATTTAAATGTTGTAGTATTTGTTTTTTATCGTCTGTTATTATGTATATATGTGTGTGCGTGCATGTGAGTGTGTGTATGTATGTATGTGCCGAGCTTCTTCAAATAATACTGAATTCTCTTAAATGTTCTGAGTGAGTACACGTGTGTACATATACTCTCCAGATAAGTGAAGAAGCGGTAGATTTTAGAAGTATATTTGTCTAGTTTAGATGGACACCTGTTCAGGGAGACAATTCTCTTGTTTTGCTTTTTGTCACTGTATTTATTTACCTAACAGCAATTTCGCATAAATAGTCTTCAGGAAAGGCATGAATCCAAATTTCCCCGTGCTCTTTTCCATCACGTGATATCACAAACGATCTCGTTAGCACGCCAAGATGTTTGACGGAAAACCACTCTCTGCTAAATATTCTTCCAGACCAAGGAGTTGAAAAAAAAAGCTGTTACTTTTATAGCTAACCTCGGCAGGAATCCCAACATAATCATTATGAATTTGGCATTAAATAACCCACGAAGGTTTATATGCCAGTAAACAATTATACCAAATCTGAAGAAGACCGGGGCATACAACAGTCGGATAAATTTTATATATATATATATATATATAGAGAGAGATGTGTACTAAAGATGACAGTAGTAAGATGAAGTTATTGGTCAAAATGTACAAGTATTGAAATATTTTTTTTCTGCAAATAAATCTGAAATATTAAATTCCGGAAATGCAATATTTATAGTTGATATAAACATCTTAAATAAAATTCTAAATGAATACAGTGAAAAAAGCAAACCCCTTCAATTAGAAGAGTTAACTCCCTTGAACAGACAACTAAAGAGAATAAATGAAAAAAAAAAAAAAAAAGAAAGAAAGAAAGAAAAAGAAAAACTAGATGTGTCTTGTCTATAACTTTAAGAATAACATTCCAATTCTTTTTTTATTTCAGAAAACTGAATCTCGTCTTTTTGTTTTTGGTATTGCCTACATAATGTTTCGCCTGATCCGTTCTATAGCCTTCATCAAATGCATTGTTAGTATCCAAATGAGGGTCTTTTTTCCAGCAGTGTGAAAAAATGTAGAAATTCTAGAATCTGCACAATAGGTTTGCTTGTTGTGGTGCAAAATTTAACCAAGCAAAATTCAATTTCGGTCTCGTGCCAAATCTATGCTAAGCTTAGCTTAAACCTCAGTATCTCATGTGGTGCAATGGTTAGCAAGCTAGACTAGCAGATCATTGTTTATGAGTTCGATTCTCGCTCATACCTCCACTTTAATCTTCTACCGGGCAATGTTCTCAAACTTTTTGTTGAGCAAATACCCCATGGTATTATAGGGTAGATCGATTTTTCATTTTAAAAAAAAATCAAATTGTCCATCTATGCGAAAGTTGTGTATTAGTATACTGAATACTGATACTAAAATTTAGATCTTTTACTTGCACCATTGTTTGAGGAAATAGCATCAAAGATCGTCTACTAAAATCCACAAAAAGTCCTTGTTTTTACAACATTTGGCCTGGAAATTGGCTAGAAAATTTACTGTTTTCAATATTTAAATCAGAAAATGTTATGTATTATTAAAATAAAACCAATTAAATATTATAAATAGAATTCAAATCTGAAAAAATTTTCTAACCAATTTCTAGCCAAATGTTGTAAAAACAAGGATTTTTGGAATTTTATCAAACGATCTTTGACGCTATTTCCTCAAACAATGGTGCAAGTAAAATATCTAATTTTTGGTATCAGCATTCAGTATACTAATACACAACTTTCGCATAGATGGACAATTTGGTATTTTAAAAAGTGAAAAATCGACCTACCCCAGTGTTGCAATCCGTACGAAATTGACTGATGTAACCGGCAGATTGGCATATGTACACAGTTCCCTTCCCTAATAATGCCCTCTACCAATTATCTAGCCCTTTTCCCAGAGGAGGTGATATTTACACTTTTCTCACTCTCCCCAGATAATGTTCACTTTGCCAGATTTACCCACTTTGGTTACGTTTTTATGTCCCTTTGAATATGATATTAACAGAACGGCTCATGTTCTTGTTCACATCTGCAAGGGATGTGTTCTCAGAGTTTTCTTTCTCCGATGGAACACCACTCTAAAGTAATTTCGATACTCTTGACCGCCCGGTCAGCAGGGAGCTACAATACGCCGACGGCATCTTTTGCGGAGTGCTAAAAAAGATGTTTAAGATAATTACCCTTTTAAAATGTGTTTGTACGGTAGATAATTGGAGACTATACTTGTTAAACTGAGTTTGACATAAAAAAAACCAACTAGGGTTGACGTGCCGTAAAACCAACTAACTAACAAACAAAACTCGCTTGATCTGTTTTGTTGCAGTTCTTGCAATGTTTTCTGTGGCAATATGATTATTATATAGGGTGTTCTACTGTTCATCTAAACAAACTGTCGTGGTTTAGTTTGTTTAACGGCATATCAAACCCTGATGTGTTAATTGAGGCAATTCGCACACATCTATATGGTTTAAGGTATTCCCATCTAATAGAATAATTTTCAATCAGATCTATTTGAACCCTGTATGGGATCTTAATACGTACTTCCATCCCCATTCAGTTGGTTGGTTGTGTTTTCGGGTCATTTAATATCGAATCAAGTCATTTTCATATCAGGTTGCTAATAGTATCTGATATAGCTTAAATTGCCACATATCTAAATATGGAACAGGCTCAATCTCGCTGATCTAGCGGGAACCGGTGCTTTCAACGAGACTTAACCGTTAGCAGTTTAGAGTTGATCTGAGAGTGATGGTAACGAGTTGTACTCCACACTTTTCAGACCCCGGGAACTGAAGCCTCCCTACCGAATGCATTTTAGCATCATAAACAGGACAACACAGTTTGCTTGGTTTGCCGCTCTATAGGTGGTATAGTCGGTGTATTAAAAATCCCGGTATCCAGGGCGGAAACTATTAAAAATGGGTAGGTGTTGCATTGGGGGTAAAAAGGACTATTAATATTCCGTTATTATTTCCATAGTGGATTGATAGGACGAAATGCTATTTTTTGGCAATATTTAAAACAGAAGGAGGGGCTCAGTTTCTGAAATTGAATTTGGAATTAGAGAGATGTGTGTTTTCGACTTTATTGCAACTTTATTCATTTTGTCTACACAGTGATCAATGGCTCCAAACATAATGACACCTTTACAGGATTTTATGAAGCAACAGAAGGTACGTAACAAAAATATCCAGAAATCCACTACGTGTCCACAAACGTTGACCACTTTATAGAGGGAATCTGTGTGACTGCGTGCGTGTCTACTATGTGTGATCCGGATATGCTTACTTTTTTTAAATGCACGGCTTCCTTTCTCACTAGATTGGGTTGTAAAGATTTTCTTTTTCTTATCAAAAATATTCAACGATAAAACCGTATACTTTTGTCAGTAACTAATGTCTTGAATCTTGACCACTGACAATCCCTACTTCCCTGATTTCAATACATTTCTATAGTAGAATAATTCTCAGTACATTTCTATAGTAGAATAATTCTCAGTACATTTCTATAGCAGAATAATTTTCAGTACATTTCTATAGCAGAATAATTTTCAGTACATTTCTATAGCAGAATAATTTTCAGTACATTTCTATAGTAGAATAATTCTCAGTACATTTCTATAGTAGAATAAATTTCAGTACATTTCTATAGTAGAATAATTTTCAGTACATTTCTATAGTAGAATAATTTTCAGTACATTTCTATAGTAGAATAATTTTCAGTACATTTCTATAGTAGAATAATTTTCAGTACATTCTATAGTAGAATAATTCTCAGTACATTTCTATAGCAGAATAATTTCAGTACATTTCTATAGCAGAATAATTTCAGTACATTTCTATAGCAGAATAATAATCTTCAGTACATTTCTATAGCAGAATAATTTTCAGTACATTTCTATAGCAGAATTATATTTAATGAATTTATAAAGATAAAAATCATTAAAGAAACAATATTTGAATGTCTTTCTATAGTAAAATTGTTCAATGGATTCTTTAAGTAAGATTAGTACAGAATCTCACTGATAAATAAAGCGAAAATTCTTCCAAGCTGTACTATGTCAATGCTACCACTTGAACTCTAACGAAATACTTAGAGAAAAAAATAGACGAGAGCTACCTAAGAATGCTGCGTGCTGTCTTGAACAAATCTTGGAAGCAGCACTTACCTATCAATACGTAGGTGTCTATGGGAGTTCTCCTGTGTTTCTCCAGTAATGTCCAGTATATGTCCACCATTCCTCTTACTGGGGTGGTTTGTGTGACAGGGGGAAAGTGACCGTACAGCTGTTTTCCTGTAGGATGCTGTTTCCAAGATTTGTTGCAGACAGATGAGGCATCCTTGTATAGCTCCCATTTCGCTATTTCTCTAAGCGCATCGCTAGCATTCAAGTGGTGCAGCCATACAGTAGCACTGCTACTTTTGGCTGTATTAAATACTCGCTTCGTAAATATCATTATAGAATATAACTAAAGATTATCGTTAAAGAAAAATGTTGAATCTGACTTTAATCAGCTGTTTAATTTTTATGTATCTATTTATATTCTTTTTTATTTTGTCTTAAAATAAGTTTTGTTAAAAACGGAGATATATATTTAGGTGTAATCTAAATATTTGGAGTTTTGATTTGTCTGATACATTCAGGATTTTTTCTCGGTCTTAAGTCAAGTTATAAATATTTTCGTTTATAATGGTTTGCGATACCAAATAAATACATACACCTTATATTAATATATATATATATATATATATATGTATATTATTTTTTATTGATATGCCGACACGTGTTTCGACCAAGAGTTGTCCTTGTATGCATTGTATTCTATGTTAGTATTATTTTAAATGCAATATGAAATAATTATAAAGAATAAAATAATACTAAATAGAATACAATGTATAGAAGGATAAACCTTTGGTTGAAACCCGTGTCGGCATCTCAATAAATAATTTTTATTTATACATTTTCTTTCCATTAATCTTTCAACATAATTTCTAGTTCACTTCCATTTTTCTCACTTACGCACACACACACACACACACACACACACATATATATATATATATATATATATATATATATATATATATATATTATGGTAGTATCTTGCCAGAATATATCCCGAAATTGACCCCATTTATACATCTTGCCCATAACTGTACACGTGATTTACCTCAAGATCAACAGACTGTTTATCTTATGTATGTCACACCAAGGGAAAGGCCCAGTACAGTGGTCGTTGGGAACCAGGCACAAATGACAAAAGTTAAGACCAAAAAGCATCGTGCAATAAAAGCAATTAGTTTTAATTATCTCGGCATCACAATTGCTTATTACCAGCCGAGCGAACTACCTCACCCTTTCGGCGTCCCTGCCTCAGCCACCGCCGCCATAACGGGAGCGCATCGAATTACAAAACATTAAGTTTTAACCTGACCTTCTTTTTTTTTTTTTTTTTTCATCTAAACTTATCGTTCTTCTTACGTTCCTGCCAATTTCTTGGAAAAAAAACCCACAAAAAAAAAAAAAAAAAAAAAAAAAAAAAAAACTGTCAACCCTTCGCTGCTTGCTTGCCTTTTTTTTTTTTTTGCTTTGCTTTGCTTAAGACAAGGCAAAATCTCGTTTCAAGGTTATATCCCAATCCAGAAACGCCAAATGAGGATTAACTCTTTGCTAACTATAACTCTTTGCCTACCAACTTCATTCCATGGCTATACCACATTTTCTTGTTATTTTTTTTTTTTACCTGTATGATGGGATATTTTAAAATTCACTATCTATTCACCTCAGAACTCAGTCTATACAAATAAAGTCCTATTATTATTACTATAAAAAAAAAAAAAAAAAAAAACGCTTTCAGGGTGTGTAAAAATTATTTTTTGAAAGGTATTGCTGAGGAGTTGGAGTTAAAGATTCAATGTCAGAGAGTTTGTACCAGAAGTAAGTAAAAGCATCAAATTTATTAAAGAAGTAAACAAAACAAAAAATAGATAAATAAATAGAATAAAATAAAACAATTTGAAATGGAAACTTCCTTCTGATAATTTTAAATATATATTAAAATAAAACAAACTGTATATAAATATATGATACAGGACATGTATTAATTAAAACTTGTTTTGAAAAAGCAATGATAACCGTCTAAGGTTGCATGCTTAAATTTTGAGTGTATTTATTCGGTTATGACGATTTTGAGTAATTTAACGTAAGCAGTAAGGTAGTTTCGGTTTCACACAAATAGGCCTAATCTCCATTATTAGTAGGTTATTGTAATCGGAGTTCTTTAGGTGACGCGTGCGAGAACTGATCCAACTGTTTACGGTAGGATCCCAGTGGCAGGAGAGCCGATGTGAGCGGTTTAAAATAACAAATAGTTCATTTTTTTCAAATAATGACATGATTGTTTTTTTGCACATCTATCAATGATAGAAGTGTCATGATTATTTAAAAAAAAAAATGATGAGACAACAGTCCGAAAAATCAAAATATTCCATATGAAGCCTCATCTAAAAAATTCAGACTAAAAACATAGCCTTGTGACTATTGTTTCTTAAGAAAAGCAGGGAAGTGATGGTGGTCGCCTGTTGATTTAACCGGGAGACCTCAGAACTGTGGCGACTTTTTGGCATAAAAATGCCATATATATGTCTTTCTATTCTGATGATGAGGGAGGAGAAATGCAAAACTCCTACTCCCGTTCACAACGCCCGCTGTTTCCTTTTGTTACCCTCATTAATGTCTAGAAATTGTTTGCGATGATTGACCCTGTCAGTATATGTTGTATACTCAAACGTAGAATATTTCAGTATACTAGTACATACAAATAATTAGTTCCCAGCAGAGTACTAAGAATTGGTATTACAATTCTCGTAAAGTGTTTCGTAAGTTTGTATTTACCTTAAATCCTTGCCTGCTTTAAACTGCTCCAGCGGCTCTCAAACAACACCTAATAAAAGTACAAAAACTGATGGTTAGTTCATTATAACTGAGCAGAAGAACTCTGATTACAATAATAATAGGACTTTATTTGTATAGAATGAGTTCTGAGGTGAATAAAGAACTTTAAAATATCCCATCATACAGGTAAAAAAATACCAAGAAAATTTAGTACAGCCGTGATTCCATCGGTATTTCCCTTTTGAGGCGCCTCAGGCACTGGGCAATAAATCCAAACCCTGCCGCTTTTATACGAGAGCATAGGTGCTGCTTGTGGGGACTGCCCCTGGGATCACGTGGTTAATTAAACTCTGAAGTCTAAAGGCCGAAGCATCTAAACCAGAGAATGTCTCCGTAAGTTTCTTCGACTGCTCTAAACAGCAGTAAACAAGTAGTCATCGACCAGTTCATTTACTCTCAGAGGTTCAACGCTTCCTCAACGACGTGGTATGGAGCTGGTATGATATGGGCATACAAAAAACTGCCGTATTGCCTACAAAAATACACTAACCAAAATGGCGATTATATAGAAAAATAGATAGATGCTGAAACTTTAGACTTGTGTAAAATCATCGATATTGAAATAAAAAAAAAACGTTTCTGTGATTTCTAAATATTTTATCCTTTAGGTTTACACTCGTAGATCTCTTTTTTTCTTTGTTTTTCTATCTTAATTTTTCACATTTTTCTCTATTTTCTCTCTAGTTTTTTTATTACTTTTTCTTTTTCTTCTCTCTCTCTCTCTCTTCCCTCTTTTTTTCTCTCTCCCCTCTTTTTTTTCTCTCTCTCTCTTTCTTTTTTCTCTCTCTCTCTTCCCTCTCTCTCTCTTCTCTTCCCTCTGTCTCTCTCTCTTCCCTCTGTCTCTCTCTCTTCCCTCTGTCTCTCTCTCTTCCCTCTTTCTCTCTCTCTTCCCTCTTTCTCTCTCTCTTTCCTCTTTCTCTCTCTCTCTCTTTCCCTTTCTCTCTCTCTCTCTCTTTCTCTCTTTCTCTCTCTCTCTCTCTCTCTCCTCTCTTCTCTTTCTCTCTCTCACTTTCCTCTCATCTCTCTCTCTTCCCTCTTTTTTCTCTCTCTCTCTTCCCTCTTTTTCTCTCTCTCTCTTTCTTTTTTTTCTCTCTCTCTTCCCTCTTTTTTTTTCTCTCTCTCTCTCTTCTTCCTCTCTTTTTTTTCTCTCTCTCTCTCCCTCTTTTTCCTCTTTCTCTCTCTCTCTCTCTCTCTCTCTCCTCTTTTTTTTTTTCTCTCTCTCTTCCCTCTTTTTTCTCTCTCTCTCTTCCCTCTTTTTTTCTCTCTCTCTCTTCCTCTTTTTTTTCTCTCTCTCTCTTCCCTCTTTTTTTTTCTCTCTCTCTCTTCCCTCTTTTTTTCTCTCTCTCTTCCCTCTTTTTTTCTCTCTCTCTCTTCCTCTTTTTTCTCTCTCTCTCTCTCTTCCTCTTTTTCTCTCTCTCTCTCTCTCTCTTCCTCTCTTTTTTCTCTCTCTCTCTCTCCCTCTTTTTTCTCTCTCTCTCTCTCTCTCTCTCTCTTCTCTTTCTCTCTCTCTCTCTCTCTCTCTCTCTCTCTTCTTTTTTTCTCTCTCTCTCTCTCTTCCTCTTTTTTTCTCTCTCTCTCTCTCCTCTTTTTTTCTCTCTCTCTCTCTCTTCCCTCTCTCTTCTCTCTCTTCTCTCTCTCTCTCTCTCTCCCTCTCTCTTCTCTCTCTTCTCTCTCTCTCTCTCTCTCTCTCTCTCTCCCTCTTTTTCTCTCTCTCTCTCTCTTTCCCTCTTTTTCTTCTCTCTCTCTCTCTCTCTTCTCTCTCTCTCTTTCCTCTCTCTCTCTCTCTCTCTCTTCCCTCTCTTTTCTCTCTCTCTCTCTTCTCTTCCCTCTCTTTTTTTCTCTCTCTCTCTCTCTTCCTCTCTCTTTTTTTTCTCTCTCTCTCTCTCTCTCTTTTTTTCTCTCTCTCTCTCTCTTCCCTCTCTTCTCTTCTCTCTCTCTCTCTCTCTCTCTTCCCTCTCTTTTTTTCTCTCTCTCTCTCTCTTCCCTCTAGTCTTTCTCATTTTCTCTTGCTGCATCTCCCTCGCTTGTCTTTACCCTTTCTCCCCTCTGCCTATGAGCTTTCTCTGTTTTCTTTTTTTCTTTCACTTTCCCCACTTGTTGCAAGTCCTCCCGTTATGAGAGCGAAGGGTTGAGGTTGTCGGAGGAGGCGTGCAAGCGAGAAAGGCGGCCAGATTCATTTCGCTGTCACGTGACTGCAACTACTATGCATGACCCCATCCCCCCTCTCTCTCTCGCATCGCATCACCGACTGCATGTTTACCCAACCCGGGGCATCTGTGACGCACTTCGCTGTTAACTGGATTGAGCAGTGATTCCTATTAAAAGTGACATACGTAGGTAGGTAGATAGTTACTAGTGTATCAATATATATATATATATATATATATATATATATATATATATATATATATATTAATTGTTGTTTTAGCAATGTTTTGTGCGTGTGTGAAAAATCATTACGCATATATATTCAAAACAACAAAAATTATCGTTATTATATATATATATACACACACACTAGTAACTACCTACCTACGTACGTGTATTACACTTTACCCCCACCATCCAAATAAGCTACGTAGTTAGGGAGTTGATAGAGGAAGGAATTTGGATGAGGGTGATGGATGTCGTCACCTCAGCTAAATAATGGACCAGTCCGTGTTTATTGTGAACAAAGAATAGGAAGAAAAAGGACATGTTACACAGAAAAAGAAATATAAGAAGGAATTAGACTAGGGAAAAATAACTAATTGAAACTAGTGTAAAAAGCTCGCAAGGAATAAAATGTGTGTATACCGGGGAACATCTATCTATGTATGTATACATATATATATATACTTTGGTGCGGTACCAAGTTTCTTGGTACAAGGTGATTCTAGGTGGGTCCTAATTCTCTACCCGTAGTTTGTTGTAGAGTTCAGGTTCCGTATGAGAGCTCAATGTTTAATTATTGTAAACAGAGCAAAGTTATTTGGGAATAAAAAGGCCTTAATAAGGCCTTTTTATTCCCATATATATATATATATATATATATATATATATATATATATATTTATATATATATAATTATGGGTGGGTACACGTGAGGGTTACTCGTATATGTACATTACTATTTATCTTTCAACATGTTATATTTAAACGCTAAAATTAACGTTGTTTCGACCTCCAGTTCTGGATGTCGAAAGATCATTTTCCAAATATAATTGGCCTTTGATAGAATCGTTACCACAAACCCATTACCTAAATTAGAAAGCTAGGCAATCAGTGGAGCGGACTTTTCGAGTTGGAATCGAGGTTGTTGCAAGTTATTATCAGCTTTCAATTGCCAGGTCTTTTGATTTAACGCTAACAGCAATGGCATTTGAAATGTGTGTGTGTGAGAGAGAGAGAGAGAGAGAGAGAGAGAGAGAGAGAGAGAGAGAGAGATCCGTAGTTGGATGACAAGTAAATGTGTCGGATAATTTATGGTCAAATACGAAACATAGACATATAACTAATATATAAACACACACACACACACACATATATATATATATATGTATATAAATATGTTATATATATATATTTATAAACATATGATGTCATAGTTAAAATTTCGCAGTCCGAGTGAGTTAAGAAGGATCTATAACCATGAAATACATTACAGATATTCATTCCACGGAATTTTTTTTAATGATTCAATAATGAAAACAATATAAACTAAATCATTCACTGTTTATATGTACCGAGAACTTATCAACTGCCATCTCATATATATCTGTAGACATATTTTTTACCCAAGCGCTTTCAACCACGTCGATAGTCATATATATATATATATATATATATATATATATATATATATATATATAATATATTAATAAGTCATCCACAGACACGTGTTTCGGCGTTTCACGCCTCTTCAATGCGGCTAGACACAACAACTATTCTTGGCTAGGGGCGAACTCCGACTGACTGTTTGCCAGCCTGCATTCTTATTCCCTTGGCCACTAACAGCTGCTGTAGCGGGGCTGGTGTTTAAAATATTAAACACATAGGTTTGTTTATATATTTTACGATCACAGAGAGATCTAGTTAGTGAGCAAACGACCATTGCTTATATGCTTAGTAGTGAAAGTTAATTTAAATCACCCCTTAGAGAGCTCATACCAAATTTATGGGAGCATAATGTGTGTGTTTGTGTGTGTGTGTTGTATGATTTAATCTAAATTACATTTTTACGGTCTGACTTATAAGTCTTTTATTTTTTTCATCATTATATATATATATATATATATATATATATATATATAATGTAAAAACATTTCCGATATGCAGATACCATATACAGATAATAATGCTGTGCAATGAATAAGAAAAATGCTGATTTGTCAGTATTTTTCTCTCCCGCTATTCAAGAATGTAACTTGGATCAATATCATAGCTGCCTGCTCAGTAAAAGTCTGTTTGACTATCTGTATTTTCATTCTCTTTCTCTCAATTTCACCTCCCATTTCTTGGCATCTGTTTGAGCGTCTTAAACTATTTACCAACAGAAAGAGTAATTGCTTTAGGTATGAACAGTAGTAGACATACCCAACACATCAGGACCTCCTGCGTTCATAATACAGATGTTAGTCTTGACCCCATTCAGTGACGATGATATAACATACCCGCACTCTCTATCAGGGTGGGGCTGAAGGTTTAGGATCGGTATCATTTAGTGGCGATGATGTCAGCAAGACGGAATTTGAATCAAACCATAGATAATCTGATTGGCTAATCTTCCACCAATAAAATCAAGAGTCATCTTTTGGCAAGCGAATCACAGAAAGGCTTCTGGGTTACATCTTGGCAAATAGATTAGAGCTTGTCGTTTAAGGAACATTAAAATCCGGAACCGCAAAAGCCAATTTTCTTGGTCATTAAAGACCCCCCCCCCAATCCCCTGGTCTTCTGAGAAGGTTTGAGCACCACGATCTTTCGAAACTTATTTCTTCCCATTGTGTTGTACTAAGCTCAATTCAATTTCAAGCTTTTCAGATATTAATGGCCTTTTAAGGTGTATTCCGTGGTGTAGTGATTAACGAGCTAGGTTACTGTTACTAATAAGTTCAAATTTCCCTGGGAGAAAACTAAGATCTAAATTACGTAAAACCCTGTTCTTGGCCATAGAATCAGTAAATACGATTAGACTTTGAGTTGGAGAAACTGTACCGAATTCTTGCATTAATCTTAAGATAAGCTCCCTGATAAGGAAACAATAAATAATTGCTGCACTATATATATATATATATATTATATTATATATATATATTTTATTATAAGGTGTATCATAAAAAGTATCGAGCTTTTTTGTACTTTTTGACACACCTTGTATGCTGAAAAAAAAAAAGTTCCACTCATTCTTCATTTCTATCTTGGTAAATACAGCTTTAAACTTGGTACTTTTTTTTACACACCTTGTATTAATGAATGGAACATTATTTTTTTTCAGAATACAAGGTGTCAAAAAGTACAAAAATCTCGGTACTTTTTGTCACACCTTGTATATTGATACCACTTACGAGTACCTTAACTTTAGGGTGCTTTTTTTCGCAAAATCAGTATCAGTAAATGATTTCTTTTAAGGCCTTGGTTGATTTACTAAATCAAAAACCATAAGTAATCAGTCGAATGCTTGTAAAATCTCAAGTCGGTGTGAGGTTATTTATACTCTGTTTTTATATCTCTTCGACGCCATGTTTGTTAGTGTCTTATTTTGGTTCATACTATCAATGTTAAGAGCAATTTTCATATGAAACATTGTCAATCCTTTTCTTTTTATTATCAATTTCAACTAATATATATATATATATAAAGTATTATTTTGATAAGATTCAACCAAAATTGAGAACTCAAACGTACATATAAAGATTTGTGTATATATTTTTTTTATATAGGCAGTATTATGAATGAATTATTTATGATATTCTAAATGAAAATATATATATATAATATATATATATATATATATATATATATATATATAAGATTTATTTAAGTTATATTTTATTAAACCCATGCCTGAAAGAATTAAAGCAGTTATAAAAATTCGAAGAGGGACAACTAATTATTAATGCTAATTTTTAGACAATAAATTCTATGATATTTTCCTTAATATATTTAGTATATTTCCTTTCGTTTTGTAATTTTATATTTTATATTTTATTTATTTATTATTTTATCGCAATTAGCTAACGAATTCACAAGCAGGGTTAGGTGCGATAAAAAACAAAACAAAAAAAAAACAAACAAAAAAACAACTAAAAATGAAAAGATGAAAGTAAACACCAATCAGAATGCATAGTCATAATGATTTTTAGAGATTTATCAGGACAAAATTGATACGAGAAAAATTATAGTGTTTTTTTTTTCTCTTGGAAAAGGTAAAAGTAAAAAAAAAAAAACATGATGGGTACTTTATAACTTTAAACTTCAAACTAAACTTATCTGAGCCATACTTCTAAGAGTCAGAAGTGCCGGCGCCGTTTCTGAGGAATCTTTAATAGTTGGCACCAAAAACCCTTCAAAACTACAAGAAAAGGCGGTAGAACAGCAAGAAAAGGGAGACCCATACGAGCAGTGTTACTTAAAAGTTATTGAACACAGCTTGGGCGGGGAGTACTACCGTAAGATGAAAGCTAAGTTCTCGAGAGGAGAGAGATAAAGAAAGAGCCAGTCAAGTAAATGGAAAGGAAAGGACGAGGAACAGTTAAAAAAAGTTCTTAAATTAAGACAAAAAAAAGTCATAATTGAACCTTAATTTAAAAAAAATAATAACATGAAAGACTTTCTTATTCCGTAATGACACAAAGATTTGTGATTTTACAAGTATTCAACTGATTGCTCCTAGCATCTGCTCGGCTTCTTAATTCCTTTTGACTTAGTAAAAACACACTTAATCAACCCAGCCCTAAAAAGAAATCATCAAACCTTTCGGCTATGTATTTGCAGTTGTAACCACTTAGCTAATTCCAATATCGTTTGAACACTAGAATAGTAAATTCCCATTCTATTGGTATTCGCCTTGAAGGCAGGATTTAATAACATACCCGTTCCAACGGCAAGTCTGTTTTTTTAAAAATATATATTCTCACAGTTTAGTTTGCAGCAAGGGGGCGTAAATTAGGACTAAGTCTCGTTTTAAGCACCGATTCTTGTTAGATCATTGAAGTTAAGCAACGGTAAGCCAGCTCTGTACTTAGACGAGTAACCACTTAGAAACAACAAGTGCTATAAAATATCTGTGGCCTGACAAAATTTAGCTTGTGAATATTGAATTTAATACTCCCTTTCTGTAGTGTCGAGTCTGGATTGAGGTTCCGTATCTTATTGTGATCGTCCGAATAAATGACTAAGAATCATGTAACACAAATATCTTTAAAATATTCCCATTCACTATGGTTGATATTATTTCTGATCTTGTAAATGATGGAATTAATTCACATTAATTCATTATCAAACATAGTAATAAGCGAGTTCGAACTCCAGTCGTGTTATTATATATTTAACCCCACCACCGTGCAAATAGGATGTGAGACAAGATCAAAAGTTTTTCTTCTCAAAGACAGGTTACCATAAAAACATTAACCCAGTCTGCCCTACTATTTACCCATGGTAGAAGAGTGTTATAGCTTTCCCTGTCGTGTTATTAATTGTTCTGAAGAGATGGCCACAGGATTATCCCTGATTTCTGTCCTCTGTGTGACACTAAACTGCATCTGAGGGTGAAGCTCCAATTCTGGGGAATGTGGGTTATCCGTTAATTTCTATTACTCCCAGGTCCACTCTCACTCGGAGTGGTTATACCTGTTAGAGCCCCATCTACTTGCAAAATAGATCTGTTTAAAAATATTCGTATTCCGTGTGCAAAAAAAAAAAAAAAAATCTTAAGAAACAACTTCACCAAAAAAGTAAATGAATGAGATTCCCTAACCTTAAGGCATTAGATAACCCTGGACGAGTTGACATGACATTAAAATCAATCAATCGTTATCCACTTGGAAATTTTGTGCAATATAGTTTTATTTCTTTTATTTTTTCCTCCTCCTCGAGTTTCGCACTGTCGTAAGCTTCGCAATTTTTTTTTCAATAACAGTGTAAATTATTCAATGTTTATTGCAGACCGTTCTCATTGTAAAAGCTTGGCGCAATATAATCTTCCTGTTCACACTTGTCATCTCCCATTTGCTACTTGGGTATGTTTAGTAAATATCAATCACTTCACTATGAAAATAATTTTGTATTAAATTTATGACTTGTTCTCGCGTTCCAATTCTTTTTTTCATTTTTTTGCTCGCGTCTATTTTTCTGAGTCATGGCGTAGTAAATTTAATCTTTCCCCTTCCGTCTTCCCTTTTTTTTTTACTCTCTGTCTCTCTCTCTCTCTCTCGACTCTTCGTTCATTCAACAATCTATTTCCGTTCACTCGGAGGCTACTTAATTTTTTTTCCTTAACCGATACCATGTCCAATACGCTACAGGAGGTCCATTCATAATCCCCAACTTCCGCTTTTGTTGGTCCTGATACCGGAAGTCCTTTCGTTGAATCAAGTACGGCCATATTTAGTGTTTATGCTGCTACTCAAAATAAATAAATAAGCATATAAATAAATAATCCTTTCGCTGGATTAACAACAAAATATTGGAAATAAAATTATAATTAGACATTAACGATGTGAAGTCGAGGCTAAGCAGAAAAATGGTATTGTTAGTTCATTTCGAGAGTTATTGAATTCTGTTGTAGGGTGGCTGACATACAAGGAAATATCGACTAAAATTAGTCCAGCCTTTGATTGCTGTTTACCCACCGGTCTACGAAGATGTGTTTGACACAAGGTCAAGCTTAGTAGGGGGTGGAGAAAACTGACACGTGTACCGGTAGGTGATTCAAGAAATGTTTCAGACTTCTAGTCTCTTTTTTTGAATAGGCCCATTCATTAGGGGTTGATTTTGAACCTACCCCATTAAGTGGAGGTGCCTAATGAACACATGGTTCAGTTGGGTAGAGTGGGCTCTTGTATGGAAATCGGTATCCAACAACGGAAACTCTGGATTTAAATCAGCAGCACTCCGCTTATAAATTGACACTGTGTCACATCCTGTCCATGGTGGAGTTGTATATATTAGTATTTTTATGTTTGCGTTTTCAAATAATCTAAAATTGTCTAAGTGGTGTTCTGACTTATATAATACAGGATGTGGTAGAAATAATTCCCACATATTAAACTGTCACCTATGTGGTGCAAGTGAACTTGGGCAAGTGGTAACGGTAGCTAATATCTTACAAGTTCAATACAGATTTCACTAGAATAATGTTTGCCTCTTAAAACCTCTTTAATGGGGCCGAAGAAATGATCGTCTGAAGGCGCTAAATCTGGTGAGTATGGATGATGCGGTAAAGTTGTCCACCCGAATGAGGCAATTGTCCCCTTGTCCTGATGCTTGTGTGTGGTCGAGAAGTCATGCAGAAGGAGGACATTGTCGATTGACAAGCTGGATCTTACTCATCGCATTCATGCTCAGAGACTCGTTAGGGTCTCAATGTAGGCCTTAGTTTAATGAAAAAAAATTCTCATGGAATAAAGAAAATGGCATTGCTTTTTCACTCCCCATATATATATATATATATATATATATATATATATATATTATATATATATATATATATATATAATATAAATCATAATGACTATTTGTACGCTTTAATTTCTATATTGACGTACGTCTCTTATAAATGGATCTATTGACAATGGCCATATGTTTGCTTTAACGTTTCCCGCATGTCTCTTACATCAACATTTTTTTCGCTAGTTAAAAAAAATATCTTTTTTTTTTTTTTTTTGTTACTATTTGATTTTCTCCAAAACAACTTCATAAGACTTCACAGATCAAACGAAAAAATACTTTATTCTCAGAACATTTGGCATATTCATTTGTTAGTTCAAGATTTGCTTAAAAGTCGACGGGGTGGCCTAAAGTCTGTATCAACCAGACATCGAGGAAGTATATCCCCTTTTCACTAGGACCAGACCAAGGAGATTTTTTTGCGTCTAAGGTGGATCGCCACACCTACCATTAGTTCTCCACTTTACCAAACGAACCCAAGCTGGTGCTTAGTTGACGAGGGCTAGTATCGAACCTGTAACCTTGTGGTTCTTCTGCGGATGAGGAGAAACCAATGAAGGGGGGGGGGGTTATTTGTACTTTCCCACCCTGTAGACTAAACCTTGTCGCGTTTTATTGTCTCTGTGTCTTCATACTTCGTTGTAGACCTGGAATCAACGGCCGAATGCTATCGTGTTAACTAGGTAAAATTACAGATTGATAAACTTAACATGACAGAACAAGCTGTGGCTTACCAATTTTTTTTCTTCTGTTCCTGTTTCACTTAGACGCCATTCACCCGACACGATCGTCTCAACAGGTCATCGTCTTGCTAAGCAAATGCCGTAACGTAATACATTTTCCATTGATCCGATAAATTTTCAAGCACAGAAGTCGCGCCGATCAAGTACGGGTCAGAGTGTCTTCTTACTCTTGTGTACATATGAATCCATATGATAAGTGTGGAGAAGACAAGCTTCTCTTGAAATATGACAGGGTTGAGAAGACACTCCCCTCTCACAATAGACATGCACGTGCCTACACGCATGAACATACCGTATTTTACGGCGTATAAGACGCACAGGTAGTATCTATATATTAATACTAGTACACCTTAAAAGTACGACCGTTATCTTACAACACACTCGGTTAAAAATGAGACTGTCCAAGATGAAATGCAGAAATGTAAACATTGATAATCACGAGTAGGATGTGACACGGGGTCAATTTATTAAGTGGTCTTTGAATTCAGAGTTTTTATTCTCCTAGATTAGTTGCCTAGCCGAGGTTAAAGATAACTGTCTGCCTTATTATTTAACCATAACCAGAGGTAGAATAGTTGAATTCATACGTTTCCCAAGGAAATTAGCTTTATGTGAAAAACAACCAGCCTGACCCAGGACTTGAACTCGTCACGCAGTGTCCAATTCCTACGACGGTAGCCATTACACCACGTGCCTCAATATATAATTCTCATTATAACATGTCGATGGGAACAGTAACGTCACATGGCTAAATGTGCATGTCAGCGTATGTATACTTAAATAAAACCTCCAACGAATATGTTTTCGTTAAGTGTGAGTAAACAATTCAGTTTCTATATTATATCGTCTATTCGCAGCATCGCTGTGCTATGGGATATTTGGCAATTAAAGAAAGAATTACAAATCGATCTGCTGCTTGGCTCTCCTCCGATCTCTCACAAATACTCAACACACTTTGCACTCCTTACTCTCCTTTTCAAACGTAGGACATTTTTGTGTATTCAAATAATTCAAGAAAGTGACATTTTTATATAGATCGATACGCTCTTCCTCACAATATATATATATATATATATATATATATATATATATATATATATATATATAATGTGTGTGTGTGTGTGTGTATATAATGTGTGTGCGTGTTTGGTATATTTATAAGTAAAGAGTGTTTGATATCATTGGTAGGGCAAAAGTAGAAAACAAAATCTTGAGCGCTTAGTAACTATAAGTTTCTCGTCTATGCGATTTTTAAACCAAGCATTTGGTAAGCAAATCACATAGGCAAGAAACTGACAGATACTAAGTATGTGTGTATTTCTATATTTATGATATATGTAAGAAAATGTGTAACTTGTATCTCTCTATGAGTAAATAGTGCTCAATATCGTGGATAGAGCATTTAAATCTTAGTTAGGGTAGGGTAGACATGTCAAGTCAACGGCGCTTGGTTACTGAAGTTTCTTGCCGATACGATTTTCAAACATGTGTGTGTGTTGAAAGGATAAATAAATAAAGGAAAGAAATTGTTGAATGGATAAAATTAGTTTAATGAATTACCAACACGTGTTTCGGTCAGGAGTTTGTTCATGTACACATCGTATTCTATTTATTATTATCTTAAATATGAAATTAAATAATAATAATAGAAAATTATAAAATATTTAAGTATACAAAGAAAAACGGCCTTCTTCGGTGGAAAATGTTTGATATTTGAAGTTAAAACAGTGAAAAACAGAATTTTGAAGTGTTGGAAAAAATAATCTTTTGAATGTTTTTGAGACGCTTACGGTTGGAGAAATAGAGTAATATACGGTGACACTTACGATTTGAGAATAAAGAATATTCGGTGAAGAGTGACATTTGAAAAAAGGGGGAATTTTTTCGTAAGTAATATTATTGACTTGTGCAAAGAAAAGTTAGATTCTGTTGTTAATATATAATTAGAATTTTTTTTTTTAATTAGTGAATACATCTATTTATATTGGTAATTTATTTATTTTATATATATATATTTATATATATATATATATATATATATATATATATATGCTTGCACATCATTTTTAGTAAATTTAATTATTATTGGGTGTCCCATACTCCTAGTCTTGTACTAAACTAAGCTGTGTAAATGACAATACCAGGTCTATGTATCAGACTAAACAATGTTTAGTAAATAACAAAAATATATACAAGTATATTTGTGACTTACGGTCAAATCACACTGAAACACCGGCTGTATATGTTTATTTACATATAAGTACTCGTTTCATTTTCCCTATGCATTTCTGCCTGCATATAATATATATGTGTGTGCATAATGATATGTGGGCATATTATATATCTATAATGGTAAGAAATATGACTTTGTGTTAAAATTGTTTTATTTCCTTTGTCACGTATCGCTCTTTGTCATAAGAGCATTTTAAAACAACTGGGGCGGGGTGGGGTTGAAATTCTGCAAAAGACACTGATACTCTTGTTCTATTTATTATATGTTAAAGTGTCGTGACGTTATGTGAATATGTTGTGACATTTTATAGCAGCAAACATTTTTAGTTACAAAATTTTTCACTTGTAAAGTATCTTACCAAAAAAAAAAAGAAAAAAAAGAAAAAGATTCTTAAACTTAATCGACATCGTCCCGTACATAGAGCACAACAAATAGAACAACGCTATCAAATAGACTCTATGATAAAACAAATTCAAAAATGCTCAGTTCAAGAAATTTCAATTACAAAAGATCTATTTTAAAACTTTTAACGTCGCAACTTAATGTTACGACACGTCAACAAATGACAAATAGAATAACAGTATCAGTATCTTTTTTCAGTATTCCAAAACCTTTCCAGTTGTGTTTGAAAATGCTCGTATGACCAAACAGTCAAACATCGCACATGTATTAAAACAATTTGAACGCACTGGTCTGATAGATAAGCTTAGAATACGCATATTTTATCCCTTACAGAAGGATACCCCAAACCCCCAAAACTGACGGTAGGAAATTAAACTGCATCTGAACGTATGCTCCAGTTTTGGAGCACTAAGGAGTAGTACCTCTTCATTGTCATTAACCCCTAGATTCACTCTGACCCTGAGTGGTAGTACCTGTTAGTCCCATGTATGGGTCAAATAGATGTAAAAATTATTGGTCAGGACCGTGTGCACCCCCCACCAAAAAAAAAAAACAAACAATAATAATAATTATAGCAATAAGGACGGAACAATCATATAGTTGTTAGGGCATGACGTTATCAGTCGACTGACTGCTCGTCTTGCCTAAAGGGCCAAAGTGTGGCTTTGCCTGTCATGGATGGCTCAGCCACCAGGACCCCACCAGAGTTTAGGGTAGCGGTAAATAGAAGCTACTTGATTTAAAATAGTGGGGTCAGTGAACAGAAACTTGCTACGAAATATGTAATCCTGAGGTCAACCACCTGTGAGTGTGGGAATATGGCACTAATATGAAATGGGGTTTTGTAAGAGTGATGCATTCTGTTTGGGTGAGATATATCACATCTTAAAGAGATAGGGTTTGTTGGATTCTAAAAGTCATTCCGGCACCTAGACTCAAAGAAAAGCAGTTTCATAAGTGAAGCTAAGCCTTTCGATCCCTTAAAAAGGGAGTTAACGCGCCCAAAGGCTACGGTGAGATGACTTTGCTAAAAAGTGTCTCTTCCTACTAAAGTGAAGGTTGAAGTCCTTTTCCTGGAGCAAAAAAGGGCCGGTCCAAAAAAAGGAAATATGCACCCTAATAAACGTGGAAACCTAAAACAAAATGCGTCTGTCATCTTCAATGTCGATGGACGGGTTTTGAGTTCTGTACGGGATCACGTGACAACATCACGGTTCGACACTGTAAAATTTCATGTTAAACATTTATTTGTCTCATCGTGGTTAGCAAGCTAGTCTCGCAGATCCATTACTACTGAAAAGCGAGTTCGATCCTCACCGAGTGCCCCATACATGTAACCTTGTGTCAAATCCTACATGTAGGGTAAATATTTTTTGTTTACACATTCAAAAAAGAAAAACAAACTGTAATTACATTCAGTGGCCATTTGCATTTTTCTCTCCCAAAAATCAAACTACGCACGCGCACTCATGTGTAAATATGGCCGTTTTAGACATTTTGTTTTTTCTTCATTTCTTAACGGATATTAAACATGGATTTGGCTAAAAATTCTACTCTGCATGGGTTGCATGGAACATTTGGAACAATAAAGCCTATGTAAAATTTCATAATTTAAATTTTAAATAAAATAGATATTCTGCGCCTGCAAACCAAAAAAGCGGTTAATTACATTATTTCAACTACATTTGTTTTTATATAAAGACCCTTTAAAGACCGCCTTTGGTGACACTTAAGTTTGATGTACAGTCAAATTATATATATATATAATATATATATATATATATATATATATATATATATATATATATATATATATAAGATTAATTGAAAATAAATACATTTGTAGTTCTATCCAACAAGCATTTGATAGTTATCTCTGAGAAAGTATAATAGTAGTGGCTAACAGCCTCGTCCAGGATTTGAACTCTGTTCAACGAGTCTAGTTCCTACGACTCTAACCATTACACCATGCACCTCTAAATACTTGTTTATAATTTTAGGTCTAGAAAAAAATCTGCCATTGACTTATAATAATCATTTTTCTATGGTTGAAATTTAAAAAATGACGATAAGTACTGGATAAAACCTGGTTTCAAAAATTAATTCCATAATTTAATAATCCTGTGACCTCAAACCATGACCTATACACCCAAATCGACTTATACACGAATGTATGCGTTAACTATTAACTGGTATAAATGTCACGACAATAATTATTAATATTAAAACTGCTATTCCCGTTATTTATTTATTAGTGGCTCGATTATTTTTTATTGCCCCCTTTTGGAATTTTTATTAATATCAACAGGCTTTCTAATATGAGCCGAGATATTATTTCCCGTGCGCTCGATCGTCCGTGAGATTTACACTGTTTCTCGTACAATTCCGGCAATTTCCGGGTGTTTCCGTATCATCCATGTCAGTGTTTTATTTTCTTGGTATGGAGTTTTATTTTTTTTTCTGTGTTTTTAAACATCTCTGCGTGTCCCAGCGGCACCAGTTCAGTCAGGCATGAAGTATTTGTAATTCTACAAACTAACAACGAAGACATTGGCGATATTCATAAAATTTATGTAAAAATAGGTTGGTTTTTGCTCGAGACATTACGAAAGGCAGTATATATATATATATATATATATATATATATGTATATATATGTGTGTGTGTATGTATGTTATAACCACCTAGCAAATACATTAATACTGATATATATATATATATATATATATATATATAATCTCTGTATTAATATATTTGCTAGATGGTTATAACATGTAATATCACGGTTAGGTTTTATTAAACAAATATATCAAAACTGGTGATATATGCCTAGGGTTTCAAAAAAGATGTAACCGTCTAATTTCTAAATTTCCTGAAACCAATAAGCCTGCATATCAAATTTGATATCTCTACATTAAATCGTTTAGCAGTATCTCATGCGTTTCTAATATTTTATCTGGAAAATAACTTCTAAGAATGAAAACGATATAGCTGAAACAATCAGGAGTGGTTGCTCATATGAGCCTAGCGCATGACACATTCCTTTAAGATGTTGGATCCTGTTGTTTCTGAAGTTCTAGTAGTCAATTGGGTCTGCAGAAAAACAAAACACTTGAAGGGTTTCCTGAAATTTATGGAGGTGTGTGTGTGTGAGAGAGAGAGAGAGAGATTGAATGAAATTGAATCAAGAAATACGTAACTCAATAAGTTGAATTTTTAAATTAAATTTTCAAAGTATATTTCAATTTCATCTATGATTAATATTCACCATTAGGTGCATTAACAAGGACGACAAGAGGTTCCGATGACCTATCCCTCTCCACAAAAAAAAACAAAACATGAGAAATTGTGTGTGAAAATATTACGACGGAAATGTGTGCATGCTATTGATAAATGGGGGATTTATCAACAACACAATAATAATAGGGAGTGAGATGCAATACCAACAGTGTTATTATTAATTTAACGTGATCCGATAATGAACAGAATGTTCGATATGAAATTTCATTAAATTTTACAAATTTAGCGGAGGTAGTATCCTTAACCAATTTATTAAAAAAAATTATTTCATATTTCAAACGGTAATTTGGTCTCTACTGACACATAAATTAATTCTGAGATAAATATTGATGTCACCGCTGGACTCCTCGTAAAATTCTACTATAGAAAATTTTGATTTGATTTTGGTACAGGTTTTTTAGGAATACAAACCCAGAAGATATTTTTACCTTTTCTAAAGAAAAACACCCCCCCCCCCAAAAAAAAAAAAACACCCAACCCTTTCAACAAGATATAACAAAACACAACCGAATACTTCCATAGAACCACTACTTTAAAGACTGAAATCAATAATAACCTTTTCTGGCATTAAATGACCCACAAACGATGATATGCCGTTAAACAAAACTCAAACCCGAACACAGGGTTTTCATTTCAACTGCATCCTAGGACAGATAGACAAACACAGACAGAGACACCAAAAATATATCATACGATATATGGTGTTTGTGTGTACTAGACGATCCATTAAACCGTTGGGTTCCCATTGTAATAGCGTTCCATGACGATATTGATACTTCTATTTAAAAAAAAAAAGAGTCCTAAATAGAAGCATCAATATCGTCATAGAACTCAACGGTTTCATGGATCGTCTAGTCCACACCATATATATATTTCAGGTGAGCAGAACTATCGTTAAGCAGTAGCAGTCGTATCTTACTTCTGCTGATAAAGCAGACGTGTATATTTGTAGGCGGGGGTGGTGAGTGACGGCGGCGGTGGCGGCGTCGTTTCAATTGTAACTGCTGAGTGCGTTGTAAAGAGATGTGAAATATGGTAAAGTTGGTGGCTGAATTTATGTGTGGCTTTTATTGGAATCGCTGTGCTGAGAGAACGACAAATGTTAATGAAAAAGGGGAAAGACCAAGAATATCGCTTATTGTCGACTACGTCTGCTGAAATGCCTTTTCTTTTATAAGCTCTCTCTCTCTCTCCTTCAATATATATATATATATATATATATATATATAGATATATATATATATATATATATATATATTCTCCTTCGATATATTTATATATATCTCCGTATATACATCTCTCTTTTTGGGTTTTGTTTTCAAGCTCTCTTTTACTCTCTCTCTCTCTCTTTCCATTTCTTCTTTACTTCTGTTTTTATGCTCTTCAATCTCTCTATCTATATATTTTCTCTCTGTCTCCTTTTTTTTGTTTCTACTAGCAATATATGCACCCTCCGGGTGCAGTATTTGATTTTAATGTAATGAAATATGTTAAATTTGAAATACTTTTGAAACTAAATAAAATCCAAATAAAATGATTTGAAACAGAGGGTATAATCTAGAACAACTTTGAAACTAAGTCTTCCATCAATTTCCATCACTCCTCCTTTTACTGCTGAATTTCCTAATTTAACTATTTAGTTAATTAGGAAGTAAAGATAAAATTACTGTATTTCTTTATATTAAAGGATTCTTTTAAGATTTTCCCCGAGTTTTTTGCTCATATTCATTAAGAAAAAAACAAACAATTAGAAATCAATAATACCAAGCGCATATTTAATAAAATTAAACTTTAATATCAATATGCAAATTAGCTTTCCTGTTCACACTGTAACCCGCTATTTTGTTGCATATATAAATACAATTGCATGTTATAAGAATGTATAAAGTCAAAATATTAATAAGGTATAACAATTTTATCAATAACTGAGGTTAAATAAAATAAATTCATGGTGAATGTGACGTCAATAACTAGGGAATTGGACTTGAGTATGATTTAGTTTCGGCTTCAGACAGAAAAACACACAATCTCCATTATAATAAGATATTCTCTTATTCTCTCTCTTCTCTCTCTCTCTCTCTCTCTCTCTCTCTCTGGTTCTTATTAATTATCTTTTAATCTCCCCCCCTCTATCTACATATTTATTTTCTTTTGTTTTCATGCTCTCTCTCTCTGGTCTAATTCTCGTTTTCTTTGTTTTTTTAAATATCTTTCTTTCTCTCTCATATCCATCTCTCTCTCTCTCTCTCTCTCTCTCTCTCTCTCTCTCTCTCTCTCTCTCTAGTCGTGTTAGGGTCTCATCTATGGGTTTAATAGATAAAAAATGAATTCATGAAAAAATTGAATACCCAATAAGAATGAATAAAACAAACGTATTGGGCATGAAATAACCCAAGTGTTGACATGCCTTAAAATCCAACAACAAACTGTACTTTCGATCTCTCTCTCTCTCTTTCTCTCTCTCTCTCTCTCTCTCTCTCTCTCTCTCTCTCTCTCTCTCTTTCTTCTTTCTTTCTTAATGTGTCTCTGTTTTAGTCTTTCTCTCCGGTTCCCATTAAATGTTACCATTATTGTTAATCACAGCTTCAAAGATATTTTACTGAATCTATACGCTGTCAACACAACGGGTCTGGTATAGTCTTTAAAATTGATCGATAATCCGGACAATAAATGTGCACGGCGTGGACTTCTCGTTTACCGTTCGACTAATAACAAATATATGCATATCTACCACACACATACACGTATATATATATACTATTAAAATATATATGCTATTAAAATAACTAGAGTAAATAAGTGTAGCAGTTAAAAATATAAAAGTACTTCATCATCAAAGACAGAGCTGTAATTATAACTATAAAATTACAGGCTAAGGAATTAACAGTTAAGTTCTTGTCTATGGAAATCTGATCTCTGTGATAAAATAAAACGGGAATTATTCCAAGCTGTAGTCAGTACTACCGTATGGATGCACCACTTGGACTTTAACGAAACGCCAGAGGAAAAGGCTAGATGAGAACCACACAAGGATGCTGCGTGTTATTTTAAACAAATCCTGGAAGCAGCAGCTTACAAAACGGCATCTGTATGGGTAATTACTTCCCATCTCGAAACCCAACCAAGTAAGACGAGCAAGACATTCATCAGCTCTGTACAGACACTGGATGCCGTCTAGATTAGTTGGCAAGAGCGATGGCCGATAGGGACGGATGGCGGGAGAGAGTCAAGGGAATCCTTGATGTCAGCACCCTTTGATGATGTGTGTTTGTGATAATAAAAAAAAATATGTAAAGGCTGGTAAATAAGTTTTATTACATTTTTATGCTCGACCATTTATTTTCGAGGAATGTGTAAGTAAAGTCGTCGGGATGGCCTAAAATCGGTATCAGCCAATCAGCGAGGGAGTCTATCCCCTTTTCACTAGCGCTATATCAAGGTGATTGTTTTTGTGTATGAGGTGTAGCGCCACACATACCAACAGCTCTTTACTTTACCGCACAGATCCCTGTGCTACTCATACGCTGAGTTGGCGAGGGCCGGTATCGAACTAGGAATCTTGTGGATTCTAGCTGAACGCTCTACTGACTGAGCTAACTCGGCCCTAAGACTAATCAACCTATCAGGCTTATGAATGTAAGTGAGCATTCGTTTTCATGAAAACTGATTTTTTTAAACATCTCCTTCGATAATGGTCATAGTTTTAAAATTGTTTTCAAATAATCTTTTACGTGATTTTTTTTCTTGTCAAAAATGAAAGTAGAAATATCAGTTTAAAAAGTATGGGAATATTTTTTAACTAAGTATCCGTGTCCGAAAATTTATCAGTCAAACTAGAAAAAAAAAAAAGAAAAAAGAAAAAGAAACTTCGTAGCGGGGATTTTTACTAGAGAAATACAGTTAAAATCCTCCAGCTCAGAATAAATATCAACTCCAGTTTGCAACATAATTATTATTTGGGTTTGCGGGGTCTGCACTGCACTGCACTGACTTTTAATTTTTATTTGAATTTTTCAAAAGCTCGATATAACGGAAACGGTAATGAAGTGCTAATTAGAATCCTTCACTCCTTCATAAATAGAAGGCTCAGTATCACCATGGACAGCTGTTACAAAAGGAGCCCAACGGGTTTACGAATGGTCTAGTATTAGTTAATTGGTTTGTGGAACGAGCTGGATTGTTTGCCTTTGTGTTATAACAAAAACGGACAATGGATTTTTGCTTTTGTTTGTTTATTTGTTTGTTAGAGGCTGAAGGGGGGGGGGCATAATAGAAAATGCTTTCGAGATGATAGTCATTAAGCAAACACAATGTTTATTGATAATGTCACAACAGAACGGGGCGCGCGGTTTGGGGGGTGGGGGAGACACGAGAGTCAAAATGGGAGGCGTTCTTTTTTATTGGTTCTAATCAAGTGTCTTCGTGCGCTAACATTGTTATTTCATTATTAGCTTTTTAGCTATAAAGAAAAAAAAAATGAAAACTCGCAAAGAAAAAAAAAGATCCTGGTAAGGGCACGTTTCACAGTTTATTCCCGACCTCCGACCCCTGCACATGCGCACACCAGACGCTTGCTTTCACTTTCTTTCACGAGGATTGACGCCATTTGTTAAGTTCTTCAAACCCGCCAATGGACCCTTGGCGCTAAAAATCAATCCGCTCCTCGCCCGCAATATTTCCTTTCATATTTTGAATATTGGGAGGAGGAGAAGAGTGTAATTATATATTTGATCTATTTTGTGATATTCATTGGTAATTTTGCCGTAATAGGATTTTTCAGACCCTGATGACAGCAGTAATATTTGGAGAATTTGGTTGGCTAAATAGCAATAATGATGATAATAATAAAAATATCTATCTCTCTCTCTCTCATATATATATATATATAATATATATATATATATATATATATATATATATTATATATATATATATAGTAAAAGTAGACGCACTGGCCTATTGTCAATATCACCCAGATCGCGAGGGAGTCTATCCCCTCCGCTAGCGCTAGACCAGCGAGATTGTTATATATGTATATATAAATATATAAACAAAGTTCTTTACAGCGCGGGATGCGACGCAATGTCAATATTTCAGCGGAGTACAGTTGGTTTGAATTTAGTTTTGTTTCTCCTATGCAGGACCTAAACGATAACCGTTACGCTACACAGTTGTGCTTTATATTTCTAGTTATATATAATGTTCACTAGTTGATATTTTTATTAAACTATTTCAAAGCACAATACGAGAACGTATACTTTTTTGTACTCGCTCACCCATTCTCCTTTTTTGTTTATCATCGTAGTGTGTTAGTGAGATTTGGACTCATTCTTTTCGTAAGAGCATTTGACGGTGGGGTTTGTTTTGTGGTGGTGGTGGTGGTGGGGGGGTAAAAAAAAGAAACTAGAATTAGAACTCCCAACGAGCATTCTCCCTTTTAATGTGAATGTTCAGGATTACAGTAAAGAAAAAAAAATTCTTTCTCCGACTTAAATGTTCAGAAATGAGTAGGTCAAATTTTTCTTAACAAAAAAGAAAAAAAATCACTTTGTAAAAATGATTGAAGTCTTTAAGATTCCTTTTTTTTGAAGAACAATTGTATTAACTCATTTTTGTTTAACGGGTACGTGGGTGTCAAATTCACACTTAAAACCAGGCATAATGACCGAAAAACGTACCCGGGATCCATTCCACCCTGCCTGAGGGTCTTAGTATACGCTGACTGTATCCCCTGCAGAGAGTAACTCCAACACACCCCAAAAATTGGTCTCCTGAATATGAAACTAAACTGTATCTGATGATTAGGCCCAGTTCTGGAAATCTGGGGAGTCTTCATTGCTATTACTCCCAGGACCACTCTGAGCCGGAGTCCCACTTACTCCCAGGACCACTCTGTTAAGGTCCCACTTATGAGTCGATAGATCTTTTTAAAAATCGTATTTGATAGGACTGTATGCAAAAACCCAAAACTCTTAAGAATCAACTACACAAAAATGTAAATATAAACTTACAATGAACGCTATTCTCTAACCTCTAAGCATAAAATAACCCTAGACGGGTTGGCAAGCTGTTATTAATAAACAAAAAAGACAAAACCCGGTCCACAGATGCCTGGCTGAAAATTATACACCTTTTCGAGGTGAACATTAGGAATATATTTCAAGTTATGAATAATATGAGGGTAATTCAATAAATAATTTTTTTTTTTCTCCATGAATGTAAATTCTGCATTGTTTGGAATTGGTTTATATCCAAATTCTAATCTTGCAAAAATATTTGTTCTGGGCCAGAGATTTTAGTTATAAAAAATTATAACAAAACAGTTAAATATGTTTTAAAATATAACAGTATTAGTTTTAGTTTTTTCCCGACCAGGAATACAGCAGAATGGGTTTGGATAAACAATTTACTGTCAACAAGTGATATGTTCATCAAGCAGCCATGTTGTTGTCTGATTCTAAACTTTTTTCAGTGAAGAGTCAATAGTTCGTCTGGGGAGAGTTATTTCCCTTAACAGGAGCTATGGAAAATGGCGGCAAATCAAAGAGTACTCCAGATTTAAACAGAGTTCTCATCAAATCTTTGGTGGCTGAGAAGTGCAAAACATGTACAGAAGCATGTGTGATGTGTATGGGGAAACATGTTTTAGTGGAAAAAATATGCTAAAATCTATTTCATCAATGTGTTATTCATAGGATTGGCAGGTAAAAGGTTAAAATAAGATAAATTCATCATCTTAATAAAATGTCTTATTAATTAAATTTATTAAGAATTAATTAATCGAGAGCAAACGACTAGAATAATTGTTAACAAGCTGGAATAAATTAAATTCTAGAAGGCTCTTTCTTTCCTCGTTTTTCTTCTCCTCTCTCTCTCTCTCCCTCTCTCTTTCTCCCCCCTCTCCTTTTGTTGAACACTTTAAACGTTTTGACACCGGCTCTTAAAAATGAAGTGTTATTTCGTGACAGAATTTACAATATAACTTCACTCGGCATGATCGTAAAACGGTTTGCTTCTAAAATTTAGTTAAAAGCAGTATTTGCAAACGAACGAAAGACGACTAAATGAGAAAGTATTAAAGAAATGCACATGTTCAAGAAAGAGAAACCTCAAAAGAGAACCTGAATCTCTTATCACTGCAGTATCAGACAATGCCATAAGAAAAAAAGATATCAAAGCGAAAATAGATAAGACACAACAGAACCACAATTACAACCATATAATAAGTGAATGCAGCAAACTAGCACATCGAGAGTACAATGCCAGGGACATGGCAGGAAAGGTGATTCACTGGCAGTTGTGTAAGAGAAAATAATTTTTTACCATGCAACCAAATGGTATATAGAGACGGAATAACCAAGAATAACAAAAAACTCATATATACTCATCCTTTTGTGTGGGTAGTGGGTGGTATGATAATCTACCGCATTGGCTTGGATGGGACACTCAATTGCACTTGGTCCTCTACAGGGCCTCCAGTATCCGCACATACCTGATGAATGTAAGTTTTTGTTGGCGAGTAAACACTGGTGTATCTATGTCTATCAGAAAACGACGCTTATGAGTTCGTTCTCACTTCTTCGACAATGCCCTGCACATGTGTCGCCTAACACACGGTTATCCTCTGATTTTCAACAGAAACTTTTAATATTCAGTCTATATTATTAGTGCATTGACAATGAAAGAGGTTTTTGAATATGAATATATATATATATATATATATATATATATATATATATATATATATATATATGATATGTAAATAAGAAAAAAAGTATTCCAAAAGATGGGTTTATTTTGTCGACGTTAAAAACGTTTCGTTTTTTTTCTTAAATACTTTCTCATTTTTCGTTTCCTTTTGAAAAAAATCTTAATCAGGTTAGACAACACTCTACTGCTCCAACTGTCCCGATGAAGGTTTTTATGAAAAAACCGAAACATTTTAACGTCGACTAACTTCATAAATATATTCATCCTTTGTATACTTTGTTTATTCTTATATAAAATTATCCATGTGGAAGCACAAGCTTCCTGATCTAATACTTGTTCTCCGGTAGTAAGCAACAAAAGCTAACTCGACCGACTTTACGTTTATTTTTTTATTTTTTTATTTTTTTATTATTATGACTGAACTAATAGCTCCTTTGTTAGAAATGCAAATACGACTGAAAAAGTATTCTTACTTTTGTAACTTCGATTAATACTTCTAACAAAAAAAAAAACAACCCTACTATGTTTGATGTATGCCGATTAAACCAAAATAGTTTCAAAGATGAATTTAAAAGGAATTCTTTTTAAAATTCAGTTAATCTCTTCTTAATCCAAGATAAGCGGATTAAGCCTTCATATCAGTTTTTCCGGTCTTTTAAAAAGCCCATAACAAATATCACTACTTCGAGCTGGATTATTTTGAATAAAACATTAAACATGTATGTATTTACCCAACCCCTCCACGAAGAGTAGGATGGCACACATGAACAGTTTTTTTTTTTTTAAAGAGGAGTAAAGCTGGCTCGAATTCAGTTTTCTTTCTTCTGAATTGGTTGCATAACCAAAGCTAAAGAAATTAGTATGCCCTATTATTTTTCCATCGCTTGAATAGATAGATACATGCCTTTCCCAGGGGCATTAGCATGAAGTGAAATGCAAATAACCTCGTCCAGGATTTGAATTCACCAATTCCATTTCCTCCGACGATAACGTCCTTCCACGTGTAATGAATTTTACAAATTGAAAATGTTCTGTTTTACGGCATATCATCACTTTTCGGGTCATTTAATGCCGAATAAAGTCCTTTTGAGAAAACAAAGGAATCTGATTGCTTACAGTATCTGCTGATGCTTAAGTGGTCACCCGATTAAGTACTGAACATGCTTATTGCTGCTTAACCTCGGTGATCTTGCGTGAACCGGTGCTTTCAGCGTGACTTGACCGATACGACTGACAGAGGCCGTGTGCTTTTAATTTTCCAGCACTAATATTAGGTTGGCGGGTTGTTGTTTTTTTTTTTGTTTTTGTTTTTTTCTACGGCATATGAACCCTTGTCGGGTCATTTAAAGCCGAATCAATTCCTTTTGATAAACAAAGGACTCTGGTTGCTTAAAGTGCCTGCTGTTTCTTAAGTGGTCACCCAATTGTGTATTGAACAGACCCATCGCTGCTTAACTTCGGTGATCTCGGGAAACTGTTCTTTCAGCGTGAAATGACCGCCATAGCAGTAATATCATTTTCTAAGCTAAAAAAAAATGTTATAATTTGAATTTGAGTCAAACTAACGCGTTTTCACACGCTGTGTTCTGTATAATATAGCGTTTATTTAGTAAGTGCTTCGAATAATAACGCCATTCTTCTCGGATAAAAAAGGCGTATGCAGTACAGAAGATTAGAAAAATTCTTCAAATAACGAGATTGAGTCGATTCAAAAAAGAAAAAAAAAGAGAAACTCCGCATGACGACCTCTAAAACTTCTAAACTATATACACACACGTCACGGTTGAAAAAGGACGAGAAGATTGAGGGCCTATGTACTCTGTTCCATGTTTGCCATAATTAGTCGTAACCATTGCTAACCTCATCAGTTTATCAAAAGGACGAGAAATATTTCAACTTCGCATGCGTATATAAATATTTGCATACGAGTTAAAGATACCGTGTAAACCCGTGTCTCATTAATAGGTCGTTTGTATATATATTTTCCTGACCTCCCACCACGCTCGTGCGATGGCCAGTGCCCCCCCCCCAAAAAAAAAAGAAAATGCGTGGTACATTGGCATTCCTCTTTTGTGGCGCCTCAGGCACCAGGCAATAAACCTAGCCCTGTTCTACCTCTTTTAGGTGAATGAGTGGGTATTGCCTGGGGAAGACTGCCTTCTGGGACCATGTGATTTATTTTCGTTTCGGAAGCCGTAGATTAATAGGTCGCTTGTATAAGGTTTATGGTCGAATCATAAGTGAATTCGACTATCATTGGTCACTCGATACTTGTGCTAAACTAAGGTGTCTCATCGTAGTGTAAGGTTAGCAAGCTGGTTTCGCAGATCCATTACTGCTGAATAGCAAATTCGATCCTCGCTGCATGCCTGAACGGGTTGGGTAAATACCTACTTGTGCTAAATGGAGCAAAGTTTAGTAAATGAGTGCTTAGCTTAGCCAGTGAGAATCGAACTCGCTATTCTCTGGATTCACTAAGGATTAGACTACTGGTGGCACCACTTTCGGAGATCTGTTAGAATTCATACAAAGAATGAACCGACATTTTTTTCGATTTCAAAATGGCGTCGCTCCTTCGAATTTTATTTATTTATTTTTTGTTTGACAACATGTCTTAATTAGTTTGTCTATCGGCACAGCGTTTTTCCGAATCTGAGTTATTTATTTATCTATTTTTTTTTTTTTTTTTTTTACTTCTTTTTTTTTTTTTTTAATTTCTAAATTTTTAGAGGGGTCTTTTTTGTAATTGTTCAAACTACATTTAAGGAGTATGGATCACCAGTGAAAATCGAACTCGCCAATCATTTTCTGGGCTCTCTAACCATTAAATTACTCGATGAACCACTTACGGAGATATGTTATAATTAGCACGAAGAATGAACCGACATCTTTCTTTAATTTCAAGATGGCGTCGCTGCTGCGAACTTTGTTTGTTTGTTTATTCGTTTTTTTTAAAAAAAGATGTCTTGATTAGTTTGTCTATCGGCACAGCGTTCTTCCGAACATGAGTTTTTTTTTCATCTCTTATTCTATTTTTTATTTTTATTTTTTTTCAATTTCTTAATTTTTTTAGGTCCTTTGCTTTTTGGGGTATTTTTCTTTTGTTTTTTTTTTTTTTGTTCAGACTAGATTAAAAACGGAATACAAAGCATTCCGCCACTAGAAAGAATTCGTTTAGAGTCCGATTCTATTTTCGACAAGGTAAACCGTTTAATTAACTCCACATTTATTTAAATGAGACCGAAATAGTTTTGCCATCTTTTTTTTGTTTTTGTTTTTTTTTTCATATTGCACACACTACAGAACCAAGCAACAAACTCTCCGTTTTCGTTTTCTGAGGGATGGGAGCGAGAGTGAGAGGCGCAAAAGAAGAGACTTCGCTTTTGAATAAAACACTTCACTGTTTAAAATTCCTAAAGATCTGACTGAGAGGTGGAGGAGGAGGTGGCGTTGGCGGCGGTGAGGGGTGCCGTCGTCGTTGTATTAATGGCGGCCATTATATGTGGAAAGATGGTTTTCCCATTATGACTATTGTTTAGACAAGGCAAATGTGGCGGGGGAGGGGGTGACTGCATTTGTCAAGGCTCCCTCTTCTTCTTCTTCTCTTTCTCTTCTTCTTCTCTTCTTCTCTTCTCTTCTTCTTCTTCTCTTCTTCTTCTTCTCTCTTCTTTCTCTTCTTCTTTCTCTTCTTCTTCTTTCTCTTCTTCTTCTTCTTCTTCAACTGGAAATATTGGATTTGATGTTCTAAGCAAAAATAGTTGTTTGGAATCGAAGGAGAGCGAGAGAGAACCACTGAGAGAGGTATGGGGTAAGCAAGCACATAAAGAGAGAGAGAGAGTGGGTAGAAGCAGAGAGAGAGTTGGAAGTGTTCCCAAGAAGGTCGTTCTATTGTAAAATGTGAGGGTTGGAGGAGATAATTAAAACTGAAGAATTATTTTGCCTCATTGGGTCTGTTGGGAAACGGTAATAGGTAAAATATCGACTTTAAATCCCACACATGAAGAGAAAATAATATATACTTTGTGTATCTAAATGCATTTAGATTTGTATGGGTGACTTCCGTGATGTAATGGCCAATGTGCTAGGCTAACAAACCATATCTAATGAGTTTGATTCTCATTTAGTTACTCAAACCTCTGGCCTTG
The DNA here is from genome assembly GCA_023376005.1 of Doryteuthis pealeii. Taxonomy (NCBI): domain Eukaryota; kingdom Metazoa; phylum Mollusca; class Cephalopoda; order Myopsida; family Loliginidae; genus Doryteuthis; species Doryteuthis pealeii. The sequence continues at coordinate 76,130,545 of CM042143.1, forward strand.
TGCCAAACTCAGCTTAGTAAATGACTATATATATATATATAGGTCTCTGTCTGTCAGTCTGTCTTTATGTATCTCTGTCTATATCTATGTATCTCTGTCTATATCTATGTATCTCTCTCTCTGTCTATATCTATGTATCTCTCTCTCTATCTATCTATATCTATGTATCTCTGTCTATATCTATGTATCTCTCTCTCTCTTCTGTCTATATCTATGTATATCTCTCTCTCTCTCTGTCTATATCTATGTATATCTCTCTCTCTCTCTGTCTATATCTATGTATATCTCTCTCTCTCTCTGTCTATATCTATGTATCTCTCTCTCTCTCTCTGTCTATATATATGTATCTCTCTCTCTCTCTCTGTCTATATATATGTATCTCTCTCTCTCTCTCTGTCTATATATCTCTCTCTCTCTCTGTCTATATCTATCTATCTCTCTCTGTCTATCTATCTAACTCTGTCTATATCTATCTATCTCTGTCTATATATATATCTCTCTCTGTCTATATCTATCTATCTCTTACTCTGTCTATATGTATCTCTATCTCTGTCTATATATGTATCTCTATCTATCTATGTATCTGTCTATATCTATCGATCTATCTATGTATCTGTCTATATCTATGTCTATCTCTATCGATCGATCTATCTAACCATTTATATCAGTCTGCATCTATCCATATATCTATATCGCTCTGTATCTATCTATCTATCTATCTATCTATCTATCTATCTATCTCGCTCTGTTTATCTGTCGCGTTCATCTCCCAATTCGCTTCTCTCAGTCTTTTCCAAAGATAACACACGTGTTCATAACTTTCCTTTTATTTGAGATATTGTTTGCCTGTTCTGCTTCAATAACTTTGGAAATAGGACTTATCAATATTTGAACAGGCACTCTTGTCTGGCCACCCCTACCCCCTCACCTCATCATACGTACCCAGAGGATTCAGCTTGTGTGTCTCAGATTGTTTCCCTCCTCTGATTATAACATTTCTTTTCACTGACATGTGTGTCTGTATGTGCATTATATATATTTGTATAGGGTGTGTGTATAAAATTTCCCAGTGTTCGCTCCTGGAAAGTAGACAATGAATACACAGTTTAAAACTCGTTTTACGCTGGACACCTTTTGAACACACACGCACACACACGCACACACACACACACACCGTATCACGCAAACCATCCGAGTACAAGACATGCTGGACCCTGCTGGAGAAGCAAGGACGAACTCATAAGTAATGTTCTTCAGTGGAAACCTGCACACGGATACGCCAGTGTGTGGGTCGTTCAGCAAAGACCTATATCAATCAGCTCTGTGCGGATTCTAGATGCTGTACAGAGGATTCCGAAAGTGATGACTGATAGGAAGGTTGGCGAGAGATTGCCATGCATATCCGTGCTGCCGACATGATATGATAAGGATTATGAAGATTGAGGGAGTGATTTATCTTTTTAAAATGATGATACATACTGTCTGTGTTTTATTTATTTATTTTTTTATGTGTGCTTAACCAAATTATGATTATTTTACTCTGATATACCCGGTATATTATTATTATTATTATATATTAATACTCTTGCTCCTTAATCTTCCGACCGTTATCCTCTTGCAACACCCTCTGGTTAAAAAATGAGATCGTCCAAGATGAAATACTAAAATGTAAATCCTGGTGTTGCTTAACTGTCGAATTCTTATTTCTTAAGAGTGTCGTCACTTCAGATAAGCAATGGACCATACCGCTTTTATCATAAAGAAAGAAAGAGAAGAAAAAGCACACACAGAAAAATATAATACGAACGAAAGAAAGAGAGTGAGGAAAAGATAGAGAGGGGGCAAGCGCACGAAAGCGATAACGCTAATCTGTTTCAATCGAAAATAATGATGAAAAGAAAAAAATGTGTGAGAGTGTGTGTGAGTGATAGAGAGATATAGTTAGATGAAGATTAATGTACTTTTTACATATTGAACTATTTGCAATAGCTCTTAAGTAAACATATCAAACGTTGTAATAACTAAATTATCATACTGTAGTATATCAACAGGTTCTCCTTGTTGTTATTATTATTATTATTATTATTTATGGCGAATTTACTGTGCATAGCCCTTGGCCCTGCAAGCCATTATTCATCCTCTACCTTAGAGTACTTGGATCTTATTCCTTGTATATTACTTTCTACAAAATACATATTACATGTATTACATTAATACAGATTCGCATCATATATTGCGTAATACATATTACCCATTATAACCCTTAGCTATTATCGTTAATTTTTACCTTGTAACTGTTACCTTTTAAAGTATCTAATATCATTTACTTACCACTTTTTACTATATTTTTTGTATTTATCCATTCACTGTAGATGACTGGGCCATTAAGAGAAAAAAAGTTACAAAATTTCTCCTGGTGGAATAAACCGATTTTCACACACACACACACACACACACACACACATATATATATATATATATATATATATATATATATATATATATAAACAGATATAATATATTCTGTTCTGGGGATCTGGGAAGAGTACAGTAGTCCTTCATTGTTATTTCTCTCAAATCCACTTTAGCTCAGTGGTAGTACCTGTTAGGGTTCCATATATAGGTCAAATAGATCTGTTTAAAATTATTGGTGGAAACTCCCCCCCCCCCAAAAAAAAAGACTTAAGAAACAGCAGCAAAGAATGTAAATATAAACGTACAATGAACGGGATTCTCTAACATCTAAGCAAGAAATAACCCTAGAAGAGTTGACATGTCGTTAAAAAATCAATCAATTAATCAAAGCAAGTACAACATCTTAAACAGGTCATGGTTTAGCTTAGTCGTTAAAGCACCCACATCGAAATCGCAAGATTCCGGGTTCGATACCGGTCCCGCCAACTCAGCACATGTGTAGCACAGCTTGGGTAATCAGTGGGGTAAAGTGCAGAGCTGGTGGTAGGTGTAATGTTCCGACTCAGCAAAAACTAGCAAGCGAAATGTGGATAGACTCCCCTGCTGTCCGCAGATGTTATTTTACTTTATACTATGTTGTACTGGAGTATGTTGCAGTATCCTGGAAAGTGTATTGTTTTTATTTTTGTAGCGCAACGGTTATCGTTATAGAAAGTAGACTCTTGTACTCTATCAACTTTACTTACATATAACAGGTTTCTGAAGAAGGTAGGAGGACATAACGGTCGAAACGTTGACAACAACAACGTAGATGAGGGTAATGGTCAGAGTGTATCTTCCTATAATAATAATAATTTTTTCTCAGAAATTATGAATGAAAAATTTTACCAAATCATGATATTTGTATATTAAAGTATTCTTTTTGTTTTTTGTTTTTTTGTTTTCTTCTCCGGTCGCTGTTATTTAAAGCAGGCCACGGTGGAGTTAACCAACTAGGTGGTGTGTTTGTTAACGGGAGGCCCTTACCGGACGCAGTTCGGCAACGGATTGTGGAATTGGCCCATCAAGGGGTTCGACCATGTGATATCTCCCGACAGTTACGTGTCTCCCATGGCTGCGTCAGTAAAATTCTGGGCAGGTAAGATATTTATTTATTTATTTTTATTTATTGATGGGTAATTTCCATGTCAAATTATCCAGAAAAAAAGTAAAATTGTCACCCACCCCTTCAATTTTTCTGAAATTTTGTACAGCTATGGACTGTTAATGTTAGAAATCCCCAAAATCTGAGCTTCCAATTCCAAAAATTTGCGGAGTTATGTCGATTTTTAACTCTCAAATTTGAGGGGGTTCGCGAAAAATGGCGACTTTTTAAAACCTATTTTTGTCTGTAAAATGAGTTCTAGAGCTTCCCTACTCCTAAAGATTGGTTTATAAAAGCATTTTTGCCCAATGAATCCAAAAATGCTATGAAAACAGCCTTGAAGTCAAGCGATTTTAAGTTATTGATGATTTCTGATTTTTTCATAGCAAAATCAATATCCAATCTAGCCCTGCATCTATGACAAAAAATGTTCTATTTCTAAGAATAGGTTACAAAAAGTCGCCATTTTTCACGACCCCTCTCAAATTTGGAAACCTAACATAACTTCGCCAATTTTTGGAATTGGAAACTCAAATTTTGAGGAATTTCTAACATTAACATAGTCCACACTTGGACAAAAAGATTGAAGGGGTGGGTGACATGGATTGGATGATTTGACATGGAATTACCCTGTTTTAATTTACTTTATTCCTGAAAAGTTTTTTTTTTTTTAACAATTGCAAATTATTTATCTGGCAATTTCTGCGTGTCTGGGCTCTTTGATGTTGGTTAGACAACCAGTCTAGTAGAAGGAAAACTCTGATTTGAAACCTGTTAAACACTGCTTAAGAAATTAGCCATGTCACATCCTGCTCATGCAGAGAGCTTGGTAAATATATATGAACTGAATTTAAAGCATGTCACTTCGCGATATACATATATTTGTTCTAATGTGTAATACAATTAAAAGACTATTGTTATCATTGGTTTCAAAGCAACGCACTAGCCGCTTATCATCAGGACTATACGCATGTGAAAAGGTTAAAGTAGAGGTTTTCACAGGGGTGTTATCCTAGTAATAAGTGGCCAGTATGTTGCTTTGAAACCAATAATAACAATCGCTTCTTAATTGTATTGCACACTAGAACAAATAAATATAGCTCTTGCACCTGTAATCAGTTTCATTTTTCCAATACAAACACCCTATATATATATATATGTGTGTGTGTGGTTGAAAATAGAGGAACACACACACACACACACACACACATATATATATATATATATATATATATATAATCAGAGAGAGGAGAGGACAAGCCTGAAGTGATGATAAAAAATAGCGCATGCCAAAAATAGATACATGAATTAATGCATTTGTTTTTGCCAGTCCCGCCATTTCCAGATTATTCCGCTCTCTGTTGAAAGAGATAAAGTAACAGAGAGCACGAAGAGGAAGAGAATTCATTGCTAGCTACTTCCGCAGATCTGCAATAGAACGCGTATAAACGAAACGAAGCATGACTCGATGATGGACTTCAGAGAAAAGAGGAACGATCGTAACCGTATTGAAGCCCTGCTTATTTGCACTGGCATGTCGGCTTTTTCGTAGTAATTAAGGTTAAGTAAAACTCAGTAAAACTCTAAATACGTGCGTATAAAATCAGATGGAGACGGTTACAGTAAGCATATGCGTTCATTCAAAACATGACGAATTATAAGTACACGTATTGTTGAATTTTGTGTTCAGTTTATTTGTTTTATTTTAGACGCCATCGTAATGGTGAAACCAAAATGGCCGCCTTTCTTCCTTTTTCTTCTTTCTTTTTCTTTTTTTTTCTTTCTCTTTTTCTTTCTCTTTTTTCTTTCTCTTTTTTTTTTCTCTTTTTTTTTCTTCTTTCTCTTCTTTTCTTTCTTTTCTTTCTTCTTTTTTCTTTCTTTCTTTCTTTCTCTTCTTTTTTCTTTCTTTCTTTCTTTCTTCTTTCTTTCTTCATTTTCTCTTTTCTTTTCTTTCTTCTCTATTTTTCTTTTCTCTTCTATTTTCTTTCTTTCTTTCTTTTTCTTTCTCTCTATTTTTTCTTTCTTTCTTTCTCTCTTTTCTCTATTCTTCTTTCTTTCTTTCTTTCTCTCTATTTTTCTTTCTTTCTTTCTTTCTCTCTATTTTTCTTTTCTTTCTCTCTATTTTCTCTTTCTTTCTCTCTATTTTTCTGTCTTTCTTTCTCTCTATTTTTCTGTTTCTTCTTTCTTTTCTTTCTCTCTTTTTTTCTCTTCTTTCTTTCTTTCTTCTCTATTTTCTTTCTTTCTTTCTTTCTCTTCTATTTTTCTTTCTTTCTTTCTCTCTATCTTTTCTTTTCTTTTCTTCTTCTTTTTCTTTTCTCTCTATTCTTTCTCTCTATTTTTCTTTCTCTCTATTTTTTTTCTCTCTTTTTTTCTTTCTTCTTTCTTCTCTTTTTTCTTCTATTTTCTTTTTTTCTTTCTTTCTTTCTTTCTCTCTATTTTCTTTCTTCTTTCTTTTCTCTCTATTTTTCTTCTCTTCTTCTCTCTATTTCTGTCTTTCTTTCTTTCTTTCTCTATTTTTCTTTCTTTCTTTCTTTCTTTCTCTCTATTTTTCTTTCTTTCTTTCTTTCTTCTCTCTATTTCTTTCTTTCTTTCTCTCTATTTTTCTTCTTCTTATTTTTCTTTCTCTCTATTATTTTCTTTCTTTCTCTCTTTCTTTCTTCTCTCTATTTTTCTTCTTTCTTTCTTTCTTTCTTTCTCTCTATTTTTCTTTCTTTTTCTTTCTTCTTTTTTCTTTTCTATTTTCTTTCTTTCTTTTCTCTTTCTCTCTTTCTTTCTTTCTGTTTCTTTTCTTTCTTTCTTTTCTTTCTTTTTCTTTTTCTTTCTGTTCTTTTTCTTTCTGTTCTTTTTCTTTCTTTCTTTTCTTTTCTGTTCTTTTCTTTCTGTTCTTTTCTGTTCTTTCTTTTCTTTCTGTTCTTTTTCTTTCTCTTTCTTTCTTTTCTTTCTTCTTTTCTTTCTGTTCTTTCTTTCTGTTCTTTCTTTCTGTTCTTTCGTTCTTTATGTTCTTTCTTCTTTTTTTCTTTCCTTTGTCTTTTTTTCTTCCTTTGTCTTTTTCTTCCTTCTTTTTTTTTTTCTTTCTTTTCTTCCTTCCCATCGCGTCTCTGTTAGATTTTATGGACTTCTTTCTAAGCGTAGGTAGTCGTGGCTTTATTTTTAGTGATGAATACAGAGCAGAAAATCTGCTGGTTTTATTTCAGTATATTTCTTTCTATCTCTATTGCCTTGACGGTTTTCTTGCACGTCTGACGCCATTAGACGAACGCCTTGTTCATTTTTTTACTTCGCCGATTTTCGTTCAGGGAATATTAAAGAAATAGTGCCAAGCGACAGGCTATACTTTCCCCTTTTACTACTTTACTGAATATGTTCGTGGGGATTATATATATATATATATGTGTGCATTTGGGCAGCAGCTTTTTTAATGCAGACGCTATTAAATAGGGCAGACATTTCCTGTCTGACGAGTATTTTCTCGATTCATTCGAGTTTCTGGGTCAATTCTTAACATCAGTGTGGAATTTGTAAATAAGCGCACCAAAATTTTCTTCCCAAGTACTTTCGGCAATACGAAGAGGTGGATATAATTGAATGTCTCTTCAGAGTTCTATTTAAACACAGAAATGTTGCTGAACAAAATTGTAGTAGTGGGAGTAAGTAGGAGAGGGAACTCACGAAAATTATATCAAATGGTGTGAGGATGAAGATATATATAACAAATCAGTTATAAAACACTCTATCCTATCATGAAGGGCTTCTGTCTCTCTTGCTCTACTCCGTTCTCTTCTCTCTCTCTCTCTCCCTCTCCTCTCCCTTCCTCTTCCCTATCGTCAAGGATTTCTGTATCCCTTGAACTCCTCTGTTCTCTGTACCTCTCCATCTTTCTTTCTATCCCCTATCTTCAAGGGTTTCTGTATCTCTGCTCTTCTCTCTCCTCTCTCTCTCTCTCTCTCTCTCTCCCATCGTCAAGGTCTCTATCTCTTGTTCTCCTTTATTTTCTCTCTTCTCTCTTTCCCACCCATTTCTCTCTCTCCTCTCTTTCTCACCCATTCTCTCTCTCTCTCTCTTTCTCACCCATTCTCTCTCTCTCTCTTTCTCACCCATTCTCTCTCTCTCTCTTTCTCACCCATTCTCTCTCTCTCTCTTTCTCACCCATTCTCTCTCTCTCTTTCTCATCCTGTCTCTGTCTCTCTCGCATTCCCTTTACGATAGCGCTTCTTTTGTGTCGTGTTTACCGCCCAGAGCAGAAAGATAGTCCAGGTTGTTCAACCTGTAAACGTGAAATCTTTCCCTATTGGCTCTCTATTCGTCAATGGCGTCATTCTTTCGTAGCACCAAACATTCTGCCACTCTATTCGCAAAGTTAATACACGATCAAATCTTATTGTCGTTGAGAAAGAGAAAATCTTTTTAAAAAAATAAATAGACCTCCGCCTATGGCCAAGTCAGCGAATGAATGAATGAATGTGTTTGCAAACAATAAGCACAGCTCAGGCATCCGACACCGGAAGCGATAAAGATTCGCGCATGCGCTTCAAGTGCATTAACTCTGAAATGGAAATGGTCCGACGGTAGTTTCATTTTCTTTTTATCTATCAACAGGATATTTCTCTTTCAGTCTCTTGCTCTGTCTGTCTGTCTGTTTCTCTGTTTCCCTCACTTGAAAAAAAAAAATAGCGCTCTCCGCCCCCACCCCTACGGCCTCCATCTTTCTTTCTTTCTCTCCCCGGGGATGTTTTGGGTCTGTTAAGAAAAATAGTGTTTACTTGTCCACATGGAAAGTTTTCTGATGTTTTGTCGTAGTAAGCACATAGTGTAAGGAATTATTATAGTTGTAGACATTACGTTTAAGTTTAATCATAGGTGGCTCTAAGGCCTGCGCTAGTTAGAAAGCACTTACGTGTATTTATGTTTTGAGATTCGTTGTAAACAGTGTTGTGTATTGTAAGTTGTGGTGTTTGCGGAGGGGGCCGCTATTAATAAATTTTGCTATATAGGGATTTTTTTCTATTTAGTTAATTCTTTTATTCTTTTCCTTTCTTTTTTCTCTTTTCTTAGGATTATTATTATGATGTATTTCATATTTTTGAAGTACTTTTTCTTGTATATTTATTTTTTTATATTTTTGTCTTTTTTTTTCTTTTTTTTGTTTTTTTTTTTTTTTTTTTTTTGCACCCATTTTTCTTTGGATATTTTTTTTTTTTTTTTTTATTATCTTTTATTTATTTTTTATTATATTTTTTATTATACATTTTTAGTGTATTGTAGCTCTATTCATTTATGTATTCTTAGTATTTGTGTTCTTTGTGTATTCTATACTTCATTTTTAGCTCATCAATGCTCTTTTTTTTGTCTATTATTCTAAACTTTGTGTTAATCGCTTTTTTTATTCTAATATTATCTTTTGTTTTTCATTCATCTTAAGTAACTCTTGGTAAAAGTGATTTTTATTATTCCGTGTGTGTTTATATATATATATCTCATTTTCTATATTTATTACTCTCCTCCTTTTTATTTTATCTGTTTGTCTCTCTTTATATCTTTTTTTTTATCTCTCTTTTTTGTGTAGCTTTTTCTCTTTCTTCTTTCTGTATCTATCTTATTCTATTTTCTTTATCTTTATTCTTTCATCTATTTCTTCTTTCTCTTCTCTCTCTTCTCTTCTCTCTCTCCACTACTTTTAATTTATTGATTTTTTGTTTTGGATATAAAATACTGTGTTTTAAGGATACTGTCTAATTATATTTTTTAAAATAATAACCTCAATAGATATTTAAAATCACTGTTAAGTGACTTTTCTTATTCCCTAACTTGAGAAAATGGATTTACTTTTTTGTTCCCTTCTCTCTTTCTGTCTTGTCTGTTTCTTCTCTCTTACTCGGGATTTATATTTCTCTCTTTTCTTCTCTGCTTTTTATTTTGTCCTACTTTTTTCTCTGTTTCTTCGATTATATAATAGTTGCATATAATTCATTTTTCTTTTTCTGTTTAATATTATGCTTTTTCGTTCAAGTGTTTCTTCGTCCCTTATTTGTTTGTTCTGTGATTGTTGTGGGTATTATATAAAAACTGATTTTTTTTTCGTACTCTCCCCTTTTTTTTTTAATCGCTTTTTTGTTTTTCATTTTTTTTTGTATTTTATCTATTTTTCATTTATGAGAGAATGGTTCTCTTTCTCATATTTTTTTCTTTTTTTATATATAATAATAGTTGTTAATTTTTATTTTATTTTATTTATTATATTTTCATTGTTTATTTTATTCGTTCTTATTTTCTTGTTTTGTTGATTTTCCCTTATTTTTTTCTCGTTAACTTAATATTTTCTAATTTAATTCCTTGGGCGCTCCTTTTTTTTTTGTTATCGATTACTAGATTTATCTTACACTGATTTATTATGTTCTCTTTTTCGTATATTCTTGATTTACTTTTTTTCGCGTTTTTTTTTTATTATTTTTATTTTTATATTCTTATCTGTTTTCAAATTTCTGTCTTATTTGTTCCATCCTAAATTTTTGTCATTCTGTATTTTCTTTTGCAATTCCTGTTTTCTTTTTTTTTTTTACGAACGTCTCTCATTTTTCCAGAATCAGCTCTCCGCATACTTTGAGACTTAACTAAATCATACTTTCATTTTGTTGTTCTCATTTAACTTACAATATATAGTTTATATTTTTATATTTTATTATTTATTTTTATTTATATATTATTATTTATAAGATATGTGTATGTTGTGCACTCTGCACAAAATGAAGATGTTTTTTGGCAGTTTGAGAGATGAAAGCCAACGTAACATGTTTATTATGGATGTGCTCAATATATTTTGTGATTGATTGCTTTTTTTTAGATATAATTTTATTAGATATAATTGTACTAAACACATCACTACTAACACACACACACTACTTACCACACATTATATATATAATATAATATATATATTTATATTTTATATATTTTATATATTTTTTTTTTATTTTTTTTTATTATTTTATAATTATTACTATATATTATTGTATATTATCATTTTTTATTTGTTATATTAAGGTTGTTTATAAATGGGAATCGTATGTTAATTATCTATTAAAAAAGAAAATTCTCTTCTCTATTGATTTTCCTTTTTGTTTAATATTATAATGTACATATGATTCCATGTAATCTTGTGTTAGTATATTAGTATATATATTAATATTTACTATTATTTTATATTCACTCTCAATAGAACTTCCTGCGTGTATGCTCTTTTCCTCATTGTTCATTTTTCCTGTATTTGGTTAGATTAGTTCCCTGTGTGGGTTTTTTCCTTTGGTTAGATCTTATTTTAATTTTTAAAGAAAAATGGTGCTTTTTTGAATTATTGTTATCTTTTTTTTTTTTTTTTTTTGGTTTAGCTACTTAGTGTGTTTTTAAACGTTTTTAGTACATCGTTCTCTCATAATATATCTCAGATATTAAGTAACAGTTGCTATTAATCACGTGTGAAATTCCATCGGGAGTTTTTATATTCTAAAATGATTCATATTCCTGCTCTTAGTGTCTTGTTTTGCATTCCACATAGTTGAAATGCTATACTTATTCTCCAATCTATTTTTCTCTCCAGTATATGTGTTGTGTAAATATGTAGGTAAGACTTGGGCTCTTATTTTCTATTTTATGGTTTCAACCGGCCTGGAAAGAGTATAATCTTCTGTAATTTTCATACTCTGTTTTAATACTCCGCTATTTTAAATGTTTACTCTTTTGTTTTCATTTATCTCTTCTTTTCCTCCCTCCTCCCCCCTTTTCTTCCCCTCCTCCCTTCTTCTTCTTCTTTCTCTTTTTCATCTTTCTTCTTCTCTTTCTCTCTTCTCTTTTCTTTTCTTCTCTTTCTTTTCTTCTTCTCTTCTCTCTTCTAATGCTATTTTTTTTTGTCTACTCTCTCTTTCTGATCCTTCATCATCTCTATCTATATTCTCTTTTCTTCATTTTCTATTTATCTCTTCATGTGAATTACTCCTTCTCTCTCTTCTTTCTCTCTTTTACTCCTCCTTCTCTCTTTTCTTTCTCTTAATCTTACCATTCTTTATATTTACTCTTTTGTATACTTTTCTATTCTTTTTCTATCTTTTCGTCCATGTCCTTTTCTGATTTCTCCTGTTTTTTCCTCTTCTACCTCATTCTACATGTCTGCCTCTCTCTTTCATAATTTTTTCGCGTGTTCCTTCTTTATTGTTGTTATAATTATTCCATTATTTATTCCATCCTTCTCTCATTCTCGCCAGGTGTTGTATCTTCCTTTGTTTTTCATTCTGTAAATAGCTGATCTGTATTTGTGTAAGCCTTGTGTTTTTTTTTTTTCTTTTTTTTTTGTTTTTTTTTTCTCTCGTTTCTCTTCATTTGATTTACTCTATGTTATTGATGACTCTCTTTTTTCATTTTATGTGATTCATGGCATCGTGAAATTGATCTCCTAATGTGCTGTGTATATAATTAATAGTCAGTCCTTTTCATTCCAATATTAAATATTTTATTAAATTAATAAAGTATTTTACAGGAGGATTTGGTTAGAACATTCCTTTTCAAAAAAAATTATAATATATTTTTATAGGCATGGTGTTTTTTTAATTCTTAAAATCTCAAGATAAATTTATCGTGGGTGTTTTTTTTTATGTGATTTTATATTTATAATTTTATAATTCATGTGTATTTGTTAATTTTCCATCATGTTATTTTATGTTTAGAGTCGCTTTCGATCCTATATCAAAAATCGAATATGTTGCTTTTGTTTTTCTTTGAAGTCTTATGTCTTGTTCTTTTGAGTTTTTAGTATTCATATGGTACATTCGTTTTTACTATATGTTTCGCCATTGATGTGGGTAATTATAATATCTTTTCTTCATAATTAATTTCCATTTTTTGAATTCTATTTAATAAATTTATTGTATTTTTTTTTGAATGCTTATGTGATAACCTGTATTTTTTTTTTTTTTTTTTTTCTATTGTGGTTATGGTTTATTTTATATTTTTTTTTTTTTATTTATCTAGTATTTTGTTCTAGTGTATCCTATCAAGGATTTTGCAATTAGTTGATAGTTATTTCTTCTGAACAATTCATAGATTTTTTTTTTTTGTTTATTTAAAAATTTAGTGTTTATATCTTTTGTTCTCATCTACTCTGATGTGAATAGGATATAATTCATAACACATTTTTGTCTTTGTGAAATTATTTTATCATTCCAGTTCTTTCTATATTATATTGACTCTGTGGTTTTTTATACTGTTGTAAACAGTTTTTTTTTTTTTTTTTTTTTTTTTTTTTTTTTTTTTTTTTGTTTACCGAAACATAATAACAAACTGATTTTTTTTGTTATTTTTTTTTTTTTTGTTTTTTTTTTTTTTTTTTTTTTTTTTTTTTTTTTTTTTTTTTTTTTTTTTTTTTTTTTTTTTTTTTTTTTTTTTTTTTTTTTTTTTTGTAAACCAGTCTTTTTTAGCTGACATACATACAGCATACATGTCTTGTTTTATGAGCTTCCGCTTCTAAACTGTTAGTAAGGTAATATTAATCGCGTGTTCCCAGGGGTCATCCCCGCTGGCAGCACATATCCCTTCGCCTGAAAGGGATAGAGTCGGGTTTATTGTTCGGTGCCTGAGGCGCCCCAAAGGAAAATGCCGAAGGATTCCCACACTTTTTACACTTGCCACTGCTTGAGCTTCGGTTTGCACGTGGCTCACTACGTTAAAAAAATGTGTGTTAACCTAGTGGAAGGTCAGGAAAATAACTACATACATACCAACATATATCTTATTATAATGAAGATTATGTAACTGTCTGTCTATAACCGAAACTACGTCACCCCTGATGTCATTATTTCCTTATTTATCTAAGTTATATTCCCAACGATTATGAAATAGTCGTTATTTAATGTTAATGTTAATTAACATCGTATTTATTAACGATGTCTCTATTAAAGTCTAGCTGAGTTAGATTTGCCACAAAACCTGCTAATATTAGTAATGCCTTTAAAATCCTGAAATATGTGTTATATATCTCTAGGAAATAAAGATTTACTTAGTATATGGGGAGAACAATATGCATAATGATTTTAACAAAACTGGGTTTAATAAATAATTATTTACTGTTACTGATTTCTAATACTATCATGTTATTTTCAAACGTATTAAAAGCAATCCTATATATAATTCATTAAAACAAGTGTAATATTTTCATATTCCTTCTTATCTAATTTCGTTATTTTTTTCTAATTTAATATAATATTTTATTGCATTAGATATTTGCGTATAATTTTTCTACAAATAAAAAACATGGGAAATTTGACGGACGATAAGTCAACTTTTTCGAATTGTTTTTACTCTAGAGCTGATTCAAAAAATGACTTCCACGTGCTGTCTAAACGAGGTTCGTCTCAATATGAACATTCGTTATTTTATTAAGTATTCTTGGTATTCGTACGTATCTGTTCAAAGTCAGTGTACTACGAAGAAAGATATGAGAAGTTCAAGTACAGACAAGTTTAATATTCAAGCAATTTTACATGTTAATGGCTATCATAAAATAAATATTTGTACTATTTAGATTTTTTTGGACATTTGTACTCCTCTTTATTGTTATATGCACAACGCTCACGGTGGCTCTTCTACCACTGCGACCCTATCGTACGCCGCTGACAGCGGCTCTCGCACGTGTCACTTATTTACACTGAAAAATCACTGCGTTAACAACCCTGCCATCTTTATAAAAAATAGAATGAGTTCAGAAGTGAATAGAGAGTGAACTTTAAAATATCCCATCATAGAGGTAAATAAAATACCAACAAATTTTGGTACAGCCGTGTAGGGGGGGGGGGGTTGGTAGGCGAAGAGTTAAATATAATGGAGAATGAAAATGACATTTTAGATTATTTTTAGTTACGAGTTCATTCATTATTTTTTTTTTTTTTTTTTTAACTTTTTTTTGTTTTGTTTTTTCCTACTTCCTTTGACCTGGTAACTATTCAAAAATGGCTAATTTTTTTTTTAATACAGAAAAGGTTTTCTTTTTTTTTTTTTTCTCATGAATGAAATCTGACACATTTTCCTTTATTCGTTGATAATGAATGACATTTTTGTTGGCGTTTTAATGTTAGATATTTTGATCGTAGCCAATTGTATGACGATAATATAATCAAATATTTACAAAAGTGAACATAGTTTGACCGAGGCCAAAAGAGTTAAACTCGGAACAGCCAGCAAACAATTTGACTGAAAAAACAGCGAGCACACACACACACACACACACACACACACATATACATATATATATATATATATATATATAAGTAAAGTCGTCGGTGTGGTCTATATATGGAATAGAATATGAATAAATAAATGAAAACCTTAAAATTATCAGATATAAATTTATTTCGGCTTCTTGGATTTTTCAAATCTGATTTAAAAATGGACAAGGATTACAGATCAAAGTGAGATATTAAGATTCAGCTGAAGGATACGAGATATTAATTGAATATGTTTCTTCTCCCTTTATAACAATCACTATTTTTCTTGTCGTACACACACACACACACACGTGTGTGAGAATGGAAAATGAATCCGACAATATGAGGAAAAAATGAGTAAAGAAAAGAAATGTAGATGGATAAAAATGAATTTTATCGATATCACTTTTAATCGATATCACTTACATATGTGTTTCGGTCTGTTTATCAAAATGTATACGGATTTACGTTATTATTATTATTATTAAAATAATCAGATGGAGTTGAAATGATGATGATGATAATAATAATAGGAAAAATGTATAAAATGTTCCGTACACAGAGATTTTGACGACCTTCATCAGAGTGATTTTTTTATATTTCAAAAAATAAAAAAAAATTTGATAAACAGACCGAAACACATGTGTAAGTGATATCGATTAAAAGTGATATCGATAAAATTCATTTTTATCCATCTACATTTCTTTACTCATATATATATCTTATTATAATGGAGATTGTGTGTTTGTCTGTCTGTAACCGAAACTATATTACTACTCAATTCACAGTTCCCTTAGTTATTTACATCACATTCTCCATGATTTTATTTTTTTATTTAAACCTCAATGAATAATAAAATTGTTTTACATTAAGACTGTTGACCATATCTACGTACTAATAATACGCAATTGTATTTATATATACAACAAATAGAGGTTTACAGTGTGAATGGGAAGGCTAATTTGCATATTGATCTTAAAAAATTGATTTTAATAAATATATGCTAAGTATTATTGATTTCTAATTGTTTGGTTTTATCTTATTGAATATGAGCAAAGATCTCTGGGATAAATCTTAAAAGAAATTCATTAAGAAGAAGAAATAACTGTAATATTATCCTTTACTTCCTATTTTAAGTAAAGAGTTAAATTAGGAAAATTTACCAATGAAAGACGGGAGTAATGGAAAATGATGGAAGAGTTAGTTTCAAAGCTGTTCTATTTTTCGATAATACCCCCTCTGTTCCTAATCTTAGTCTGCATTCTTATTTAGTTTTATTAGCCTTTCTAATTTAACATGATATTTTATTATATTAAAACTTAAAAACCTGCACCCGGAGGGTGCATAAATTTGCTAGTATATATAATGGTAATATGTAGCCTTTCCAGTTACTAAGATTGTAATTTGTATGGTAAAAAAGAATTCAAAATAAACCTATTTGTGTTTGAAAGGCGTTTTTATGCTTTTTTCACTTACACACACAGAGGCGTATATAGAAATATAAAAAGTTTAAATGCAAATAGTAAAATATAAAAACAATTCAGTTGTCGTTTTTAAACAAATAAAAAATGTGCGATTGAAAAAAAAAATGATGACAATGAAACATAAAAATACAGTCATAATTATAATCAAACATTTTACTAATAAAAATTTCGTCATTGAATAAGTTGTTATGTCGTTAAATAAAAATAAAAAAAATCTAAACTAAATTATCTATGTATACCATTAATTCATTAATTATACAAAGGAATTTTAATGAATGCGAGAAATTTTATTTCTTGAAAAAAAAACAAACCTAAAATGTGTTAATAAAATATCAGATAAAATTGTTATTATTTAAAAGCTACGAATTAGTTGATGAAAATATTCCTTTATTATTTCAAAACTGAATTTTACGATTTAACTTTTTTCTGCATTCCGAACATTCAAAAATTCCTATTTTCTTTGATAGTAAATTTAATGACGGCTATGCCTACCTTTTTTCTAGCTCAATAAATTATAGAACCTTCGTGAAATTTAATACTAGACAAAGCTCAGGACTGTTAAATCTTTTAAAAAATCAGTGATTTGATTTTAAGTAACTTTATTCGATTTAGACTGTTGAATATAATAAGATCTCAAAAATGTTCTGTCGGTAAATTACATATGTGGACAAATTCTAATTTTAGATTAAAATGTTGTAGACACATTTACTGAGAATTAAATTCTCCATCTATTGATAATGGAGATTCTATTTCTCTTTTTCTCTAACCGAATCTACGTCACTGCTTACGTCACAATACACAAAATCGTCAATACGTAGAATAAAAACAAAATCTTTTAGTTTCGACCCTTTTTCAGTAAGAAGAGGTTAACTAAAAAGTTTACAATTAAATAAATACCAACGTTTTTGTGTGAAATTTATATGTAAAACATACAAAATAATTATCTAATTGATAATTAATAGATGAACACAACATTTTATTTAAGGGGGATAGAACTAATTTTTTAAATTTTTAAATTTTTTACTTTTAATAAATTTGATGATTTTACCTACTTATGATACAAACCCAGTGACATTGAATTTTTAACTCCTACCCCCCTAGGAATGTCTTTCAAAAAATATTTTTACACCGCCCTGAGGGTGTTTTTATGCTAGTATCTGATAATAAACATTATCTTATTCATTGCTAATTTTCGTTAAACTTAATCTCGCTTCTGAACGAGATTTTGAACGTCACGTCAGAAATGTTCACTTTACATACCCAATCGACGACCATTGCCGTAAAGACCAGCTATTTTACTGGTCCAATTTTTTTCAACGGTGACTCCCCCTTTTTTACCATCTCTCTCTCTCTCTCTCTCTCTCTCTCTCTCTCTCTCTCTCTCTCTCTCTCTCGTCTAAATTCTTTTCTTGTCTTAAGCACCTCCTGTTTTCTCCCCCTCTTTCCGTCCTTTGTTTTTTTTTCTAGGTTACCCTCTCTATCTTTATTACCAGTTACTTGTATTCTTCTTTCTGCTTTTCTCTTTGTCTTTTTCTTTCTTTTGTTTCTTTCGTTAATATTGGTTGTCAGTTGTGTGTCTGCTAAGTGGTCAAAAATATCTGCCAGTCACCAGGTTTGCAATTCAGATCTTGTGTGTTAAATAAAGACTTGGGTCGCCGACCCAGAAGTTTAAAAAAAAAACTCTGTAATTTGGTCCTTAGTCATAAAACTCTATCCTTATTGCTAGTACCGCCTCCAAGGACATTGATCAATTTTGGACGAGGACTTAATAAATAGCCATCTGATTGTCTCCTCATTCTCTCTCTCTCTCTCTCTCTCTCTCTCTCTCTCTCTCTCTCTGTCTCTCTCTTCTCTCTCTCTCTCTCTCTCTTTTCCTTCCATTTCTCTCTCTCTCTCTCTCTCTGTTTCCTTCCATTTCTCTCTCTCTCTCTCTCTCCTCTCTCTCTCTCTCTCTTATTTATACATTTTATCCGTAATCTATAGAGAATTTACTCCTTAATATAAGTTCTTTCTTATTCTTTCTTATTCTTTCTTACTTTCCTTCTTCGCTCGCTCTCTGTGTGTCTCTGTCTTTTTATGTCTCCGTCTCTTTCCCCTCCTCTCTCTCTCTCTCTCTCTCTATCTATCTATCTATTTATCTCATTATTTGTTTTTCTCTCCAGACCCTCTGTATTTCAAAGTCTTTGTCTCTCTCTCTCTATCTCTACATTGCTCCTTCTATGCATTTTATTATATCCCCCCTATCTATCTATGTAATTTCGTTCTAACCATACGTTTCTTTGTGTCTACCTCTCTGTCTCTCTTTTCCTCTCTCTGTGTTTCTTTGTCTTACATCTCTCTTTCTCTCAGTACGTCTCTCTCTTTCTCGCTCTAATAATCTCTCAACCCTCTATGAGTTTCTCGCTCTCTGCTTTTTTCTATCTCTCTCTACCCCCATTTTTCTCTCTTTCCCTGATTTTGTTTCGTTTCTTTGTCTCCCTCTTTGTACATCTTTGTCACTTTTTATCTCCATACGTCTCTTCCTCTCTCTTTCTCTCTCTTTCTCTCTCTCTCTCTCTCTCTCTGTGTAGTGTCTCTCTCTCTCTCTCTCTCTCTCTCTCTCTCTCTCTCTCTCTAAGTATCTTCTTATTCTTGTCTCCCTTAAGCATAAACTATTATCAGAATTTCGATATTAAAAATAACTGAATAAACAATTAACTAAATTAAGAATTTAAAAAATCGACTATAATCTTATAACATTATTTGTTTTAATCGCCAAAATCCATTTTAACACTTCAATCCCAAACAAAACATATAATAGACAATATAACTTTATATATTCATCGGTCACGCAAACTAGTCTTCCAACAGAATAAAGTGGAATTCAGTTGCAATGATACCACGCGGCATCACTCGATGTTACACAAAACAAACATGTCTCGAGTTGCCATTACAACGGAATTCTTTATTACATTGTAGTGACACTTATTTCATAATACAGTGGTACTTTGACTTACGAGGTTAATCCGTACCACTCATAAATTAACTTCCTCGTATATCAAATACATTTTCACCATTCAAATAAACTAAATTACCATTAATCCGTGCCAGTCCTCCCACAAAGAAAAAATGTTACATTTTTTAATAAGAAAATAGCACACTATTATGTACACACATGATATAATCTAATTAACCATGTATAGTAATGTGTTTTAATGTTTTTTGATACCGGTCCCCGCCAACTCAGCGTATAAGTAGCATAGGGATCTGTGCGGTAAAGTAAGGAGCTGATGGTAGGTGTGGCGCTCCACCTCAGATGCTAAAACAATCTCCTTGGTCTAGCGCTATTGAAAAGGGGATAGACTTCCTCGCTGACTGGCTGGTACCGACTTTAGGCCGCCCCGTCGACGTCGACTTATAAGTAGTATTTTTCTCTAGCGTAATAAATTAGGAAAGTTAAATGTTTTAGTGAAAAAAAAACATAAGCGTATCTGAAGCTCGATCGTACCTGAAATGTTAGCTCACCACACAAAGCAAAACATGGACCAAGTGACAGCTCCTAACTCGGAAAATACTTAAGTTTGGAGACTCGTAAGTTAAGGTAACACTTTACACTGCGAAAAGCTACGTACGCAGCTTTGAAATTGGCAGAATTTGGGTACTGATTCAGCTTTTCTTACTCTCGTGTGATGAAAACTCATTTAAATCTACCAGCGTTTCCTGAAACAACTGAAGCATGCATGACTAAGAATAACAAAACCTTATATTATCTACAACGTTAAAACACCGTGATATGACAGACAGTACTTAGGCGCTTCAGTAAGTTCGCACTATGGCCAAGTCACGCTAAATGCACAGGTTCTCGCTTGATCACCAAAGTTAAGCAGTGATGAGCCTGTTCAACACTTAATTGGGTGACCACTTAAGCAACAGCAGATGTATACATCGCTGATGAGACTTAATAAAGTTGAAACAGCTGTACGATGTTCTACGTGGGGCACAATATTTGCCGAGTTCGCTTGTCATGATTATTTTCAATAGTTATCGAATTTTATACGATATAGCATTGTAATTGCTTTCAAGCTATATATATATATATATATATATATATATATATATCATTTGACGATAGCTGGTCAAGTTGTTAGATTACGAAATTATATCAATTTTTCTGAAACACCCTGTATACTTAAGGGAATGATTTAAAATTAAAAAGTGATATTTTTCTCTGTAGAATAAAATCCAACTGCGACCTGAGGACCGTATTTTTGACGCTCTTCTAAAATGTTATCAATGTTTAGAGCGCTATTATATTTCTCCCAAAGACATTTTTTAAAAACAAAATTCCATTCAAGAAAAAATCAAAATTCTATGTTTAATGTTCCAGTTAATAACAGTTTTATACCTGAAAAAAACCCTCAAGAATTTTAAGTTATTATTTATAATTATTTGAACGAGAATTGGTCAAGTTATTAGATTACGAAATTATTAAAGATTTTTTGAAAACCCCTGTATATTCTACTTTAAAATACATTTCTTAATTTCGATGCCCTCAACTTTGTCCTAATTCCACCGTTATGTTTTTTTTTTTTTGCGTTATGAAAATCTGTTTAATAATACGTTGTCTGCACATGCGTCCCTGACCTTATAGGATTTTGTTTTTTTAATCGTACGTCCGGTATGACAGCCTCTCAAATCTAGCATTGTAGCATCTTCAATTGTACGTACGCACGCACACACACACGCAAACACACAAAGTGCATAGACAGGCAGCTATAGTAGCAGTAGAGACGAAGCGAGTGGGGGGTAATTGCAGCGGGCTGAGGACTCCGGCCTGACGTTGGTATATCATTAGTTCCAAACATCTGGTTGGCTATCTTCTGTTTTTTTGTGAACTGCTGTCTATTGTTAGGGCCAGTAGGCGCGTTCAACTGTCGCTAACTGTCTGCTACTTATTTCCAGTAAATAAAAGAAGGGAAACGAAAAATTAAGGTATTGACAAGGTGACTAAAGACACATCACACGTAACTAACTGGCGATTCGTTGATTGCCTTCTTACCTATAAGACCGGAGGACGTGACGTGATTGTGGCTAAAGTGGACGAAATAGATACGCCTACTTTCTTTACTAAGTTTTCACTGCTATGACACAAAGCTAAATATGTTAATAATTTCATTAACTCTTTGCCTACTTTAAGCCGCTCATAGCAGCTCTCGTGCCACTGGGATCCTACCATAATCCACTAGCAGCGGCTCTCAGTATAATTGAGTAGAAGAACTCTGATTACAATAATAATAATAATAATAATAATAATAGGAATTTATTTGAATAGAATGTGTTCTGGGGTTAAAGATAGTGAACTTGAAATATCCCATCATACAGGTAAAAAAAAAAAAAAAAAAAATACCAAAAAAATTTGGTAGGCAAATAGTTAAAATATTTAAGTTTCCAAATTTATTACACCAAAGAAAATACAATTTATAACATGTAAACATGAAAACGTATTACAGCGCATAATTCATTAAATTCTATCTTCTTTTTTTTTAAAGATAATACAGTGCTATTTTTCTTATTAAAAAAAAACATTAAAAATAGTGTTTTTTTGGTGGGGCTTGAACGGGATAATGGCATTTCAGTTCATTTCAATGGGGAAAATTGATTTAATGTACGAGGCATTTGAGTTAAATTCGTAAGTCAAGGTACCACTGTATAAATTAATTAAAGACAGCTTTAGTCTAAAGACTGTAACAAGATTCAATCTCCGCACACTTCTGAGCTCTACTCTAGACCTCTAGATCAATGGTTCTCAACCTTTTTTTTCTTTACCAATGGATCTCTTTAATTCTTATTTAACTGTGATATAAACTCCATAGCTATTCGTTGTTTAAAGATCCTATTGTATTTTAATAATTAAATGTTTTTACTTGCCTGAACCCAAATCTCCGGGGTTCATATTTTGAATCAAACAACTATTAGGAACGGAACGAATTTGTGTGGACACCATTCCTCATGCAATTTCTTTTACAATAAGATCGAAACCGGAACCCTGTAGTTCATAGGCGAATGCTCTACCGACTGAGCTAAAAAATATTATAAAAATAATAATGATAGACTTTCTCCAATATATTTTCTATGTACAACAGTGGCCACGTGCCACATGATGCTTATGCGAAAGTAAAAATGATTAACTATAGCTTCAGTTTTGCCGATTGGAGTTTTTATTTATCAAAGAATAATCCTTTCTCTTCCTCAATGTATATTTATATATAGTTATTTACTAAGCGTATCTTAGAAGCGGCACAAGGCCAGAAGTAAGAGGCACCCAGTGAGAATCGAACTCGCTAACAATGGTCTGTTAACCTAGCTTGCTAACCATTACACTACATGAAGTGCCCAATATATTTATATATAAATCAAAGTAGCGTGGACATGAAGTCAACGGTGCATATTTACTATCAGTTTCACGCCTATTCGATTTTCAAACCAAGTATTCGGTTTGAAAATAGCATAGACGAGAAACTGTCAGTAATTAAGCGCCTTTGAGTTCCTGTCTACGCTACTCTAACTTAGATATACATGTTCTATCCACGATATTGAGTACTATTTACTCATAGATATACCACATTATATATATATATATATATATATATATATATATATATATATATAAAGAAACCTAAAAAAGAACCAGATACTATCTACCTAGGTTTCAACTAAAGGATCTTTTAGTATAATTCTGACTCAATAATCCTGAAGATCTTTTAGGTGAATCCTACGTAGATGGTATCTGGCTCTTATTTTAGGTTTATACTTTCTGCTCTACTTAGTGTATTGAGCACTTTTACATATAATGTTAGTCAACTCTTTCGGTGTTTTTTATTTTATTTTGGCCAGTTAGATTGTTTGCAGACTGTACGAATGTTTGGGTCTTTTCTTTCTTTCTTTTTGTATTTTTTTTTTACAGATATGTATTTGTAATATATTTCTTATTTACATATTCCATTGTCTATTCTAACACACACACAGACACATTATATATATATATATATATATATATATATATATATATATATATATATATATATATATATATAGCAATTGAAATAGTCTATTATAAGGTTGCCTAAATTCTAAAGAGTGAAAATAAGCTTCGGAATTGTTTTCTGTAATTTCAAAATGAAATGTTATTATTTCATCTGTCTGTCTTGTTAGTCTGTCTCTCTTCCTCTTTTATTCTTTCTTTTTTCTGCTTTTGACCCAACGTCCCAGTATTTTTATTCAGTAGGATTATCTGTGTAAAAATATTCTAATCCTGAAAACAATGCTGACATTGAAGTTCTTAAATATACAGAGCAGCACAGCTATTGTTATAGCATAACTTCATTTCAATAGTATATATTTTATTTGAGAAAGACCTCGGCGACCGCAAGGGTAGTTTTCTAGCAATACATATTAATCAAACAACTGTTTACAAATATTTCCAGTTCTGTAGTGTAGCGAAAAATACGTTTTATTTCATTCTAATATTTCAGACACTTGACTCTCCTTCTTCAGAGGAATGTAGACTGTTTTGTTTTTTAGCGTCTTTATACTGGAGGTTGAAGTCATCCGGGGTGCACTACACACAGCACCTATATATATATATATATATATATATATATATATATATATATATATATATATATGTGTGTGCTGCTTGCATGTTGTCGTTGTGGGACAGAACACCCCGGATGCCCACAAGCTCAAGTATAAAAAGTCAAAAAGTAAATAAACGAAACTTAACTTTCCACACACTGAGTTTCTTATATATTTCACACCCCATGCTTCATACTAAATCCCAAATAATATATATTATAGACATTTACATATAACATATATAATATATACACACTGAAAACCAGACTCACCAGATTATATATATATTTAAAAATGGAAATAAAACTGATGGTATGTAAGAATACGTATATGAAAAAAAAAATATTCTGAGAATATATTAATTTTTCATGAATAATGATATGTCAACGTTTAAACGTTTCGTTTTATTTTTTTTAACCCAAATTCAGAGCGATGTTATGATGCTTCATAAGTTATTTTCAAATGAAAAAAAAAAGGATGCAAAAGAAAAATTTTATTGAGTTTTCTAAGATGTAAAAAAAGAAGAAAAAAAGAAAGACTGACTTTGATATTAGATAACCCACCAAGGGTTGAAATGCTGTAAAAACCAACAAGTAGATTCACACACAAAAAAATTTTTTTTTGTTTCTTGTTGCACTTACATTCAGATAACCACGTAGACTTTTTTTCTTTCTTTTTCTTCTTTAACAAGACTGAAAATTAAGAGTAAATTTATAAGGAGACAGTTTTGTTGGTTGATAGAAGTAACAATTGGCAAGGCGATTAGTACACGTGTCCCTTTTAGTACTTGAGTGACATCACTCGCACAATTGGTCGGAGTGGTATGCCGTCGTTATCACTAAGAGGCGGGTCTCTTCTTCCTTTTAATGGACTTGAATAGAAACGAGAGAGAGAGAGAAATAAAAAAAGGAAATGAGTGAGAGAGTGAGGGGGTGGTTTGAGGAAGAAAGAAGATTGGCTAAATAGAGCCAACTCTTTTACGTCTGATTATAGCACCCCCCCCCCCCACACAGTCTATCCCCACCCCCCACACAGTCTATCCCCACCCCACACACACTCACAAATCTTGTCAGTCATATTGTTCTGGTCTTTATAATTTTCAATACCGTTATCTAAATAAAAAAAACAACATTTTTTTCACTTCATATATATCCATAAATTACTTATATTTCCTTCATACGCAACGCCATTTTTATCTACCTGTGTGTGTGTTGTTTTTCTTTTGTTGCTTCTTTTAAAAAAATCGTTTTGTTTAAGTTTATTGAATAAAATAAAATAGAAAATAATTAAAAAAACAACAAATAATGAAAATAATAAGAATAAAAATAAGGAAAAATGAAAAATAAAGATTTAAAATAGTTGATTTCATGTAAAAAAAAAAAAAAAATTAAAAAAAAGAGTAGGTGCCCCTCCCCCCCCCAAAAAAAAAAAAAACACCAAAGGATACAAATAAAGGAGAAATTGTTTTTATTTGGGGTAAAAAAAATTGAAAAATACTTAAATTATTAACTGAATTTGACGAAGACTGAAGAGTAAATCTGCTGAAACATCGTCCAATAAATCTATTGGAAATATTGTTGAAGATCAAATTTCAGATTGTATTTCCTACCCCTCCCCCCCACACACACCAAAATAAATTAATTTTCTAAAAATGGGGGGGGGGGAGAATGAAATTTGGAACATCTGGAAGGCCAAAATACAGGATGTTAAAAAAATGTTAGTATTTCTATGGCAGTTTTTCTATATTATGATTTTAAAATCGCCACCTGTTGACCATCCCTATTAACACATTATTGGAATCTTCCTCAGGCGGTCTCTGTAATGTCAATTCATATTTTCTGATAAAGATAATCGTATAGAAATATTAACAACTTTTTTAAATCCCCTGTCGGAGATTACAAACATATGTTGACAGATGTGGAGACCGAACTTATATCATAAAGAGTTTTGAGATCTATCTATATATATATATATATATATATATATATATATACCAGAAACTACGTTTCTAAGTTTACTCTGAAGGATATTCAGGATAATACTGATAATAGTGTGTATTTTCCTGAAGATCCTTTAAGAGTCTGATTCAATTAAGGTTTTCTATATTTTGCTCTACTAAGTGTATAGTGAACATTTCACATTTTAGCTTAGCTGACTCTTTCGGTTGCTTTTCTTTTTGCCAATAACTTTTTTAACAATTTGATTTTTTTTTTTCAAACCGTATGTTTGATTCGGTTTCTACTTTAAAAAATAATGTTTTCTCCGGCTTCCTATTTGTAAAAATTCTTTATTTGCACATTGGACTACTCGTTTTCCCCGTTCGAGTCATGAAAATAATATATAACAAATTATTGGTAAAACTGATTTCCTATAGAAACTTAAATAGTATCATACTTTATTCGGTTCGATCAACTAAACACTAAAAGGGGCGTTAAAGGAGACAAAAAAAAAAACGAAAGAAAAAAAAGGATACTTAAAGGCCCTTTTGACCGGTGCATTGTCAAAAGTTTACAACCGGTAAATTGTTTAAAAGTCAATGTATATGAATTAGGTAAAAGGATAGGATAATATTCCTGTTACTATTAACACGACTTTATTTGACTCTTTTACCCAATCTATATACGGACTTTAAAACGATTTACTGGTCGTAAACCTTTGACAATACACCGGTCGAAAGGGCTCTTAAATCTCCCTTTTTAACGCCCCTTTTTGGTGTTTAAATAGTTGATCGAACCGAATAAAGTATATAACTATTTAAGTTTTAAATGTGTATATATATATATGTGTATATATATATATATATATATATATATATATATATATATATATATATATATATATATATATATAAGAGAGAGAGAGAGACGTTGTGCTAAAGCAAATATGAAAACAATTGTCAAAAAATATACTGAATATAAAGAGTATTTAATGTTGGAGCTTTAAACAATATTGGAAGGCCGAAAAATGTATCTGCTGAAATATTACAAAATGAAAATTTCCCGAAATATAGATTGAATAAGGGAAAATATTCTTGAAATTTCAGAAAATAGATTTTAGAATTCTTTATTCACAATTTCTTTCTACACCAACCGGCATTGTTGTACGCATGCGTGTGTGTGTGTGTGTGTGTGTGAGAGAGAGAGAATTCTCCGCCCCTCTACCCCAAAGCAAAGCTACTATTACGGTGATTGGGCATCGGCTTTCAGCTGACTACTCATAGAAACTAAACTAAAAAAAAAAAGTCCATTTAACTTCTTTCTCGACTAAAATGGCTGGCCGATCTATAAGTTACAATTACTTTCCCACGTTGCATGGGGAGGTGGGTGGAGAGCCTACGAGAATTTAAATACAGCTTGAGAAATGAAGGGGGGTGGATGTACGGACATTTAACTAGGTACCCGGGGGCCTTGTCATGAGAAGACATAGCAATGGGAATGGACAAGCGTTGGTGCTAACCATTCTTTAAATTGTGTTGATTGAAGGTAATCGTCTTTGAAGGTCGCGAGATTAGACTGGTATTTTCTTGATTTTATTTCTCTTTATTTTAGTCTTTTTATTATACTAGCGTTTATACAGGTTAGTTCTTACAAAAGAACACACCCCTAAGGCTGCAAGGGTAGAATTTACGGGCACGTAATTTTTACGTTACCATATTAGTCACGTGGAGACATTGCACTCTGAAGACAATAGTGCAAGGGCGCTCCAAAAGTCATTTTGAAACTTTGAAATCAAATAACATTTCTTTGTTAATTATTTACGATCATTACTGATTAGTAAGATAGACATGTCTGTCTGTCTGTCTGTGTATAACCAGTTGGCGTCTACACTAGTAATCCGACCATGATGAAATTTTAGTGACATGTTAAGCTAATATTCAAGAACGGAACTAGCTAATATCAATGTAAGTCAATTATGGAAACCCTGTGACACCTTTAAAAATCGAGAAGGCAAGAGAAGACATATCTCACTATTTACCGTAATTCTTGAATGTTTCGTATTCAATATATATATATATATATATATATATATATATCGGTTTATAATATATATTGTTTGGGATTTAGTATGAAACATTATGTGTAAATATAAGAAACTCAGTTTTTGAATGTTAAGTTTCGTTTTATTTCGTTAAATTTTCGGGGATGTTTATATCCCTTCTTCGGAACGGAAAGACTTCCAAAGAAGGGGTTTAAACATCCCCGAAAAGTTAACGAAATAAAACGAAACTTACACACACATTTTATATATATATATATATATATATATATATATATATATATATATATGAGAGAGAGAGATCTGAATGACATCTACTAACTGGATTCCATAGTCTAATCTTTAATCTCCATTAATCCTAATCGTGAGGAGGAATTGATAAATATATATTTATTTTCCTGACCTCAAACCAGGCGGGATTGACACAAGGACTTTTTAACGTGTGAACACATGCTCATGTGATGGCAAGTCCAAAAAGTGCGTGATTCCTTCGGAATTCCCTTTTGGGACACCTCAGGCATCGGGTAATAAACCCAGCCCTGTCCCTTTTAAACGACTGGGCAGGCACTGGCTGGTATTGGTAAACATGTATACTCTTAATCCAATTTGATGAACGGTCTGAGCTTAATTCTCCCAGTGTACATGGCTCATTTAGCCTTGTGCCAGACTATGGTATATAGAAAGATTCTCGGCCATAGAAAAGTGGTTATTAGCAAGCTTAATAGATCACTTCGTCAGTGCTGTGTTTTTCAATGGTGACGGCCTTGTCTAAGACATTGTTAAACTTGCTATAACGACATTGTTCTTTTTTTTGTTTCTTTTTTAACTAATTACTTTGCCGGGGAAAAAACCAGCGAGTAAAAAAATAAATGTTTATATGTACTTTTCCAGTTAATTTATTTTGTGTTAATTCCACTGACTCGTGGTCAGTAGATTAGATGCAGTGGTCAAGCGATTTTTAACATGAACACCTTTTTACTCAATTTAACAGTTTATGAAGGGTTTTCTTGCCTTGTTCGTCCGGGGTGGGGTAGTAAGCGAGGGAAATACCACTCCTTACTCTATTAAGTCTCATAGTACGACGTGTGTTCAAAAAAGTATTGACTAAAGTTTCTAATCTAAATGAAGACCTGTGTACAATGAATATCTTATAAAGGGTGTTCCAGAAAAAAACCGATATCATTTCTTAATCTGATATTCTGATCAATTATCGTTCAAATGATCTCAAATTTTAACAGCACGTGTAGAAAAACTTTTTGTTCAAACGCTTTTTCTTTCCCATGGAATGGCATTTCTATAATTAAAAAAAAACTCAAAAAAAACAAAAACAAACAAAAAGAAAAACAAAACAAAACTTCAGATAAAATTTATTCACACACACATATACACTTTGATGGCATTTAAAGAAAAAGGTTTTTCCACACATACTGTTAAAAATTCTAGATTGTTTGAAAGAGAATTGGTCAAGTTATTAGATTACGAAATTAAATAATTTTTTAAATCTCTCTCTATCTCTCTCTCTCTATCTATCTATCTCTCTATCTCTCTCTCTCTCTCTCTCTCTCTCTCTCTCTATATATATATATATATATATATATATATATATATATATATATATATATATATATATATATATATATATATATATTGCAAGCAACGTACTTCAGATTTGGTCCAATTGTTTAATGGCATATCAATCTTCATTGGTTATCTAATACAGTTTCTTTTAGAATCTTTTAATCTTGAAGATAACTGTATGGTTTCATTAAATTATTTATCTATCTTTGTTATATACACATGAGACTTCAAGGAACTTCGAACTGAACCCTTTATTTAATCCATTTGGGTAGATTGTTCTCATTCTGTTAACCATGACGGGGTATAAGTGTTAAGCTATGTTAAGTATTCTATGATATTTTCGTCGACAGTCAGGATGATTGACCTTGCAACCTCCAGATGATTGTCACTTAGAACTGTACAACAATTTATCCTAGTTCATTCTACATTTAAAAATCAACCCATCACACTTTAATCCTTACAAAATACAGAATTGTTATAATAGATGGAACATTAAAAAATATGTATAATAACACACACACAAGATTATCTTGGTATGTAAATTATTACCCTTCTCATCGACGATAAACCATGTTGTCTAACAAGATCATTTGTGGATCATTGGATAGTCAGGAAGTTCATAGCAATGTCTGGTTTTAGGAGAGTTAAAGAAACCTTTTGCATACAATGAGTTGGCCAGGTAACTAAGCAGTTTGAAAAAGAATTGTTTACATAAGAGCGACGCAAGCTGTTTCCTCTCAAAACAAACAACAACGTCGTTAAATAACGGGTTATAACATTCTATAGACAATCTAAAATATATCAGAAATACAATAAAATTATATATAGAATATAAAATTGTAACATTATACTGAAAATGGCAATGTTGTAAATAACTACATTTCTGTGAAAGATTATATATATATATATATATATATATATATATATATATATATATATATATATATATATATATATATATAGGGTGATCAAAATAAAAGCTACCTAAATTCGGGTTCAAGTGATACTTCGTATTTTGTTCCTAAGCTCTTTGGATCACCTTCAGGGGGATTTTTTTTCGGAGGTATTGTTTTTTGTTTTGTTTTATTTCTAGCTCTTTTTGGATTAACCACTAATGCTACCACAGAGAAAACGTTGTAGCATCATTTAATATATATATATATCGTGGATTATATATGTGCTTGGTTTTACGGATTAGTCGACGGCAACTTTTTTGCCTAAAAACAAAGTTCTGTGTGTGTGATATATATATATATATATATATATATATATATGTAAACACCCCACCACAGATATTGGTACGTTAGTACCTTGACTATGAGTGCCTCAACTTACAAGTTTTATCAATCACGAGCTATCACTCGGTCGCTTTTTGCTTTGTTGAGTGCTAAAATTTGAGATACGAGCGAGCTTCAGATACGCTTATGTTAACAAATTCACAAAACACATTTAATTTTCCAGATTTATTGCTCCAAAGAAAATATTATTTATAAATAATAAACATTAAAACATATTACAGCACATAATTCATTAAATTCTATTCTATTACGCGCTTTATACAATAGCGTTATTTCTTACTAGAAGTGGTTACCCGGCGTCGCCTGGATAGAGGGGGATTTTTTTTAAAAAGTTAGTCTCGCAGATCCATTATTACTTATCGCGACTGAGATCCTCGCTGGTTACCCCATAAAAATCCCCACGGAAATATATATCACTAGAGTAAGAAATCTCCATTCAATTATTTACAATTTAAAAAAAGAAGAGATATAAATGATGCTATTAATTCAATCAATCAATATTATATTTGAAAGCGAAAAAAAAAACATACAAAAAAAAGAAAGAAAGATAAACTAAATAACATGCAAATGACTTTCCTTTCTGTTACTTTTCAAATTTGAATTTTTAAATATCTTCCCAAATATAACTCAAATCTTCATTATTTTTGCTCAAAAACCAAGCTCTTGGGATATTTAATATGTATATATATTTACTTTGTCGTTAATTGTTTTATATTGGATTTTTTTTCTGGACATTCAACAGATTCAAACAACTGCCCTTTATATATGTATAGATTTAAAAAAAAAAAAAAAAAAAAAAACGTAACAAAACAATTATTTTTTTTTGAGGGGGGGGTGCTATAACGGATTAATGTTATTTCAGTTTATTTCAATGCGGAAATTTCATTTGATATTCGAGGAAATTGAGTTACGTGTGAAACCAGTTAAACTCGTAAGTAAAGATATCACTATATTCGTGCTTTCAGGACAAGTGTAAATTTTCGTGAAAATTCTCTCTTCCTTTATTACGAGGTTAAAAAACCCCCCACCCAACACTTCTTACACCCAGTGGCAAGATTTACTTTCAATCACTCCTTACATACAGAGATGGCCATGGCTCCCTTACCTACTTATTTGCTGAGAGGAATGTTGTTTCTAATCAGAGAAATATTCCCTAATCAAGAAAGGTTTAATTACATGAAATAAGGTTTCTCTCTCTCTCTCTCTCACTCACCCACTCTAGCATCACCCCTCCCGCAACCGCTAGCCTTTTCCACCCCGCCCACCTTAATCCTGTTTATCCTCTTGTATTCTGCCCACTTCTTGTTTCTATTGACGGAGATTGCACTTAATTTGTGTTAGAGTTTGTTCGTTATATGTATGTATGGGTGTGTATATGTAAATGTATGTGCTACGTCTCTCCGGAAATAATTTAGGCACCTATTATTAACGAAAAAGTAGGCCTACCTAGGGCAGTGTTTTTATTTACCACAATAAAGACGAGGACAATGGTCCGAAAAAAAAACAAACTATATACTACTAATTCTGTTGTAGAACCGCATTACAAATTATTTACTATAGAGATGCATTGAAATGAAGGACAAATAAGATTGATTTACTGATAGGTTTTCTATATGTAATATTTAAAAAAAACCTTTTTTCTTTTTTTTTATTATTCATCTTTAAAAGTACTAGTAAAAATTCGCCCTCCGAACACAAGTATTTAAGTTTTAATATGATTAAATATTATAGTGAATTAGAAATACTAATGAAATTAAATACAAGCACAAAAAGATTACACGTATTTTTACTTTATTCTAATTAAATTCAATATAAAATTATACATAGGATTGCTTTTAATACGTTTGAGAATAAAACAATATTAGAATCAATAACACCAAGTTATTATTTATAAAACACTGTTTTGTTAAAACCAGCATGCAAATTATTCACACGATCTACTATGTAAACATCTATTTCTTGATGATATATAAGACACATTGCAGGATTTTAAACACACTAATAATATGCGCTGTTTTGAGGCAAATCTATCTCAGCTAGACCTTCATAGAGGCATTGTTAATAAATAAGATCCTAATTAAGATTAAATAATAATTATTTAATAAGCATTGAGAATATAACGTAAATAACTAAGGGAATTGTGACGTTGGTGGTGACGTCGTTTCGGTTACAGACAAACATACAATCGTCATTATAATGATTTGATGAGAGTCGTCAATATGTGTATTGAATTGTTACTTTGTATTCATTTTTTTTTCGTTTCTATTTTCAGGTATTATGAAACTGGGTCTATAAAACCAGGCGTGATTGGCGGTTCCAAGCCCAAAGTAGCCACCCCAAAAGTTGTAGAGGCCATTTCAAAATATAAGCAAGAAAACCCGACAATGTTTGCCTGGGAGATTCGCGATCGTTTATTGTCCGAAAACATCTGCAGCCAAGATAACGTTCCGAGCGTCAGTTCCATTAACAGGTAGATATTCCTTCAAACCTTCTTACATATTCTGCTCGTGCCCAGGGACTGGTGTATATATATATATATATATATATATATATATATGGTTTAAAAAGAACCATGGAAACATCTCACTACTCTACACCTGATGATGGCACTAAGCAGTGCCAAAAGTACAAGTGAAATAACGTTCGGTGGATTCATTCACCAATTCCACCCAGGCATAAAACAATTGGAAAAGATCGAAGAGAAACTCGTCAGACAGCAAATGCCTGTAGCGTTCAACCCAACATGTATAAAGAAATGAATGCTGCCAATAAATATATATAGTTATTTATAATGTAAAAATTACATAAATGTGGGACGACGTCTAAAATGAGAGGGATAAATGTTGGTCATCTCTATCCTAACTTTTAACTATTCTCATTTGTGACCTGATTTATACTACATTTTTTTTATTTACCACAAAACCAATTCGCACCACAAACACCAAAACTTACTAGTCTCTCTATGAAAAACTTACACCCAAATCCACATTTACAGTCTTGGGTATCGATATTTATTTACAATAAAAAATCCCCTATATATATATATATATATATATATATATATATATATATATATTAGTCCTGTTCTTGTTACTGTGGATAGATATAAATTTACAAAAAAAAGACTAAAATTGGACTGTGAACCGTAGAGAAGTTAGTATTATCAATGAAAATCTGCTGTGATTCTAAAGTTGGCGGTTGAAAGATGAGAACAAATAAGGCGGGAAAATTAAGCCAGCAGAAATTGTTGTAAAGTTAATTAAGAAATGGAAGAAAAAATAACCCAACAAAAAAAAGCAACAACAAAAAAACAAACAAAACAACAACAAGAAGGCATATGGGGGGGGGGAGTAAAAATCAAGATTGAAATTGCTTAGTTACGCACAAAATTAGATTTCCAATGGTGTGTGTGGTCGGAAGATGCAATTTAAAAAAAAAGAAAAGAAAGAAATTGTGTCTGACTGCTTGCATAGTACAGGTGCTTGTGCATGCTAATAATCAACAAAAAATTGATTGATTTCAAGGGCATGTCAACTCGTCAAGGGTTATTTTATGCTTAGAGGTTAGGGAACCGCATCCATTGTGTGTTTGAAGTTCGGAAAAAAGATCAACTTCCGTATTATATCAAAGCAGGCAAGCAGCACCCCAGCATTGGCGCAACACAATCTTATCACACTCTATTTTTTTGCAATGTCTTGCATTAAGCTTCTTTCTTACACATATTAGATCCACTTAATACCCTAGAAAATATGTATGTATTGGTCTGTATGTATATAATTGTAAAAAAAAAAGTAAGTAAAGTCGACGGGGCGGCCTAAAGTCGGTATCAGCCAGTCAGCGAGGGAGTCTATCCCCTTTTCAATAGTGCTAGACCAAGGAGATTGTTTTAGCATCTGAGGTGGAGCGCCACACCTACCATCAGCTCCTTACTTTACCGCATAGATCCCTGTGCTACTCATACGCTGAGTTGGCGAGGGCCGGTATCGAACTAGGAACCTTGTGGTTTCTAGCCGAACGCTCTACTGACTGAGCTAAACCGGCCCCTACATATACACTCCAGTTACCAAAACGTGTGTAATTAGTGTCTGAAGTTCAACAATCATACACTACTATATCAAAGCAGGCAAGCAGCACCCCAGCATTGGCGCAATACAATCTTTTCACCTATTTTTTTGCTATGTCTTGCACTAAGCTTAAACCTAATGAATATTGATCAAGCAATGGGATGCTTTTTTTTTGTTGTTTTGAGGTGGAGAAAGCAGTAACGACATTTACGGGCTGTCGTAGGGGAGGGGGGTTGTTTGTGTTGTGTGTGAGGGGAAATGAGGGGTGGGGAATACACTAATTTAACTAATTATAGCCTGCCGGAATTCCTTATACTCAAGATCCGAGGAACCACCTACTTGGGCCGTGGCCAGATGAACCCTTTTCCTTCTTGCTGTTTGTTCTGATCAAATATTACTGACCATTTTCACCAGGACAGTCCGGCCAACGTCAACGACATTCTCCCCCTCTACGCTCCCACTCTCTTTTTGTGAGTTTAAGAAAGAACAGAAAAAGGCGGGAAATTGTGACTAATCACATGACCTCGTCTTAAAATAAATAAAACCGAATTTAGCTAGTTATTCATTGTTTATTTGAACAACAGATGAAAGATGTTAGACTATTCGTAGTAGAGAAGTCTTATTACTGACCTGAGGTTTATTTTTGAAAAAGTAACCGAAAATATCTATTCACTTTATTCATTATATATATTCTGATATAACAAATACGAAGGACTAGTGATAGTGTAAGATACTGCTGAAGCGCTATGGGTCTAGTGGCAATGATGCTTTGACCCCGAAACCATGCATGACTTCAGTCATCATCTGTCATAAACTTTGCTGATCACACAGCTGTTGTCTTTATATAACTTGTATATTTGTATGCATATATATATAAATATATATATATGTGGGGGGTATACAACTTTTTTGAACATATCTATTTGAAACCTAGATGGGACGCTAAAAGGTACTACCACTCCAAGTCGGAATAGATATAGATGTAATGACAATAAATGGGGTACTGCCCATTTCCCAAATATCTAGAACTGGAGCCTCATCAGATGCCGTTTAGTTTCATACCCACGTCACTTGTTTTGGGGGTCTTACTCTCTGCAGGAGACAAAATCTGTGTATTCTAAACCCCCCCCCCAACATTTAAGTTATCTATGGTACTAGCTACATTATATTTGTAATGCTTGCATTAATTCTTGACCACTGACAATCCCTTTTGTCCACTCTAACCCGGAGTGGTAGTACCTGTTAGGGTCACATCTATGGATAAAATAGAAAAAAATGAGTTTGAAAAATCTGTTTAAAGAATTGAATACCCATCAAGCATGAATAGAACAAAACATCTTTGGCATAAATAACCCAACAATGGTTGACATGCCGTAAAATCGAACAAACTAACTAATCCTTTCATTCTGGCTTTCGATTCGAAATAAAGAGATAGATTTTTCTCAAGGGGTAAAGATATATCGTTATTAACACTAATGCTCTCTACGTTTAAACATGGTGGACTATAAAAAGAAGAGGACACTAACCAGAGTCCATCAACAGTGTACCCTGTGTTCAAAGTTGTTAGTTGTGAGCGTACATTAAGGAAAATTCCGCCATACTTGTTTAGGTTTTGAACGCTCTCTGGAGATAATGGTCATCGTCGTAGGAAATGGCCACGGTGACCTGGGTTCAAATCCTAGATGAGGTTGTTTGCATTTCTCATAGCCCTAATATTCTCTTGCAAGGCATGCATTCAATTGTTCTTCATTCTTCTAAAAGTAAATAAGACAGAATGGATTTGTTACAGCAACTACTTTGGTAGAATGAGGGGTGGTACCTGCTAGGGTCCCAACTATGGGTTAAAAAGAACAAAATGAGTTTTTAAAAAAGTGTTTAAAAACGTATTTAAAAAATCAAGAATGAATTAAGCAAAAACGTCCTCGGCATAAAATAAACCAATGGGTTGACATGCCGTAAAACCCAATCAATAAACTGGGTGAAGGAAAATCTAAATATGTTAAACTCTGCTTAAAATTGACCTTGGGTCACATCCTATTCGTGTGGAGTGGGTAGATAAAATACATGTTACTTCGGTTTTGTTGTTTCTCTGAATTTTTTAGATGAGGCTTGATAATTAGTATTAATTAAATAAGAAATAAGGCCGGAGAGCACATCGACCGAAACGTTGTACAAATAACGATAAGGACAATAGTCCGAATAATCCAAATAATACTAATTAGGTTTTGTTATTCAATATTTTTTTTATCTGAATTCCTCAAAAAGAAAAAGAATACTTTCTAATATCTGAGCGAAATTTCTCTTGCAGAATAGTCCGGAATCGAGCTGCCGAAAAAGCCAAGGCTCAAAATCCGCAGGCTCAGTCGAGTCCCCCACTTCAGGGTGAGGCCCCACCTCCGACCCTCAACCAGACTCAGGCTCCTGCAGGAGCAGATGGCATGACACGGCCCGGTCCCTATTCGATAAGTGGAATCTTGGGTATCCCTTCTCAAAACACAGCCAATTTGAACAATGGAAGCTTTAAACGGAAAAGAGATGACAATGGCGAATCGGGTAAGAAATCTTTTATCTCCTTTAAAAAAAAACCATTGATCTGTTTTAATGACTGACGCAACATGATCTTCTTAACTGACATCACCTTTAGAATTGCATCGAGTATAATAGTATTTACACTATGTCTTCGGTGTATTGTCCCCATCAGCATGTTATCCCTTGTTTGGCTTTTTTGCTGCCGAAGTCAGTCCTTTTAAAGTTATTATATTGTTTCAAGTATTTGTTTTACACAGTTATATTATTTCAAGTATTGCTATCTGATAAAATTTGCACACAATTATATGGTTTTAAGTAATTCAATCAATTATATGGCTTCAATAATAAAAATGATAATGACAATAATAATAATAATAATGATAATGGGAATATAATAATGATAATAATAATAATGAAAAATTATAATAATGATAATGAAAAAATATAATGATGATAACGAAAAATTATAACAATGATAATAGAAGATTATAATGAAAAATCAATAATAATAATAATAATAATAATAATAATCAAAGAAAAAATAGATAAGACACAAAAGAATGACAAATGTTGGATGTGTGGAGACAGAGATGGGACGATGCAGCATATATTAAGCGAATGCAACAAACTAGCACAGCGATAATGCAAGGTTAGACACGACTGGTTTGAAAAGGCGATCCACTGGGAATTGTGCAATGAATTAAATTTTGACCATACAACAGAATGGTATAATCAATATATTTCTCCAAGCTCTTCAATGCAGCTCAGTCGTAAAGAGACGCAGCTAAACAGTCGAGGCGAAAAAAAAAAATACGGGACATTGTATAAAAAAAGCAATTACTTTTTTTGTTTATTTGTAAACATATTATTGTATCTTATGTTAAGTTACATTTTAGTTATCCGGATTTTTGACATTATTTTTTTAATTTGTTATCTTTTTTGCGTCAACGAAGGAAGAGAAAAACCGCTAACCAAAACAAGATTTTACAAAAGGGAATGAAAAGAAAAAAAAGTAGCAATAAAATTTAAAACGAATAGATTAATGATTGCATTTTAATGAAATAATCTAAACGTGTCTCTAAAGCCATGGACAGTGGTTCAGTTTATCCATTTTATTGTCTGACCTAAAATAGTTGCGGATTCTTATTATTTACTTCATGTTTCCACCATTTTTGTTCTCAGTCTTTTCTTCCCGGCATTCTTAGCGGCAACAGCAAATCTACATTGTCAACAAAAACAGGCGGCAATGCCAATATAACACTAATCCCGACGGCTACAAAGGCTTAAGATTTATCAAATACTACTACTACTACTACTACTACTAATATATATATATATATATATATATATATATAACTCATTTTTATTTGGTTCCACCAAATGAAGTGAAAAAGGGGAAAAGAATTGATTGTTTATCTTTCTTTCTGCGCATGTGCACAAATCCTTGTTTTTGGTTGGCTGGCTGGAGTTTTAATCCTATATTGCCGTGTGTGTCGATTCGAAAATGGTACAATGTTGATGACTATTATTTAAAAACGTTTTCGCCAAAAGATTTTGCAAAAACCGGATGGATTAACCCCGGATGTTGATAATGAAAAGAAAACAAAATTAGGAAACTAATAAATCAGAAGAAAAAAAAAACAACAAAAACCCAAAGAAACAAAAACAAAAACAAAAATCGTCTCTACTGTTCCAGAAGGCAGAGTGTGACCTTTTTAAAAAGTTAATATATCAACACATTTAGTTCTGGTACTCGTGTTTGATACTACGTAATAAACGAAGTAATTGAGTATTAGTGTGCTTGGTATATATGGGGAGGAAGAGCTCTTAAAGTAGTTTTGACTATCGAGAAGAGAGCACCTGCGGTTTGAATTCAGTTTTTATCTGGTTACCATACCAAGTTTAAAGAGTCCAATGTGCCCTACTATTTACCCATAGCTGGAGGAGAATAGTTGAATTCGTACCTGAAAAGATAACAACCCTCCGGGTCAGAGTTAGATGAAGTTTAACGTCATACCCAGGATACTAACACCCTAGCCACCATATATGATGAAAAGTGTTGGAGTTTGCCATAAGAGCAATACTGGTGGGGGCAATAATATAGGCACTAGAACTTAACATGACCAGGGGATTGATCGGAGGAGGCTCTTCGGCCAACCGTCTAGCCCAGGTAAGAGCCAAAGTGAAGTGTTGCATGTCACATACTACCCCACCCCACAATGATTCCGTCCTTAAGTATCACGGGTCCACTATGATGCAATTAAATGAACACTTAGACAATAATGGTTAGGATATATATATATATATATATATATATATTAGGGTAGAAACCGACTTTTGGTGCTCTGTTGTAGTATGCTAGTTAATTGAGCCAAGCATACGACTGTAGAGGGTTCGATCCTAGCTTAGTACCAATCCTCTTACGTGTGGCTTTGTGCTAGACGAAGCCAACCTCAGTACATAGCTATAAACATTTCATCTCTGACACCTTACCTGTCGTCATCTTCACAAGTCGAGCACTGAACAGACATTCCAGCAATCCGAATAATTAACCGAACTCTATGCGAAAAGTAGCAAGTAGAGAATTCCTTTCATCTTTGAAGGATTTCTTCAAATGTATCCTGTTTTACAGCGACCGAACGAAGAGACAATGGGGGTAGAGAGAACAACAATAACATGAAAACGAAACCGAACAAAACAACAAGCTAACAAATTGGAAATAATTATTACAAAGAACGCGGTTTCAGAACGAGAAACAAGGAAAATCAGTGACTTCTTTAAGACGCTTTTTTAGTTGAAGGAAGACGTTTTCGTTCAAGGATGATAGTATATTCACTTGCGTAGTCAGGCACAAGACCATGGGTGGGTATATTGAACTCTCCCGCTGTAATTATTTTTTCTGTTTCTTTTTTAAAATTTGTAAGAAACATAAATACTAACTTTAGATGAACGTATATGAATAAGGAAAATATAATGAATAAATAATATTGTTTTATTGAAATGTATTGACGTGGTAGTTTTAGCAGTCACCTTCAGGAGTTCCTTCGGCAATATCCAGTATTGAATACGCCATTATTAAAATGTTTGGTTTTTCTGTATTCCATGTATAGTAAACACTTTTTTTTTACTTACTTTTGGATATTATCATTTGATTCTTACTTAATCACGATCAAGAAATTAAAAAAAAAAAATAACAAAAAAGATCAGTATACCTGTCCACGGGCAGATTACAGCACCTGGTATTTCTAAGCTGTCACCCATCTAGGTACTGGTAAGTTTCGACGTTGCTTAACTTCAATGATTAGACGATAATTACATTTTTATCTTTAAAATGGGTTTCTGGATTTATAGATATTTACTAAGATTAAATTATGTATTTTGATTTTTTTAAGACTATTGTTCTCATCTTCATTGTAAAATGCACATACACAATTTGGCCCTTTCTTCCAACGGTGGAATCTTAGTTATTCAAGTTCAATTTGAGAGCTCGATGTTCAATATAATTTGTAAAGAAAAGGGCTTAAAAATATGACCGATTTTTAAGCCTTTTTCTTTACCAACTGTATATATATATATATATATATATATATATATATATCTCGAGATTTCTTTTGTTCAAAAATTGCTCGTCAGTTGTAGCCTTGTGCCAGACTAATTTAAGCTTAGTAAATATCTATAAATCCAGAAAACCATTGCAACCGTATCTAGTCCCCATACCCGTCCTCCCCGAACAAGCAGTTCTTCGTTATCGAGTTAAAGCCTTCGTCTTAACGTGTTGATGGCACAGACTCTCTTCACTGTCAACTCCCTGTCAGGAGAAAGTCTGTAAAAATAGAAATACGGTTAGAGAGAACACCGAATTAATTTTGTGTGCGTATGTGTATGCATAGGTGTGTAATACGCGTATGTGCATATCTCTGTATTGCTTGTGTGTTGTGCGTACCTGTACCTGTATATTGACTATATCTGTGCTTGTGTATATGCGCACGAACCTGTTTTCGTGAGTGCACTTACGTGTGTATCATGGACATATACACTTTCTATCTTTCTCGTTCACACACACACACACACACACACACACATATATATATATATATATATATATATATATATATATATATATGTGTGTGTGTTTGTGTACACAAACGAAAAAAAGATTAAACTCGTAAAAGCTTATTCCAATAATTCACCCATTGTCACTTCCAGACCCCAACCATTCCTTCAAGAAAGTAACAAAAAAAACAAAAAAAAAAAAAAACAAAACAAAAAAAAAACCCAGCCTCAAGACAATAAACCTAACAAACAAACATATATTGTTAGCGATGAAAGGTTTACTGAAGACAATTCTTTGTTCTCGGTAATTCTATATTTTGGTTCGGAATTGTTTTCGTTCACGAAGAGCATACCTCTGCGGACGAGTTAGAGGCGGGAGGAAGATCCCCATTCTCTCTCTCTCTCTCTCTCTCTCTCTCGTCTTGGCCCGCCCGACCAAAAAATCAACAACAAAAAAAAAAACCCAAATTGCCGTAAGCCGTGAACCAGACAGAAAAAAGAATCAGAAATGAAGAAACGCAAAAGTTTGTTGTCTGTCCTTGTGCAAGGTTTTTCACCCTTCAAAGCCTTACAGCCATATTTTAATGGTTCAGTCGATAGAGCGTCCGACTTGAAACCACAAAGTACCAGGTTCGATACCGGTCTTCGTCAACTCAGCGGATAAATAGCACAGGCATATGTGCGGCAAAGCGGGGAACTGATGTTAGGTGTGGCGCTAGTCATGAAATTTTAACCTGTTTTTGTTTTAGAAAAATATTGTTATTGATCCACATTTTCAAACTGCAAAGATTTTACGGGTTAAAACACGTTTAGCATTGAATTTTGCTTATATATATATATATATATATATATATATATATGGAAAAAGTGACTTACCGGTGAATATGGTCACAATGGTTAGTTGATGCAAAATTCAGAAAGGTAAGACAGCAATATAACAGATGAAAAGTGCTCAATACGTTAGTAGAGCAAATTTATTGCAAAATATGTACAAGAGATAACCTACTCGAGTTTCACCGTAATGATCTTCAGGATTCAATCCACTGAATTAATCAATATCTTGATTAATTCAGTGGATTTAACCCTGAAGATCCTTATGGTGAAACTCGAGTAGGTTATCTCTTGTACCTATTTTGCAATATATAATATATATATTCACAACAAAGGTTTTCGTATCACATTAATCCTGACTTTATATTTTTTTAAATCCGCCGATATAAACAATATAATAATTACATTCACCTAGAAACACACTTCTATGTCTTCACTTTATACAGCGTGTTGAAGCATACCTCTTTCTCTGAGCTCGATTATGCGGGTTTAAAAAGAAAGAAAAAAAAACACCTCTACCCACCCAGCCCTCAAAGATAGAACCCAGCAAGTTACTTAAGAGGCAGAATCAACAATAGCTAATGCAATAAACAGACTTTGACTTTTACCAGTTCTTACTAAGCACTGGGTTTTGTTTTGCTTTTTGTCAGTAAACGAATTCACTTCGAAAACCTTCAGAGTCCGGCTTCCATATATATATATATATATATATATATCCGTGCCCTTTAGTTCTTTACAATGCCAATTATTGTATGGTGGAGGTACGTGGTGTTATAGTTGCCGTCGTAGGATTTAGGACACGATCGAGACGAGTTCAAATGCCGGATGCGGTTGTTTGCATTTCTTATATGCTAATAATATTGGGAAAAGTATTTCTCTGTCTCCCTTCCGTGTTTCCGCCCAGCTATCTCTAAGCTCCCTTCTATTTTTCCACCCAGCTATCTCGCAGTCCTCCTTCTATTTTTCCACCTAGCTATCTCGCAGTCCCCCTTCTGTCTTTCGACTCTTATCTGTGTGTCCCCTTCTGTCTTTCGACCCATCTATCTGTGTCCCCCTTCTGTCTTTCGACCCATCTATCTGTGTGTCCCCTTCTGTCTTTCGACCCATCTATCTGTGTGTCTCCCTTCTGTCTTTCGACCCAGCTATCTGTATGTCTCCCTTCTGTCTTTCGACCCAGCTATCTGTATGTCTCCCTTCTGTCTTTCGATCCAGCTGTACGTGTGTCTCCCTTCTGTCTTTCGATCCAGCTGTACGTGTGTCTCCCTTCTGTCTTTCGATCCAGCTGTACGTGTGTCTCCTTCTGTCTTTCGATCCAGCTGTACGTGCGTCTTACTGTCCATTCATTCGTCAGTGTGTCTCTATTTCAGTCTGTTAATATCTATCCTGAAACATCACTGAACATTGTCTCCCACTAACATGTAGACGCTTATTTCACACATTCTTCCCTGCGTATATTTGCTATCGATCTTCTCTCACTCCAACGACCCTCGCCTGAGCCTCTCATGTTGTCATCTCAATTTGCCTCGGAGCGAGTCTTCAAATCCTCTGCCGTCACCACTCAACCATGTCTTCTTCTGCGAGGCGATCTCCTTTCCCGTTCCACTCTCGTGGCCACAACGAGCATCCGGGCACTTCTCAGAGGTCCGCTAGCAACTTAGGGTCCCCGA
This sequence comes from Doryteuthis pealeii, assembly GCA_023376005.1. Classification (NCBI taxonomy): domain Eukaryota; kingdom Metazoa; phylum Mollusca; class Cephalopoda; order Myopsida; family Loliginidae; genus Doryteuthis; species Doryteuthis pealeii. The sequence goes on from CM042143.1 coordinate 76,174,461, forward strand.
AATATCAAAAGCGACCAAAATTGTCCTAATTGAATAAGCATTGATAACTCGCACCTCGTCAGCGCGATTCTTCCCGCCTTGAAGGACCCCTCGATTGCATTGACTCCGCCTACTTTGCCAATGCTGCCCCCTAGTGACCCACTCATTTTGGTCGTAGATTAGGATGGGTTGGGGTTGAAAATTCTGAGAATAACTGCAGAGGACTGTGCTAATGTCGGAAGGCTGATGAGGGCTGAAACAAAATGGGTAGATGAAAGGGTGGTCTTATTTGTTATGGAAAATAAATTAGGTTATATATATATATATATATATATATATAACCTAATTTATTTTCCATTACATATATATATACATCATTTACATACGATATATATATATATACGTATGTATAAGTATTTAAATCAATAAGTACACAGCCTTTGTTAATGAATTTAATTCAATTAATTTTGATCACATATGAGGCGTTTGTCGTGGCATGGTTATCGTCGGAAGAAATGAACGCTGTGACTAGAGTTCAAATCCTGGACGTGGCTGTTTACATTTCACATAGAACAGATATCAATAAATAATATCAATAAAAAAATTAACTTTCCAAATTTATTACGCCAAAGAAAAATAAACATTAAAATATATTAAAGCATATAATTCATTGTATTCTATTCTATTATGTTTTTATACAATACAGCACTATTTTTCTAATTCAAAATACGTAACAAAAAAAACTGGGTGATTTTGGTGAGGATTGGAACGGATTAATGTTTTTTTAGTTTATTTCAATGGGGAAAATTGATTTGGTATACGAGGAAATTGAGTTACGAACGGAACGAATTAAACTCGTAAGTAAAGTTACCTCAGTATTATGAACACTGAAAAGAAAGAAAATGAAAGTAAGAAAAATAAATAAAATAATGACTGAAGGGTCACCCTTACTTTCTCACTCCCGTTTTCTTTTCTTTTTTCTTTAACGCTAGCTCCACAGAATCGTACTATTTCCTGTCTCGACCCCTAAAACCCCACCCTCTCCCTAAATCTGAAACGCAATTACCGAGCGGTTATCAAATACGATTATTTAATTACTGCTTATTTAGTTAGTTGGAAATGTTGATAAAAACGCCAAACTTTCATGTCTTTTGCTTCTAGATTTTTTTCTTCTGTTTCTACCCTATATTGTGTTTTTTTTCTATTCGATAGGCCCTCCCTTTCTAGAATGTGTTTTTCCCTCTTTTTTTATGTTCGTTCTTCGACAAGCAAAGCGAGTTTTAAGCTACAAAATTTCCCGAGGTGGTGAGCTACACGCACGTGTACACATACAGATACGCACAGGCCCCGTTTTTTTTAACAATGTTCGAGAAATCTTAGAAGGTCAATATCCACGCAAGAAATCAAGCCGTAGAGACTTTCCATTTGGCAGACACATATCACTCTGAAAGTACACGGCCCCGCTAGATCCGCGAAGTTAAGCAATGGTGAATCTATTTAGCACGTAAATGGGTGACCACTTACTAATAGCAGCTACTCTTAGTAACCTTAGAAAAGCTTAGTAAAAAGAAAATCAACACATTAATTTATTATAATTAGTAAGGCTGGTTTAGTTCAGTCGGTAGAGCATCCGGCTCGGAACCACAAAGTTCCGGGTTCAATACCGGCCCTTGCCAACTCACAACACAGTGAAATCTGCGGAGAGATGATGGTAGGTGTGGTGCTCTACCTCAGACGTAAAACATTCTCCCTGGACTAGTGCTACTGAAAAAAGTATATACTCCCTCGCGGTCTGACTGATACTGACAATAGGCCACTCCATCGACTTAACTTAAAAGTGTATAACAAGCATTAGTGTATAATACGCACCCATAACTTTCAGCCACGAAATACTGGAAAAATCATCTTTCGTATATAATACGCATTGAAATTTAATGTTTTGGAGCAGCTAAATTTCAGGTGACTTTAAGATTTCAACTTTTTATCCGGATTGTATCGACCGACTAAAACTAAGTTTATGTAAATATAATAATATAATAATATATATATATATATATATATTATATATTATATATATATGTTTTGAAACAAAATTTATACAGTATTAAGAGCAAAGGCAAGGGCATGTTCACACCAAAATGAAACAAACTTTCGGCGAAAATAAGTTCATAATAGAAAAAATAATTATAAACAAACACGCATTCCAGTGACTATTTCTTAGTCGTGGTATAAATCAAGTGTTTATTAGGGATTAGTTAGTTTGTACCATAGATATAACTTGCTTTTTTTATTAGTATAATACGCACTAGAAACGTTTTGCAAAAATCTTGAAAAATAGTGCGTCTTATGCACAAATAATTACAATACTGCTGATATTTTCCCGTGTCAGATAAGTCTTCCTCGGCATAATTTTGGCGCAACACAGTCTTACTAACAGTCATTTTGCCTGGTGGTGTATGGGGCCACGCTCGGGGTATATCTTAATTGGCATATTTGTCGTGTCGAGAAATTTTCCGCTTATTTCTGTTTTCATTTTTTCATTTTATTTGGCATTTTTTTTTCTGAATGGACTTAATTCGTTTTACTATCACCCCCTCTCCCACACACACTTCTCCCCCCACCCACCCAATGCCCGGCAAAGTAAGCACGAATTACTAAAATCAACAATTAGTTTGACAAAGATAATTAGCTCTATTATACGGCGTGCCACTTCGAGCTATCGCTAACAAAGTTTCTGCCACTCTAAAACAATGTCTTCATCTGGATTTGATGACGTCAATTTGTCACAGTTTTAGTGTTGTTCAATTGGTGTTGGGCAAACTATAATGTAATTAATCCTCTCTCGGGGATTGTTTTCATTTTGCGTCTCTCACTCTCGTCTTGGGTCGTGTTTTCATTCTTCTTCACCCTCTCTCTCGCTTGATTCCCTTTCTCTCTCTCTCTCTCTCTCTCTCTCTCTCTCTCTCTCTCTCTCTCTCTCTCTCTCTCTCTTTCTCTCTCTCTGAATATTTTTTCATCTCTTTCTTTCACTCTCGCTTTATTTCGTTTTTCTTTTCTCTTTCCTTTTTCTTCTCTGAGTCTCTCTCTCTTCTCTGTCTTTTTTTTCTCTCTTCTCTCTCTTTCTTCCTTTTTCCAATCTTCTTTCCTTTTTCCAATTGTCTCTTTCTTTTTCTTTCTCTCTCTCTCTCTCTCTCTCTCACCCTCTTTCTCTCTCTCTCTTTCTCTCTCTCATTTTTCGTTCTTTCGTAATCTTTTTTCTTGTCTCTTTCACTCGTTTTTTTTCTTTTCTCTCTCAATTTTCTTTTTTTTTTCTCTCTTTCTCGTCATCTCTCTATCTCCATTCCTTTTCCTTCTCTCTCTCTCTGTCCATTCCTTTTCCTCTCTCTCCCTCCATTCCTTTTCCTTCTCTCTTTCTCTCGGTTCCTTTTCCTTCTCTCCCCCACCCTCTCTCCTGATTTGATTTGGAAAGGAAATCCATTGTCTTGATAGCATGAACATTGCCAAGATGTTTATACCAACCATGGCACAGCCGACCTATCTTAATAGACTAATCAATTGGAAATCAGAACTCATATCTTCGTTATTAGGGAAAATGTGTTTGAAGAAGTGGCCAGTATCATCCTTATTTACTCTCAGTACACCGGATGTAATGTGGGGTATAGGATGCACTTCATCTGACACTCGGATACTTCCTATCTTGTGAAGGCCACGCTTCGGGTCAATTTTGAAATCTTAGAATCTTGCCCACTGAGGCCAGGGACAGGTTTTAGAATATTTCCAGTAGTTTTAATTTTCAAACGTACTTTATGCTAAACTGAAGATGCGTCCTATTTGACGTACAAAATATTTATACGATGAGTGAAGTGCGACCTAATCTGTTTTTTTTAAAATTTCATTATGATTTGATTTTTTTAAAAATGTACATATAACCTGTGGTAGTGAGAAATTGATATTTCACACACACACACATTAAACATGTATGCTCTGTCACCGATATTGAGCGCTTGCATATATAAGGTTTTCATAATTTGCTTGAAACATTGTGTTTATATTGGTTTGGTGGTTGGTTTTGAACACACAATGCAAGTGTAAAGAAAAACAAGGTAACTATGGTGTTCTTTGTAAACCACACACACACACACACACACACACACATATATATATATATATATATATATATATATATATATATGATGTCATTAATATTACCTTTTTATTTCATTTTTATTGTTTCAATGCAGGGATTACCTTGTTTTGGGTCAGTGTTTGAATTTATTTTATGTCTTTAATTCATTGTCAAATAACAAGGGACTGACATGCAATAAGCAAACAATATAAACATTTATGGTAGATTTACACGCGATTTGATGTCGATGGCCTCACCCCCTTTCTTCTCATGCTAAAAGAGAACAAAACACTTAACAAAAAGTTAATTCGTATATCAAATGAAAAGAAAAAAATTTATTCATATATATATATAATATATATGTGTGTATGTGTGTGTGTGTGTGTGGAAATTTAAAGTGTCAGAAAAAGTTCATATATTTATATAGACTCTATTTCGTATATGTAAAAATATGCATATACACTGATATTTATTTGTATATACATAAAACCTTTATATGTACGTTAAATTTGTCAATTTTGGTCGAATTCAATCACGGAAAGACTCGATACCATTCCTGTCTCTCTCTCTCTCTCTCTCTCTCACTCTTTCTATCTATCTATCTATATAATCCTTATATAAATCTAGAAGTGTGCATCACCATAAGCATGCATTGTGGATATATCCGAAATAGAATTATCCCCAACATACTAGTCAATTGGATACTTTTACCATATATATATATATATATATATATATATATGTGTGTGTGTGTGTGTGTGACGTCTTGCGCAAAATAGGCACCTGATGATCCATAACGCACGTAGATGTCAGTGCACTCACCCTAATCAACTAAAGAGACTCTATCTCTTATTCTATCTGTCTGTCTCTCTCTATCTCTCTTAGATGGATGCATCTTCTTATACGTAGCCACACGTGCGTTATTCCTTTCTCTTTTTCTATTTGCTGTCTCAGATCTTTTGTTTGCTTGCATGTAAACGCCAATTGTTTCCTCGTCATCGACAACCAAGCAACAATTATCCGAGTATTGTTCTTCAACAACATGACGCCTGATCCTTTGTCAGGGGGACTGGATCATATCGAAGGAAAGAAAGAGTTACAATCAATGGCGAAAATTCCAACAAAGGAGTCTCGATTAAATATGGCGTTTTTGTCTTCGATGTGCTTTGTCCGTTTTTTTTATTTCTAACACCTGAAGCCAAGCCAAATTAAAGAGAATTGATCTTACTTCAATTGTGCATATATATATGTATGTATATATATATATATATATATATATATATATATATATATATTTTCTCGGTGAGTGTTCAATAAGACATTCTTCGCTACATAATGCTATTGTTAGTCAAACAAAACCCGACCTCGTTAGATAAAATAAACACCCGATTAGAAGTCAATGTTTGCGGAGCGCAATTGTTTGCCTTCTTGGGCTTTTCACTCGTTCTGTCCGTTCGGCTGAATGCGCATGCGCACGAATAAATGCGCGCGCTGCACGCAAACCCGTTGCGCATGTTCAATTGGCCATGTTTTAATTTTCTTTTCTCTGACTTCCGCCCTCTGATATTTTTACTTCATATCTTGAAGTTTTCGGTCAGGTACAAACATTAAGAATTTGTTTTTTTTTTTTTTTTTTTTTTTTTCAAATTATTTAGCGCGTTATATGTTTATCTATAGATATAATGAACGACATGTAGAATACATCAATTGCATCTCCTCTGCAACGGTTAGGATGTGATACAATGTCAATTTTATGCGGAGCAAAGCTGGTTTTAATTTACTCCATTCCCATTGTACTGGAGTTAAGCTAAGTCGAGTTCAACACCATAAAATAAAGCGGTGGCACAAAACAGGCGCGTGGTGTAATGGTAAGTCGCAGGTAATGGACTCGAAGATCCGAGTTCAAATCTTGGACGTGGCTATTTGCATTTCACATAGCACTTATTCCCCTGGGAAAGGCATGCATCAAACTATGCCGCCAGGTATAGGTAAATAATAGGACAGACTGGACTCTTTAACCTTGATTAGACAACCAGTATATAAAAGGAAAACACTGAATTCAAACCTGTTAAACTTTGCTTTAGAAATTAACCTTGTGTCGCATCCTACTCGTGCGGAGGGGGAGGTAAATATATGTAAGTTGACATTTTGAAGCTGATCAGTGACAAAATAAAAATAAATAAAAATAAAAGATCCACCCGTGCCTTACCGTTGTAATGGGTATGCGAGCCTAGCCTGCAAACCATTACACAACGATGTAGGTATTTACCCAAACCCTTCACACGGGGACGTAGGAACACAAGGTCACAAGGAGGGACATCAAGCGAGAAT
>CM042143.1:76188396-76253396 GCA_023376005.1 Doryteuthis pealeii
GGGGATAGACACCCTCGCTGACTGGCTGATACCGACTTTAGGCCGCCCGACGACTTACTTATATATATATATATAATATATATATATATATATATATATATATATATATATATATATATATATATATGATAAGTTGTAAACACGGTATGTTTGGAATGGGTTTTTTAGCCGACAATTTTTGGGAGAATATGTGCTTAATTGGAGTTGTACCTAATTTTGAAAATTAATTAATTAATAATGAATACATACAGAGATTGATTTTTCTCGATTTGTTTAGCCATACATTTAAATAGGCATTCCCGCCTAATTCATTATTAATTAATTTTCAAAATTAGGTACGACTCCAATTAAGCACATATTCTCCCAAATATATATATATATATATTGCAAAACATGGAGTGTTCCAAAATTGGAATACGTATTCTTGATGGAAAATGTCGATGATAAAACGTTTTGGTTTTTGCACCACCTTTCTTCAGGACACGTGGAGAAAAATTGTGTAGAGATTTTAGTAGCCTTCATAATATACGATGTGTGTGTATAGATTACTGTATTTAAAGGTTGCATTATATACCGACGGAGTCCTTGACAGTTGCAGGAGAACATGTATATGTAGTATAGAAATGAAAGCCACAAATTGTCGGAATTGGATTTACATCATAGAAGATCGAAGAATATAGAATAGTCGACGTAATAAACATACATTGAAAAAATGTTCAGTATTAATATACAAAAATATTAGAATTTCTAAACATTTCTAAAATCAACTTAGTTATAAAACTATTGTAATAAATATAATAGAAATTTGTTTTCATGTGTATATAATTTTATTTTCGTTAATCTTTATCCTCCCTCTCCCCATTTCATTTTATTTCAGTGCGCTGACACTCGAAAGCTGACTCTTTAAAAGAGGATTTTATCATCTGAATGATTAATATTTCAATATTCTTAAATATATTTAATGAATGGTTTCTAGTCAGGATCCACGAGTCGTAAATAATCTAGTAGAAATTTATTTTCATGTCTGCATTTTGATACGAGCTCTGATATTTCTTCTTTTTTTATTTTAATTTAAAAGATTTTGTTGGTTGGGAAATGTGATGATAGTCATTTTTTCTTCTAAACAAAGGATACATCACTTTTGTTATTCAGGGTCCGGCAGAATGATCCCCTGGTATGAAAATTGCCGCCGCGCAGGAACTAGTAGCGGTGAGCGTTTAGAAGGTATGTCTTTTAGCAGCAGCCGCCATTTCATTTACCATGATGACATGGAATGGTAAACATAGTGCTTTTGTGATTTAAACTTGTCTCTCTCCGTGGTATTATCCCTTGGCAGGCTCGCTCAACAGATTTAACCCTTTGGGATTACTTCCTCTGGAGATGCCCGAAGGCTTGAGCCTTTAAACGTAGGCCATAGATTTTATTCATCATGAAATTGAAGCTATACAAAAAGCAATGCAGAACTTCAGGTTGAGGCATCAAGATTGTATAGCTTATGAGGGAAAGCATTTAAACGCTATAACGTTTTGGTTTTTGCGACCTTCATCGGGACACGTGGTGAAAACTTTATGAAAAACTGAAGATTATAATAAAAACACATTGGTAAATGTATTATTTTGATTTTTTTTCCGACTATTGTCCTCATTACTATCGTGATATATGAAAATACAACGTTTCGGCCATTTTACTCTCCGGACTTCTTTAGGTGTCCCTTGTCAATGCGAGCAATGATTCAAGTTTGGAAATCACTTTGAAATGTTGAATCGATGTCAAACTCTTCAAAATGATTTCTAAATTTGAATCATTGCTATGCTCGGATAGACAAGAGACACTTAAAGAAGGCCGGAGCGTACAACGGCCGAAACGTTGTGTTTTTATATATCACAATAAAGACGAAGACAACAGTCCAGAAAATCAGAATAATACATCTCAAGCTTCATCTAAAAAATATCGACAAATAAATTGGCAAATATTCTTCTTTCTTATTGTAAAATTGAACTTTGAATTGTATTTGAGTTGCCCCCCCCCCCTTTTATTTATTTATTTTTTATGTTTACGTTTCAAACCCGAGATATCATTCTGCCAGGCCCTGTGTTTTGGTGCAGTTTTGTTAAATGTCCATGATATTGTTAGGGTACTTTTTTGTTCTTAAGGCCCCCTAAATATTTGTAAAGATCTTACAAAAAGTATATTTCCTATCGGTGATGGAATGTTTATGAAAATAGCCCCATTTCTTTCTATAATGTGCATGTGCTTGCATGATATATAAATACGTGGAATATACCACGTCGGATTACTTTGTTGGTATGACTGTTTAACCTGGTTACATTATTCTTTTAGAAGGTACACTTAGCGTAACGGTTATCGTCGTAGATAATGGAATCGGCGACACGAGTTCAAATCCTGGATGAAGCCGTTTGCGTTTCATTTCGCACTAATGCCCTTGTCTCTCAGCTATGGGTGAATAGTAAGGCAGAATGGATTCTTCAGCCTTGTTTAGGCAACTATTCTAGAAGGAAAACTCTGAATTAAAACCAGTTTAAAAACATAGCCTAAATATTGACCTTGTGTCACATCCTACCCACGGCAGAGTATTTGGTTTAAATACATACATTGGCCTTTTTCTTATATTGCCATTATATCAATCCTATGACCAACCTGCATTTTCTCCTATGTGTGAGTTGGGTTGTCCTAGACTAGTTGCCTATCAAGGCTAGAAATCCTAATCTTTATAGAGAGAGGAAATGTATTTATGCCTTTCGTCAGGGCATTAGTGCAAATATTAATTCCAATAACCGATTCCATTATTGATACTGATAATCATTACATCGCTTAGGCCTTTTAAAAAAATGTTCTGTATTATTATTTACCTACTTTCATATTCCGCCAAGAGTTCTTATTTTTATTTTTTTATTTTCATTTCAGTACCAAATGGCCATGCAGATGCAGAAAACAGAACAGACACACAAAATGACCAGGTAAATATTATTTCTCTTAAAAAAACTAGTTTATGACAGTTTCTAGACCAACGTAGAAATGAATGATAATTTTGTGGGGTCTGCTACCACACTGAACGTTATCTATTATTAATCCAAAGTTTCGATTTAACAAAGGTAACTATGCAGTGCTAAGTAGAATCCTTTACTATTACTTATTCAAAAGTTACAATGTTAAACAAATTGATTCTCTCTCTGTGTTTGATTGTACTTTCTCTCTTTTTATCTCCTTTCTCTATCCCAGTCTCTCTCCCTCTCTCTGTGTCTCGACTCTCTCTCTCCCTCTCTCTTTGTCTCGTCTCTCTTTCTCTCTCACCTCTCTCTCTGTCTATGTCTTTTCTCTCGCTCTCTCTATGATTGCTTATTCTATCACTCTATCTCTGTCTCTTCTCTCTTCCTCTTCCTCTCTCTATCCCTGTTTATCTCTCCTCTCTGTTTCTTTTCCCTCTCTCTGTCTTTTTAAAAATCTTACTTTCTGTGTTCAGTCTCTCTCTAGTCTCTCTCTCTCTCTCCCTTCTCTTTCTCTTTCTCTTTCTCTCTCTCTCTCTCTCTCCCTGTTTGTCTCTCCTCTCTGTCTCTTTTCCCTCTCTCTGTCTTTAAAAAAATCTTACTTCTGTTTGTCTCTCTATCAGTCTCTCTCTTTCTCTCTCTCTCTCTCTCTCCCTGTTTGTCTCTCCTCTCTGTCTCTTTTCCCTCTCTCTGTCTTTAAAAAAATCTTACTTTCTGTTTGTCTCTCTATCAGTCTCTCTCTCTCTCATCTTTCTCTTTCTCTCTCTCTTCTCTCTCTCTCTGTTTATCTCAATTGTCTCTTTGTCGTTTCTATCTTGCTCTATCTATCTCTCTCAATTCCTCTCTCTATATTCTGTTTGTCTGCTCTCCCTCTCTGTCTAACTCAACTCTGTCTCTACCTTCTCTGTTTGTAGTATATATATATATATATATATATATATATATATATATATATATATATATATAAAGTGAGAAAGAGAGCTTTACTATCTCTTTATCGAGATACAAACACATATATAAGTACATCCCCAAATCCCCACCATATCTGCTGTGCCACTTCACACTCTTGTCGATCTGAGGCAAAGAGAACACAATATCATTTTGATTTCTCCTTAATTCAACGCAGTTATTTTTTTCTTTCTTCCTCTTCATCTCTTGTTCTATTTGTTTGTGTCGAAACCTCATCCAATTAAATAAACGTATCACCCACTGATTCGGAGCTTCAGATGAAAGTTGTCCCTCCCCCTCACGACCCGTGCACCGAACTTATTCGAGACGAAACGAGCCACTTTTTTTGATTAGATAATACAAAAGCATCTCTCTCTTTTTATTTTTTTATTTTATTTTTTTTTTATACTGGTGTTCTCCTCCCCGTTGCATTATTATCTTTGTTTGTCATTGTTTTTGTTATCTCGTCTAATAGAATTATTTCAGCTTATTTCCTTATTTCATCATTACAAGTTCCCGCCCTTAAGTTATTTCTTCCTATTAAAAAAAAAAAATGTCTTCACTCTTTTTCTGATCAAACGACCCTCTCTCTCTCTCTCATTCACTCTCTCTCTCTCTCTTTGATTCACTCTCTCTTTGATTGTGCCTCTTATTTATATATTTGTCATTCTCCCCCCCCCTCTCTCTCCTTTGTGTCTATTTATCTCTCTCCCGTTATATGCTAGTTATCTCTTTTTAATCTATTTGTCTCTCTCTCTCTCTCTCTCTCGTGTCTATTTATCTCTCCCCCTCTCCCGTTTTATGCTAGTTGTCTCTCTTTAATCTATTGTCTCTTCTCTCTTCTCTCTATCTCTTTGGTTGCTCTCTCTCTCTCCTATCTCTTTGGTTGTTGTCTCTCTCTTCTCTATCTCTTTGGTTGGTTGTCTCTCTCTCTCTCTCTCTCTCTCTCTCTCTCTCCTTCCGTAATATTCTAGTCTATTTTATCTATTTGTCTCTTCTATCTCCCTCTCTCTCTCACTCGTTGTCTTTCTCTTCTAGTCACTTTCTCTCTCTCGCTCGTTGTCTTTCTCTTCTAGTCACTTTCTCTCTCTCGTTGTGTCTAGTATTTCTCTTTCAGATTCTTATCTTTCTCTTTCTTGTTGCTTAGTCCCCCTCTCTCGTTCTCTCTTCTAGAGTTGTCTCTTTTCTTTCTTTCCTCTCCGTTGTCTCTTCTCTCTCATTCCTTATTAAACGATGAGAGAGAGAGTGAGCGAGAATCTTTATCTCTCTTTAGTTATTTTCTCTGTTTGTAGTCTCTTCTATCTCTCTTTGTCTCTAGTAAATTTCTCTTTCATAGTTCCCTCTCTTTGTCTCTAGCATTTCTCTCTGACACTCTCGTTCCCTCTGTCTAGTTTTTTCTCGCTCCGGTGTTTCCCTGTTTGCAGCATTTTCCTCTCTACCTCGGTATTTCTCTATGTCTTGCCTCTTTCTCTCTCTATGTTACTCTTCTCTCTCCCCCTATCTACCTATGTATCTATCTTTCTTCTTTTCACTTGTGTGTGCCATTTTGCTCACAGTTTATTCATTGGGGTCCTTCAATCACGTAAGTGGAAAGGGCAAGGTTCTGGTTAATATACTGTTCTTCCTTCTTTTCCTCTGCTCCTACTCCGCCCTTCCCTCACCTACTCCGCCCACTTTGAACACTGATCAACTGAAATGATCTCTCTCTCTCTCTCTCTCTCTCCTCTCTCTCTCTCTCTCTCTCTCTCTCTCTACCCCCTCTCTCTTGATTTCTATTGATCTTTGATTCCATTCGTTACACGATGCCCCGCACCACCCCGACCGCATTTTCAGTGTTCTGATTCGAAGCAAAATTGAAAATCAAAGAGTGTTGGTGGGAGGGGGGATTCGAATAGAGGAGAGAGGAGGAGGAGGAGGCAGTCGGGTGGGGGGGAAGTTAGTTTCGTATACACTGCTCTACACTTACAAAGTCAATTTTGTTTGGATTTTTGTGTTTGTAGGCCCATGTCTGCTTTTTATTCTTTTTTTCTTTGTTTGTCCATTTCATTCTTTCATTCCCTATTTGCTTCATTCATTAATTCATTCCCTCTCTCTCTCTCTCTCTCTCCCCTCTGTATAGTTCTTTTCTCTCTCTATCTTTTCTCTGTCTCTTTACTATCTCTTTCGCTATCTCTCTCTCTCTCTCTCTCTCTCTCTGTATATACCATTTCTCTCACTCAGTTTATAATATCTCTCTTTCTCTAATATCCCTCTCACTTTCTATATTTATAATATCTCACACACTATCTCTGCTTATCTATACTAATATCTCACTCTCTGTTTATAATAAAGAATATATATATATATATATATATATATATGTATATGTTAATCTTTACTCAGTTTATCTGTCTATCAACTCGGTCTGTCCCTGTCTTTACTCTCTCTCTCTCTCTTCTCTCTCTCTACTCTCTCTTTGGTTTGTATTTACCCTCTCTAACTCACTGTTTATCTTAACTCTATCTTTCTCTGTTTGTCTTTCCTCTCTCTCTCTCTCAATCTCTCTTTCACACACACACACACACACACACACACACACACACACACTCTCTCTCTCTCTCTCTCTCTCTCTCTCTCTCTCTCTCTCTCTCTCTCTCTCTCTCTGATTATCTGTATTCTCACTCACAATCTCATTGTCATCTATTCTAATCTATCTATCTATCTATATATATATATATATATATATATATATATATATATATATCTCTCTCATTCTTTCTGGCTATAATATCTCTCTCTGTTTTGTCTCTATTCTCATTCTGACTCTTACACGGTCCCTACATAACCGACTTCCCGTTATTTCTCTTCTTGTCCACTCGCCAACCACCCATCTTTGTTTCCTGCTAGACGAAGTGATTCCCCATAGCAATTTTTTTGCATTATTTTTACTTTTTTTCTAATAAATTTTGTGTTTTCGTTCCATGAACGATCCCTGTTTTTTTGTGTGTGCGGTTACTACAGTTATCCCCTTCCACCCTTTTTTTTTGTTGCTTTCTTTTTTATTTATTTTTATTTTGGTAAATACAAATCATTGTTGCAAAAAAAGAAAACAACAACAACAAAAAAAAAAAAAGCAACAAAAAAACGAATTATATGAACAAGGCGGAGTATTTCTCTTGATATGATTCACCCCCCCCCTTATCAATTGCCGAACAAAGCTCAAGCAATCACTGCGAAAGAAATAAAGGTTAGGGTCCCCCCTCTCTCTTTCTCTCTCTCTCTCTCTGCTTGTGTCTCTTATTTATATATTTGTCTTTCTTCTCTCTCTCTCTTTCTTTGAGTCTGTTTCTCTCTCTCTCTCTCTCTCTCTCTCTCTCTCTCTCTCTTCTCGTTATCTCTAGTTGTCGCTCTCGCTTCCACTCTCCTCTCTCTCTCTTTGGTTATCTATTTCTCTCTCTCTCTCTCTCGCTTCTCTCCTCTCTCTCTTGTTATCTATTTCTCTCTCTTCTCTCTATTTCTCTCTCTCTTCATCTATTTCTCTCTCTCGCTTCCCCTCTCTCTCTCTGGTTATCTATTTTCTCTCTCTCTCTCTCTCTCTCTCATCTCATTATCTTCTAGTTGTCTCTTTTTAAAATATTTGTCTCGCTTCCACCCTCTCTCTCTTTGGTTGTCTATCTATCTATCTATCTCTCTGTTTATCTCTCTCACTCTCTCTCTGTCGTTATCTTCTGGTTGTCTCTTTTTAATCTCTCTTCTCTCTCTCTCTCTCTCTCTCTCTCTTGATTCTCTCTCAGACAAAAGTAAATATAATACCTGTAGTAATATAACGAAACCATGATTGCCAATATAAAAAAATGAAAACAGAAAGAAAGAAAATAACATGCCAAATCCTCTCCCGACAATGTAATTCCATTTATTTTCAATAAGGATTTTACTGACAACCTTTGCGCTAATAACAATGTCACCTCCCTTGTGACCGTTTCGTCTTTTCCTCTAAGACCGACGAATGCAGTCGCGATTATTAACTGACAGTTTATTAAAAGCTTTTACTCTGTAAGGCCCATGAGAATTCTACACATCACGAATGAAATAAACGAACAGCTCTGCTAGTTGCTCGATGACAACACTTTACCACAAGCCCACGAATCAGATCAAGTTTCTCCCACATAAATAATGTTCACATTTAAAGTCAGAAAACAAAACAAACATCTTCAAGTTTAAATTTATATATTTTTCATTAACACACTATAACATCAAAGGCGTCCCCTCGTAGTGAAATGTTAGTACCCTCGTATTGCAGATGAATGTATAACGAGTTCGATCCTCGCTGGATGACCCACACTTACGAACTTGTCACATCCTACCAATGGCGAAACTGGATGGTTTGGTTTGGTTTGTTTTGTTTTACGGCATATCAACCTCAGTGGGTCATTTAATGCCATAAAGTTTTGAAATAAATCAATTCTTAATGGATAATACAATTTTTTATAAATACATTTTTCTATTTAACCATAAATGGGACCCTAACAGGTACTACCACACCGGGTCAAAGTGGACCAGGGAGCAATGGTGATGAAGGGGTGCTCCACATTCCCCAAACCTCCAAAACTGGAACCTCACCATCAGATAGAGTTTAACGTCATTCCCAAGACATGTAGACCCGCAGCCACCGCCTTCTAGCACCCATATGATAAAAAAGGGGTTGGGGCTTGCCATGAGGGCAATAGGGTTGGGAAAATCATATAGGTGCTAGGGCTTGACGTGACCAGCCGATTGATCGGAGGGGGTCTCTCCGACCGCCCGTCTAGCCTAAGATAGAGCCAAAGTGGAGTATTGCATGTCATGAACTGCTCATCCACCTTGGTTCTATCCTTAAGCATCACGGGTCACCACTCACGGCCAACAGGTGGCCCCATTGGGGGAGTCTTACCCCTCTGCAGAGGTTCAGTCGGTGCATTCTAACGCCCCAGCCGACAGGGCGGGAACTCGATGGGTAAATGCCAACTATTATAATAGGTATATATTATCAACAAGTATTTCGAGAATACTAAAAATAGAAGTATCAATAGAAGGTTGGTTGGTTGGATTTTATGGCATGTCAACCCTTGTTAGGATATTTTATGCCGAAGACGTTTTTGTTTTATTCATTCTTGATGGGTATTCATAACTTTTTTTAAACTCAATTCTTTTAAACAATTTTTTTTAAACTCATTTTTTTTTATTTAACCATAGATGGGACCCTAACAGGTACTAACACTCGAAGTGGATCTGGGAGTAATCGAAATGTAGGGGTACTCCACATTCTTTAAAGCTCTAGAATTGGAATTCCACCACTAGATACAGTTTGGCGTATACACAGGACACTATGACTCTTGGCAACTACCTTCTAACATACATATGACAAAAGGGTTGGGACAATCATATAGGTGTTAGGGCTTGATGTGACCAACCGATTGATCGGAGGGGGCTTTTTCGACCGATCATCTAGCCTAAACTTCAAATTGGAGTGTTGCATGCATGATGGAGGGGTTGGATAAATATATACTCTCTTCTTAAACTTTCAATATTTAATTCCTCGTTTTTTTTTTTTCTCTTCACAGATGATTTATCCTACAGAACATACTGTGATCCCCCCTAAGGTCTCACGTATTGATCCCAATTCCAACTCGAATGGACAGAATTATTCGGTGTACCCACCGTCGTTCAACAATTTTGGCCCGACTAATTCGGCAAACGAAATACCGAAAGACTATCAACCAATTAAGCAGGAAATGCCATTACCTGGGTCGTTGGCCTCGCCGGGTGGTGGTGGTGTGGAAGGTTCGAATTACAGTCCGCCCATTGGTAAGTAGAACACTCTCAAAAAATATTTTATTTTATTTCATTTTTACAGCTATTAACCTTTTATTTACCGATTCCAAAAAATTCGTGGAAAAATCTGTGGTTGATTGGTTGGTTTTACGGCACGTCAACCCTTGGTGGGTTAGTTGATGCCGAAGTCAGTGTAACAATTATAGTATCCAATTACACTATGCAATACAAAATTTAATCCTGGGTATTATGCGTTCTCAATTACTTATGTTGTAAAGTATACCCTTCAAATTTTACTTTTGTGCCCTGAATATTGAAATCTAAAAAAATTAATCTATTTTTTATGTAAAACGGGAAATTGTACACATTATGAACTTACGGTCTGAATTAAATAAAATATGAATAAAAAAAATGATATATAAAATATGAATAAAAAAAATGATATATATTTGTACTTAAGTTATACAAAAATAAATAAATTTTTAGAATTGAGTAGTTTTTCGAGACTTACGACTAATTAAATAGGTTTTACGTGTCAGTCCCCAAATATAGTCTCCCATCATGTTTTCTTTATATATTCTTTAATCACAAAAGCAGAATTTGAAAAGAAAAATACGTCTTTTCCATATATTTTTGGCATAAGAAATTGGGAAATAAAACTTTCTGCTCATGAACTAGAAAACGTTTTTGAATTTTTTTTACTTGGTGTTATAAGTAGTAAGTAAAGTCGGCGGGGCGGCCTAATGTCAGTATCATACAATGAGGGAGTCTGTCCCCTTTTCACTAGCACTAGACTAAGGAGATTATTTTAGCGTCTGAGGTGGGATGCCGCACCTAACATCAGCTCCTCATCACAGATTTATGCACATATCCTTTGTGCTACTCATACCCTGAGTTGGCTAGGGTCGGTATCGAACCCTGAACCTTGTGAATCCTAAGTGGACGCTCTACCGACTGAGCTAAACAAACGGTATAAAACTTTATTTTCACAATCATTTTAAACAACTAAACGCTTCATTATCTCGAAAATATATGTCTTAGTAATATAAGTGATTCTAAAAGTGACTAATACATCGGATTAGAGTGAACCTGGAGTAATGGCAATAAAGTATTGACTTGATAATCTTCAAAGCTCTAGAACTGGAGCCTGACCCCAGGACTCATTTTGAGGGGGCTTATCCCTCTGTAGGGGGGGGGGGCTGAAAAGGGCAAAACATGTGAAATTTACAGAAGAATGTGTGACATGTACTGAAAAACATGTTCAAGTAATAATAAAAAATACTAATGGGATGAACATGGGTTTATCACTACGAGCCTGAGTCAAAAGGACAATTTATTGAGTGGAAACACACTAGCTCTCCGTTAAAAAAAAAGTTCCGGGTAAAGTGGTTAATAAAGAAGGTCATGTTAAAAATATTCTAAGATATTAAATGACCCGCCTCTATTGATTTCTTTGAAGAAGATACAACTCCTTAGACAAAATTCACCTACATTTTTTGAATGACCTTGTATATTTAGAATAAAGAGCAAATTTTCGATCTCTTAGTTTGAACAGTAGGGTAGATCGATTTTACACTTTTTAAAAATATCAAATTATCCATCTATACGAAAGTTGTGCGTTAGTATACTGAAAACAAAAATTAGATCTTTTACCTGCCCCATTATTTAAGAAAATAGCGTCAAAGATCGTCTACTAAAATGCACTAAAAATCCTCCTTTTCAAAATGTTAAATTGTACAAAAACGAGGATTTTTAGTGCTTTTTAGTAGACGATCGTTAATGCTATTTCCTCAAACAATGGTGCAAGTAAAGGGTCTAATTTTTGGTATCAGTATTCAGTATACTAACACATAACTTTCACATAGATGAACAATTTGATATTTTTTTAAAGTGAAAAATCGACCTACTCTATTTGACAGAAACAAACAAACTTCAGTCTGTCCAAACACATGTACTGCTCTATTGTACACTGTCTGTCCGTCAACGAAATCAATTTTTACACATTCGCCTCTCGAATCTCAAATAAAAAGGTGAATTAGGCATTGTTTGCTCTGATCTAGTTGGCTCCAAACTGCGGCAGATTTGACGCTAAGTGTCAGTAGCCAATGAAATGGAGGCTCTTAGTTGGCTAATTTTATTCAAGGGATCTATCACCCCGCATCTCTCTCTCTCTGTCTCTCTACTCGGCAATGCAGCCGAGAAACGGTGACTGCACTGTCTCTCCTGAACAGCACGGACAATTGGCAGCACTGAGAAAGTGTTAAATTGAGTTAGTGCTGAGTTCTGTAAATAGGAGACGGCGCTCAACAGATCTTGCCTTGGGGGCCCGGTTTTTTCACACTCAGTCACTCGGCCACTCGGGCGTTCGCGGCCGGCTACTTACAAAAAGCCTAAGAGAAAGAGACGTGAGTTGATTTTGTATTGCATTCACTAGCGCACATGAGTGCGTGGAGTGAACACATTTACAAGTACTCGGTAGAAATTTGTTAATAATATAATCAAGTCCTATCTTTTTCGTAAGATCAATCTGTGTCTGTCTGTTTGTCTCTCTCTCTCTCTCTCACACGCACACACACACACACATATATATATATATATATATATATATATATTGTGTGTGTGTGTCGAATGCAAACCGATGATTAAAATCGCCTTTTAAAAGTTCAAGATAAACCTTTAAAACGTTTAAACACTAGTCTCGATGCATTTACCATAACTATCAGTTTCACGTGATAAAATCCATTTTCTTTCTTAGTCAGGAGCTAATTAATTCAACAGGTAGTTATTCTCATGTCTGTACTGGCTAATAAGCTCGATTCTCTTATTTAGGAGACGATATTATTAGGGAGAAAGTAAGGATATTTAATTTCTCATCGAAACACAATCCACAAATCCTGGAACCTGCTCCACCTATATTTAAGAACCATCACAACAGAGAGGAAGTCTTACTGCACTGTAGACATATGCATATAATGTTTACAGACAGATTTTAGTCCCCCCCCCACACATATATATAATATATATATATATATATATATATATATATATATATATATATAGCATAATCATAGAAATATGTAAAATACAAATATTCAGATGATGTGTCTATTTATGAAGGAATAAATAGTTCCGCCTACGTTCGAGTATTTCGGTTTTTATATATAATTGGATCATTTCTCTCGTACGTTATATATCATAATTCATAATCTTTTTTTAATACTCGTATGATGTCACTACATTTTTAGAAGAAGGCCATTAATGATATTCAAATAAATTTGTCACATTTTCGTTTTATCTCCCTTTTTTGAAGGAGCTTCATGACTTCACGCCTTAATATTACTCTAATGATAGTTAATATATCCAATATATATATATATATATATATATATATATATATATATATATATATATACCGAAAATCAAATTAATACATATAAAGACTTATCTCAAAAATTCCTAAATGTCTCATAAGAAAAGAACAAATAATGGGAGAATGACACAATTCAATACCCACAATGCAATATCTTCCGGTTTGCCAGTTTGAATATATCGGCAAGAAGAAGCAGAAATCAAATCCATTTTTTTCTATTTAACACATAGATGGGACTCTAACAAGGACTACTACTCCGGGTCAGACTGGACCTGGGAGTAATGGCGATGAAGGGGTACTCCACACTCCCCAGATCTCCAAAATTAGAACTTGAACATTAGATGATTTTACTTGTACCAAGAAGATGATACCAACGTAGTTAGCACAAGGGAGAGGGTAATAATTTCGTTAGTACCATTTCTATGGTACTGAAATGGCTAGCAGTATCAGGATCATACTGAAATATCTTAGCGAAGGCGTGCTTTGTATAATGGTTAATGAAGGAAATAGAAACAGCGATCTGAGTTCAAATCCTAGACAAGACTGTTTGCATTTCATTTCGTGCTAATTCCTTTGAGAAATGCATGAATCCATCTGTACTCCACTAAAAAAATTGACTTTGTGTCACATTTTACTTGTGGTGGAGAGGTTGGGTAAATACATCCTTGCAAAAACAGTTTCATCAGAGATACATGCACAGATCAAAATTCTCACTGAAGAAGTATACAGCACTCATTAAATTGCAACTAAAAAATTTCACGTTTTCCTCTTGGAATCCTAGAACATCAGCAAAGCGGACAAATGAAACGGAACGAAATATCGGTGGATATAAAAATAAAATTAGCGAAACGAAACGAAAGGCCGAGGTATAAAAATAGGTTTCTATTGAGCTTGTCATGAGCCATTTATAACTATAGATAAAAAAAATAACCTTACAAATTCAAGGAATTCTAAGTTTTTTAAAGGATTAGTGAATCATCTTTAAGTCTATATTATGACACCACTATAACTATATAGGCGCTGATGCTGTAATGGTTATCGTCGTAAGTAATTGAAACGGTGATCCGAGTTCAAATCCTGGACGAGGTTGGTTGCATTTCACATAGCGCTAATACCATTCGGAAAGGTATGAATCCAACTATTCTCCATCCAGCTATGGGTAAATAGTAGGTCAGGCTGGGATCTTTAACCTTTGTTAGGTAATCGGCCTTGGAGAAAGAAAAACATTTCCCTTTTCTCTCTCACTTCCAGGTGTTCCTAAAATTGTTTTAGTCCGGTCATGGACTGGGTACTTCTGCTAGTATATATATATATATATATATATATATATATATATATATATATATAATTTCAGAGAGAGAGGGAGAGTTATGTGAAAGATAGACTGAAGAACAGTAAACACAAAGAGACTTGAAAAAAGAGAGAATGGTAAGAGCAGAGGGTGAAAGAAAATAAAATAAAGAGAGGGGTAAGACTAAAGAATGCAGTGGGAGTGAGATCAGTACGGAAAAGAAATAGATAAGTTAGCAATGAAAGGAGGAGAGAGAGAAAGGGGGGAACGGAGAGTTGAGTAAAGTGGGAGACGAAATAAATAAAACAAGTAAGGAGGCGGTATGTGGTCCGAGATGAGTAACATATAGAAAATGAAAAAATAAATAAAGGAAATGAAATAGGAGAGTAAGGAGGGGGTATTACATCGATGATATTGGAGAGCAAGGAGTCAGAAAATACCGTGAATATTGCAACGAATATTGAAGAACGCCATATCTGTTGAAGTAACTAAAGACATAAATGGAAAAAGGTTTCTTGTGAAACAAATCTTGTACCTCGGGCTATACTGAGAGTATTTTTGTCTTCCACGGCCATCAGATGGCACTATTCTATTCGGGGTTTGCTCTGCCCCTTCCAACTATATCCCCGACCCCAACTGAACCCCTCACCCCAATTTTTCTGGTAATTGGATTTTTTAGAAGAGAAATTTGGGCAGGCAAAAATCACGCTTCAATGGACAGTCGATTTTTGTAATTTTTTTTACCATTTTTTTTCTGAATATTAGAACCCCTAGGAATGTTGATTTTTGTATAAACTAAAAGGCAACAGAAAGAATTTCGGGTTCCAATGATGAACTGACATCTCTTTCTTCCTGTTTCCTCTTAGCTTTGTTCTTGGCTGCAAAACAAAATTAAATGCAATTGCAACCTTACTTAATGCAATTAGATACACCGGCTCTTTTTCTGTTCCATAACATGTAGTCAGTATTACTCTGAGGGATAACAAGATCAAATAATTATACACGTATCAGAGAATACTCATTGGGAAGTAAGCGTTTCCAACCTTGTGTCACATACCAGTCTTGTTGCGATTTCGATCCTCACTGAAAGTGGCATTGCTAAACTCCCTTTAAGTCGCATTATTTTCTAGACAGACTTCTTGGGCAATAATATCATCATTCAATACTTAACAAAACCCCCTTTTTATTTAGAGGTCAGTCTAGTAGCACTTCTATGTAGATTTACAAACAAAACGGCAAATATTGTGGAAAATAAGTTTTAATCTCTTAAAATACATCTGGTTTGTTATTATTTAAAAACATTTTTATTTATGGTATCGTATTTTTTAAACTTTGATTTTATTATGGCCATAAATAAATAAAAAGGAATTTGCTTTTAGGGAAAGGAACATGATTGTAACACACAAATAATAAAAATATTTTTTGTCTGCATTTTGCTAGGAGGGGAAAACGGGAGCTTTAATTTTGTTATGTGATTCAACGGTTATATTTCTGGCGTGGTTATACGCCATGACAGCGCAAGCCCCGCCAACATTGCATTTTTAACTTAAAAACTGGAGAGCTCTTATTTGCTATCTGCCCATTCTTATGCTACGTCTCTTTTCTCTTTTTTTTTTTGCTCCCTGTGTTTCTTGCATGATACTATCATTTTTTAAAAACATTTTTTAGATTTATTTAATTTGAATGTATTTTATTTCAATCTTTTGTTTTTTCTATGCATGCTTTTTGTATTATTTTTTGCATCTTTTTTATTTGTGCATCTTGTTTTTTTTTTGTCCATATTTTTATTTGATTTCGCTATTTTGTTATTATTTCAAAAAAAGTCTATTTTGCACTTTTAAATATGCTTAATATTTTATTTATTTATTTGTTTATTTAGAAATTAATATAAATATTTAAATACAAAAATAATTCTATTTCTCTTTTGGGTCTAAGAAAAACGAACACACACAAAATAACTTTAAAAAAATAACCACAAATATGTTTCACGCTGGGTGGCATGTTTTTCCCTTCTGTTATTTTTTAGATTTTTTAAAATTGTTTTTAAAACTTCTGTAATATTTTTTTTACATCAATTTAATTAATAAAAACGTAAATATTTTATGAAATTTGATTACATTATTTTCTCAAAGAACTTTATTGAATAATGGTAACAACAACGCAACCATTCCATAGACATAAGTCTTGAGACAATATGTTTAAAATGATATTGCATGTGAAAATCTATCGTATATACTCGAGTATAAGTATATATAGCACAAGCCTCACTTTCTGGGGATAGTGGTTAACGTGCTGGACTACGACATCGTAGTAAGCGAGTTCGAACTCCAGTCGCGTTATTGAATTCACTTTAGGAACTGGGAAAGATAGGAAGCCTCTTATTCCCACAACTATATGCTAAATACTACCACTACTTTTCTTCTATAAGGATAGCTTTGACATTAACTAAGGAATGTTGATATTCAATTAAACAAAGATATCGAACCAGGAACCTTCTGGTTCCGAGGTGCACACTCTACCGACTGAGCTAAACCGACCTTAATCGCTAACGAAAATGATAGAATAGACGAGTCACTGGGTCAGGGCTAATGAATAAAAGTATTTTTTCAAATCGTTATGATAATACAAGGAATAAAATTAGCGACAATAATAACGAAAATTACATGTTGGGTGGGTGGATGGTCGGTCGCTTTCTTTTTTAAGTTAGCAATGTAGATATAATATATACAATATAGACAAAACAGTTGATATTATAAGCAGACTTGAATCGTCCGATGAGTTGAAAATAACTTTCCCAAGGAAAATTTCTATATTCAAAAATCATTAGAGTTATTGAAGATAATTGGTGTTTGAATATTAACGTTCAGTTAATAAACAATTGTAATATTTTGCAATTAGGTCATTAATATTGTCGCCAGTGCTTGTCTGAACTGTGTGTCAGTCTATAAATACAAATACTGAGGGGGGAGGGGAATATTAATCGCTCCACTTGTTTTGCGTGTCTGGATTCCTCTCAGCAAAACTTGCTTATATATATATATATATATATATATGCCAACCCCTTCACCCGAGTAGGATGGTATACAAGGTCAACATCTTAAGTGGAGTTTAAGAGGTTTGAATTCAGAGTTTTCCTTCTCCTAGACTGGTTACCTAGCCGAGGTTAACGAGCACAGTCTGTCCTACTATTTATTCATGGGTGGAAGGAGATTAGTTGGATGAATACCTTTCCCAAGTGTATTAGCGGTTTGGGAAATGCAAATATCCACATCCAGTATTTCAACAAATATATATATATATATATATATATATATATAATATATATTGTGTGTGTGTGCAATATTTTTAAGTATGAAATAGGATAATAATAAAACAGGGTGAAAGCTCAAGTTGTTGATCCTCAGACGAGGTGAATACTAGCTCCCCTGAGGATCATCAATGTGAAACTCTGAGTCGTGAGATTTTATCCTGTTTCATAATAATAACTATATTATACTTGAAAAATATAGTGATATTCCTCTGTATTTTTTGGCTTAGAGCACTGTACAGACTTTACCGATTGAAAACACTTTTAGTGTTCAATTTTAATGATAAATATATATTGTAGTGGCTAAGGTGTTGGACTGTAACTCTGCAGTAAGCGAGTTCGAAACTTTAGTCGTGCAATT
The DNA here is from genome assembly GCA_023376005.1 of Doryteuthis pealeii. Taxonomy (NCBI): domain Eukaryota; kingdom Metazoa; phylum Mollusca; class Cephalopoda; order Myopsida; family Loliginidae; genus Doryteuthis; species Doryteuthis pealeii. The sequence continues at coordinate 76,206,469 of CM042143.1, forward strand.
ACGTTCACTTTTTAGGCTAATATAATTGGGAAAGGTATAAACACCCTCATCCCCCAGACATGGGTTAAATAGTATCACTACTGTTCCTCTCCAAGGATAACTTTTGCATTAACTAAATAATGAAGGTTTATATTTACATTTTTGTGAAGTTGTTTCTTAAGAGATTCTTTCTTCTTTTTTTTCATACGTTCCAATTGAATAAGAATAATTTTAGTATTATCTGCGTTATTCGGACTATTGTCCTCATCTTCATTGTTATCTGTACAACGTTTAGGCAACCTTCTTGTCGTAACCGGGAGCCATCACGGAACTATGAACCTAACATTTTATTCAGTCCACGGGGATATCCTGTTCTCATTCCCCTAACTATAGCTGGGGTAGGAGCTGTGTTAATTATTTTTCTATGTAACTGCCGCCTGTTAGGATTGAACCTGGAATCCAGAGATAACTGTTACTTTGAACTGTCTTAACCTAACTACCTTATCCATTAGGCCATGTGTCCAATTGGACTAGAATATTTTTTCTAACAGGAATAACCTGGCGGGGCACATCCCTCTCCAGGTCTACAATTCAGAGTTTTCTTTCTCCTCAACCAACAAGGTTAAAGAATCCACTCTGTCCTTCTAATTTATCCATAGCTGGGGGGAGAATAGTTGAATTCATGCCTTTACCAATAGTATTAGTGCTATGTGAAATGTAATGAGTCTCGTCCAGGATTTGAACTCTGGTCGCCGAGTCCACTTCCTTCTACGGTAACTGTTACATAACGAACGTATTCAGACCTAAATCTCGCTATGCACCTCAATACTCTTTGCGATACCCCAGTGTATCGCAACACCTCAGGTGAAAGGCAATGGTCGAGACTGTCGCACACCCACTATTCCAAAGCAGGGTACATCTTTCTTAGGCGTAGGTAATAGCTAATCTTCAATTAGTCTGGTACAAGGTGAATAGTAGTAAGCGCTCAGGGAAAATGAACTTTTTTTACACAGTAATACTAGCCGCTAGACGAGGTAGTTAACCATTAAAGTAATGTGTAAATAGTATTTAGGTTTTCTGCATGGTAAGTCAAAATGTAAATATCTGCACTTAATAACATTCATCGCTATTTGTTATACACACACACACGCACACACATATACATATATATATATATATATATATATATATATATATATATAATTTGTCTACTGCATATTTTCTTGGTTCGATTAACTTTTACCCTTAGAAGAGGTGGGTGAAATACTTATTGCTAAGTGAAAAAAAACCTGATTTACATTCTAAAAATATAACAAAGAGAAAATTACAGGTCTCTACCCGATTGAAAACCTTCCAATCCTAACCTTAACCTTTAACTTACTCATATATATATGTATATGTATATATATGAGGCACTTTATTGCTTTGAACTTAGCAAGGGAGTTTTACTTCTGTTTTTTTGTTCACGAAATTTGTCCTCTTTCATTGTGAATGTTTTGGGAGCTTTCCTCGAGCCATTGAAAAATATCCGCTTCGCTAAACTTATGGCTTTTAGAACGATAAGAAGTTATTGAACTCTGTTGCTGATCTCTTCCATCAACAGAAAGACGTGTTTTCTTTTGCTCGACAAAACACTTCTCGTTTGTTAAGTCGATTTATCTTGAGGAAACCTATTGTAACTGATTTGTTCCCTGAACAAAAGGGACACGCACTTCAAACGGAAGATGGAGGTTCACCCGTCTTTCCACTTGTTGTTTTTGAAGGCCAATACTTGTAGTGTGAGACCAGAACAATTTGTAGGTTCGTGGATTTTGAGGACGTTTCGGTTGACCCCCCCCCATTATAGCCCCGTATGTATTTCCCAAACCATCCACACGAGTAGGATTTGACACAAGGTCAATTTCTTAAGTGAATTTTAAATTCAGTGTTTTCCTTTTCCTAGACGAGTTGCCGAACCAAGGTTAAATAACCAGATCATCCTATTTATTCATAGCTGGATGGAGAATACTTGGGGTTATACCTTTCCCAAGGGTATTAGCGCTATTGGGAAACGCAAACAGCCTCGTCCAGCTTTTGAACAAGTCTCGGATGGCTCATTTCCTACGACGGAAACCTGCGCCTCTACAAAGCAGAATATAGCTTGTTTGAATTCAGTTTTCTTTCTCCTAGTCTAGTTTCCTGATCAAGGCTAGATAACCCAGTCTGTCCTACTATTTACCCGTAACTGGGAGGAGAGATTCATGCCTTTCCCAAAAACAATTAGCACGAAGCGAAACACAAACAGCTTCGTCCAGGATTTGAAATCGTGCTACCGATTCCATTTCCTTTGATGATAACCGTTAAACTCATTATAGCCACATATGTTGATTGAATTTAACGGCATGTCAACCCACCAAGACTTATTTTTGGACTAGGGTTAAGGAATTGGATTCATAGTACATTAATATTTCTATTTTTGTGTAGTTGTTTCTTAAGGTTTTTTTGCACTCGGTTATGGAATATCAAATATTCCAATCTAATACTTGCACACAATTTTATGGTTTTAAGTACCTAACAATACTTAATAAATAAGACATTAATGGGTACTCCCACTCCATTACTCCTAATGGAACTGGGAGTAATGGTAGAGAAGGTGTACTCAAAATTCCTAGAGCTCCTCAGTCGGAGGCTCGCCATCAGATACACTCATACCCACACACCCTTCTTTAGGGAGTTTTACCTCTCTGCCAGTTTAGCTCAGTAGGTAGAGCGTCAGACTAGGAACCACAAGGTTTCGGACTTGATACCAGCCCTTGCCAACTCAACGTATGCGTAGCACAGGGAGCTGTGCGGTAAAGTGATGAGCTGATAGTAGGTGTGGTGCTCCACATCAGACACCAAAACAATCTCCTTGGTCTAGCTCAAGTGAAAAGGGGATAGACTCCCTCACTGTCTGGCTGATACCGACCTTAGGCCACCCCGACGACTTTACTTACTTACCTCTCTGCAATCAGCGTATTCTAAGCTCACCGACAAGGTGCCCTCGAACATAGGTTTGAGTGATCTTTCATCAGATGAAAATAGTTGCATTTAAAACCGTAGCTTAGTTTGGCACAAGGCTATAAGTGTCTGTGCTCCATGCTTCTAATTCGTAATTTCCTGAAATTCCCAACAGAACCGATTTCCTTAATTTCGGTGGTGATTCCAAGGGCTGTAAATGATGTACTGCGAACGAGTGTACAAGCCATACATTTCTGAGTAGACGTTTCTATGATTTCCCTAACATTGTGCAAATATTAACATCAGGAACTTCTGCATTGATACAATATTTTATTTTCAATATTACAAAAAGAAATGTTATAAAAGATATATAGAATTAAGAATTAATAATATAGAGATATGAATAATAGAAAAAACATTATTATTGGAAAACTACGGATAATAGAGCCATCTTTTCATGCCTATTCCTTGCATTTGTGTTTAGCTCCGGGGCTTCGTGCACCTCACTGTAGGGTGTCGGCTAAAGCGGGACTTGTTTGCGTTTAATATGAAGGACTTTAGTGGCAATAACTTGTTCTTTTTGATGTTCGGGGCGCCTGTGGGTTGAAGCCCTTCATTTTTTTTATTGTCAGTTATTGTTATATCGAATATTGGATTTGAAAAAGCTGCAAGCTTACATCCTTATGCCGAGTTGATTGGGAATTGAAACACAGAGAAATGGGAAAAGGCGAGCAGAAGGTAGAATACGCATGCGCAGTTCTTCTAAGCGGCCATTGCTGCTTTTGGGACTTTTAGCGTACGCGTGACCACGACTCCTGTCCAAAATGAGCCAGCATGCCACCAAGAATGCAAATCTCATTCTCATATATATATATATATATATATATATATATATATATAATATATATATTATATGTATAATATTATATATATATGACCAGATGAGTTGGAAGATTCTATTCAGGACCTTTTTTCCCCCTCCACCATTTTTCGTTTTTCTTTCCCCTTCGCTTCCATTTTCTTCCCCCTCGTTTTGTTTTAGTATTCCCTCCCCCTCTCTCTCACTCTTTTCATTTTTCTTTTTCCCTCTCACTCTTTTCGTTTACTTTTCTTTCTCCTTTTTTTCTTCTTTTCTCTTACCCCTCTCTTGGTTTTCTTTCTCCTCCCTTTTTTCACTTTTCTTTCCCTCTTAACCTTTTTTTTTCATTCACTTCTTTTCGCTTTAGTTTTCCCCTATCTCTTTCCTCTTTTGTTTTCATTTTTCCTCCCCTTCTTTTTCCCTTGTCCTTTTTTTTTTCAATCCCTCCCTAATTTCCTTCTTTGCCTTCTTTTCATTTTTCCTTCTTCATCGTCTTTTCGTTGTTTCTCCTCTTCTTCTTTAACTTAAAAAAGAGATTTCTTACTTTTCATTCTCTCTCTGTTTTTACTTTTTAAAAACTTCTCTCTCTCTCTCTCTCTCTCTCTCTCTCTCTCTCTCTCTCTCTCTCTCTCTCTCTCTCTCTCCTTCCATTCGTTTCTTTCTTTCTACTCCTTTTCTGTTGCTTTCTTTATTTTTACCTTCCAAACTTTTCTTTCTTACTTTTTCTTTTTCTTTTTTCGACTTTTTGAGCACACCCACATCTTATACTTCCTCTTACTTAACCAAAACCCTACTCGGCCACCCGACCTTCTCACGTTTTTCTTGGCCCCCTAACAGAACAAATAACTTCGCTGAATGTCCCCTACTGAGTGCTAGTACTTCTGAAATCTTGGTGGCCCTTGTACCAACAAGGCAAAGCCACTGGGATCTAAGGCTTGTCGGCACTATAGTAAACGAAAGGGAGCCTATTTCTAAGTCCTGACTTCCATTCTGGAACCACCCCTCCCTGTGCCCCCAAATGCGATTGTTTGCTCTGGGGGAGGGGAAGCTCTGTTGAATGCTGTCTCCTATGTACCGCCTTACATGTTTGAAAATATTTCCTTCGGTATAAATGTGGTGAAGCGTTCGTTTGTCGGCTGCTCGGAGATGGGAATCGCCTTGTCGGTGGGGCTTAGAATAGGCTGTCTATATCCCCTCATGGCGAGGCTCCAGTTCTGGGGAGTGGATAATACCCCTTTATTGCCATTACTTTCAAGTCCACTCTGACCCCTATGGTAGTATCGATTAGGGTTCCATCTATGGGTCAAATAGAACTGTTCAATTATTATTATTATTATTATTATTTAATTAAAATATTTGTATTAGATGGGAATACTTGATATTCTAATACCGTGTGCAAAAAAAGCGAAAAACAAAAACTATAAGAAACTACACAAAATTGTAAATATGATAGTTGTTGTTTGTTTTACGGCGTATCAACCCTTTTTGGGTCATTTAATGCCAAATCAAATCATTTAGATAATGAAGGACTCCCGTTACTTACAGTACCTGCTGTGGCTTAAGTGGTCACCAAACCGGTGTGTTCAGCGTGACTTGGCCATAACCAATGTCAATATAAATGCGATTTCCTAACCTCTATGCATAAAATAACCCTAGACGGTTTGAAATGCCGTTAAAACCAATCAATCGGGTGTGGAAGAGTTGTAAGCACTTAGTTTATCTAATCAATGTTAAAGTGTTATTCAGATCTATAAATACTTTTATGCATGGAACATTAAATTCAAATAAATACCTTTTAAACTCTTAAGAAACAACTTTTTGTAACTTAAAATGTATACACAACCAGGGGGAAAAAGAGACCTATTTTTGCATTTGAGTTTTATCTCTGATGAAGACGTAGAGTGGATAGGTCGAAACCTTATAACATTAATGGGGTAAAATCAGTTGAATCGTCTGAAAAAAAACCCCTCTGAAAGATGACTTTCCATGAAATTATTGATAACTAGACGAGCCGTAAGTTTGTTGGGGTCCCACGGTAACAGCGATCCATGATGATGTTAATATCTATATCTAGAAAGGAGTGATGGATTCTAATTAGCATTCCATACGTATCTCTATTAGATCGAGAATCTGTATAATTAAAAAATGACGTTCGGCGCGAACGCCAACCCCAGAACATTAATATTCAGTGACAAATTGTACTGAAAATTGATGTATTGCATTATTAAAAAAATTCTATGACGTGAATTTTTTGTTGGGTCAGGGTTATATATATATATATATATATGAAGAAAAAAGTGGAAATGTAAATCCGACAATATGTAATATATAAAATTGAAAAAAAAAACACAAGTTTCATTACCAATGATGTTTAATAAGCCAACGCTGCAGTGTTTCGATTTGTTTAACAAACCCTCCTCAGGGCCTTCGCTGGTTTAATATATATATATATATATATATATATATTAGTATAGACCTGATTTGATGGCTATAATTGCAGGTTTTGAGCTATTAAAAAATGTGATGCTGTCTTTCCATGAGGATAGTATATCTGAAGGTCGTAGAATGGAACGATCGAAACTTGTGTATAGGAAGAATAGCCACAAGAATGAATTCATTTGTCTGAAGAACTGTTTTAATAAATAAGTAATCATTATTTAAACCTATATTCAAAACCTACTGAACACAGATACGACGCTTTAATCTTTAAGTAAATAAACTTGTCATTTTTTACGGGTACTATGCTAGTCATATTAGCGGAAATCTTCAACACTAACTTCAAGGATGATCTGAACTGGAATACATTTTTTTTATTTGTGAGAGAGATAGGGAGAGAGGGGCAGTTCTCTTTGACCCATGAACGTGGGTCTAGCCAATGAACCCTATGACTTCGATGTGCGCTTTTTTTTTTCCTTATGTGATCAGGTTTATACAGAGGTGACTGATTATATTCGGGTTTGGGTTGAAGGTTTAAGAGCGAAGTGAGAGAAGAAATATGACCTTCGTTTGTCTGATCAAGGGTTTTTTTCCCCTCGGTTTCAATGTCCGGCTTTTGGTTTCGTTGCTAGCAGCATCTAATTGATTTAACATTTATTTCTGGAAGAGTAAAAGCGGAAAGCCACTGTCTCGACATCTTCACGAGTACCATAGGGTACTTACTCTGTTTTTAACTCTATGGAAAAAACTACTTCTCAATTTATTTGAATCAATGTGATTTCTTTATAGTATCGCCCATAAATAAATATACCCATATTTAAAAAGAAATAAAACTTAATTTTCTTCTAAACCGAAGATTAACTCTTTGGCTACCATATTTCCCTGGTATTTCTCACCTGTATGATGGTGTATTCCAAAGTTCACTGTCTTTCACCTCGGAACTCATTCTATTCAAATAAAGTCCTATTATAATCGTAATCTGAGTCCTTCTGCTCAATTATAATAACAGGTGCATCTCTCAGTCGTGACAAGGCCTCTGTAAGCGGTTTAAAGTAGGCAAAGTGTTAAAAAATACCCATGTTGTTGGTATCAGCCGAACATGAACAGAATATATCTCCTTTTCGTTTGCACTAGAACAGGGAGATTGTTTTGTGCTGAGGCTAAGCGACACGCCTACTGCCAGCTCCCAGATGGTTTCGCCGCACAGATCAGATTACCAAGCTGTGCTACTCATGCGCTGAGTTAGTGGAGCCTGATATCGAACTAGGGCATTGCGATTACCTTGGCAAATACTCTACCGACTGAGCTAATCGGCCCTATAGCAAATATATCAGGATTTTATGATTTTTAGTGGAATATCATACAGTAAAAACGGATATTATTAGATATTATTCATTTGCATTGCCTTTATAGAAAAAGCTTAATGCCTCTGTCAGGTTGCAACCAACCATATCTCTTATTTAAATCCTTATGTACACACAAAATATACATAAACCTTTGACCAAGAATGAGTGCTCCAGTAGTAGTAGTAGTAGAAAAATCAATAAATTTGCTAAACAACTCACACCGAAAGAAATAGACATTTGTTGTATTTTTGGTTAGTTTCAAGACTGTAGAATTTGGTAATGAAAGATATATATAATAATAAGCGTCTTGATTGCTTAATGTTCTCCTAGAAATAATAAAATCTTACTATTTTTTAAAGATAAAAACATGTTAAAATTATACTTATTTATGGGCAATGCTATATATATATATGTGTGTGTGTATGTGTATATATATATATATATATATATATATATATATAGTCCAAATAAAAAGGGAAGACAAATGGGATGTAGGCAGGTCGGAGCCAGTTCGTTCGGCCTTGTAAGGATATCTCGAAATAAAGCAAGACTTGGAAGGGGAAGGGGGTTATGGGGCGAGGGTAGAAGTCGAAGTAAATATTGCCACCAGTTTCTCATCAAATAGGCGGCCATTGATTTGGTAGTCAGTCAGCTGTGACGTACACACCAGTGTCAGATCCATCACCTTTCAGAATTGGAACAATTCTACAAGAATCAGTAACGATAAAGAAAATGAAAAATAAATAGATGAGGAAGATGGTTAGGACGACAAAAGATGAGGAAGATGGTTAGGACGATGAGGAAGATGGTTAGGACGACAAAAGACTTCCAAGGTTTTGTTGTTTATTTTTAAAAAATCAAGTATGTTTGGATTTGCAGAAAAAAGAAAGAAAAATAAGGAATATAAAGATAGTAATTAGGCATAATACTAGGAGGATGGAGAGTATAAAAAGGGGGGGGGTAAATGGTAGAAATGGGGTTTGGTTTAGTTTGGTCGAATAGCGAGGGAGTCTCTCTCATTTTTGCGCGAAATCAAGGAAATTGTTTTTCTGAGAAGGAGCGCCACACCTATCTCCCAGCTATGGGTTAAACAGCTTCAATCCTGTTCTTCTATAAGCAAGGCTTTGGCATGAAATAACCTACGACGGTTGATATGCCATTAAGCAAAGAAACTAAACGAAAGAATGTCCTAATATACAATCTCTGCAATTAGTAGTCATCTATCTAAGTATTGGGTTTTGCCATGAAGACATTAGGATTGGGACAATCATATAGGTGTTAGGGATTGACGTGACCAGCCGATTGGTCGGAGGAGGCTTAACTCCTGTGAATTGAGCGTGACCTAACTGGAGTTTGTGGTTGAGCAATTCCTTGTATCAAAACCGAGGATTTACAGTGACAAAATGTTTTTAATGTTTATTTTGTGTGTGTTTGTTTATATATATATATATATATATATATATATATATATATATATATATATATATATATATTTATTATTATTATTATTATTATTATTATTATTATTATTAATTAATTTTTTAGAGCAAAATACAACTGCACTTATTTATTTTTTTAATTCAATGTCAATGGTGATTAAGAGCGCTTTATTTTCTGGTGTTGGCGGTGGTGGATAAAGACACAAAAATAAAATATTCAAAAAACCACATTCATTATTTAATTCATTGAATCGAATAATCCCAAGGTCGGTTACTTTAACACTGGGGAGGGCAAGCTAAGAATCATTCTTTTGCTACCGCAGTCCCACAACAGTTGTTGTAGTTGCCTATAAACGGCATAAGAAATATACCAACTATTAGAAACAGAGGTAACATTCATTAGACATGCAATTGATAAACATTTTATAGTAAAAATAATTACAATGCATTTTTATAGTAGAAATAATTTCCAATGCATTTTTATAGTAAAGATCATTTCCAATGCATTTTTATAGTAAAAGGCATTTCCAATGCATTTTTATAGTAAAAGGCATTTCCAATGCATTTTTATTGTAAAAGGCATTTCCAATGCATTTTTATGGTAAAAGGCATTTCCAATGCATTTTTATGGTAAAAGGCATTTCCAATGCATTTTTATGGTAAAAGATCATTTCCAATGCATTTTTATGGTAAAAGGCATTTCCAATGCATTTTTATAGTGAAAGGCATTTCCAATGCATTTTTATAATAAAAGGCATTTCCAATGTTTACTATTTACAACAGATTGGATTTAAACTTAAATAATAAAACAACAAAACAACGTGAACCCTACCTAATTTTAGTTAAAAAAAAAGTTCAAAAATTAAAATAGAATAAACTTCTTCCTAAAAAGCGAAATAGATATTTATTTTAAAACTTAAGTGGGCAGAGGTATCTAAACCGACATCTTCATTTAAAAACAACTGGTTATATCAGCATACAGGGTGTTTCACAAAAGACTGCAACTCTAAGATTAAGAAAGTAGAATTTATCCTCACATAAATGTTTATGATTTTATTTAGCTTTCCGCCGACGGAAACTGTGATACAAGGTCGGTGGAGAACCATGTAAAAAGTGAACCTTCCACGCGGCAAAACATTGCTTGGATTTCGTTTGCTACAGTATTAGTCAGGTGGTAACACTGCTGGGATACAACAGAATTTAGCAGTTAAAATTACCGCATCATGCTCTAGTCTCATTCGAGGATCCATTTCTTTCTGCTCCATCGTTTTCAAAGAGGAACGTATTTGAAAATGGAATTAGTATGAAATGTTCATATGCACATATCGAGTGTTTTTTATTTTATTTCTTATTTCTAATCGGAATTTTTTTTAGGTACAGAGAGATACAATCAGTTTTCTTATTGGTTGAAATTTTGTGAGGAATATATATTTGTAAAGATTTGAGATTAGTTTTTGATGTTTTCCCGACCAAATCAACCAGCACTTACAATCTGTAACTTACAGATGATTTTCATTTAGAACTGTATTAGCTCTATATCCGTTGCGCTATGTGTCTAACTGTATTTTTTTCTATATTGTATTTTTTCAAATAAAACCCTGTAAAAATATTACAAGTGGTAAAAATTTCGAGGTTTGCTACGACTCTGTTACGTAATGGGACAGACGACATCTTTTATTTTTAAGAATTAAATAGAATAGAATATCTGTCTCATCCATAACGTAAAGACGAGGAAGAAAACAAAACAACGGAAGTGATGTGACGAATCTGGTAGAGACATATAGTTTTTAGTTCATCTACAATAAATCAAACGTAAAGGCTCATTTCAATAGATTTTTTTTTATTATGACGGTAAGGAATAATGGAGGGTGATTTTTAAAATAGAATCGGCGTCTTGAACAAGTAATGTCGAATCAACACGTTCCTTCATGAAGGCACAATGTTTGTTAATAAAAAAGAAAACACAATAAAAAAAAAAGTTCTGACAAACAATTTAATGTCGAAACAAATTGATAGAAGCAGGCGATAAACAAAACTATTTCTATGAGAGAAAATCGGAGGTCATATTTATCACAAAAGTAAACAAAATAATGCAAAGAGTGAGAGAGGGAGACATAACCGTGAGAATAATACGCTCTGCTTATTTTATATGGAGAGAGAGAGAGAGAGGCGCACGCATGAACATACACACACACATAGACGCATACATATATACATACACACACACACATACACACACGCGCGCATACATACACAAACATCAACGTACACGCACATTCATACCTTTCTGTGTTATTATTTTGAGACAGCTCTCCATGTACACTAGCTGCACACTAACTAACGAATTTAGAAAAACAGATCCAACTCGCTAGTCAGTGTATTTACCTATAATCTAAATCGGAGAGTCACTCTTTTTGAGGTGGAGGAGCGAATTTATATTCAATGCAATGAGATGGATCGATATTATAACAAAAACAGGGGCATTAAAGCATGTTTTCTGACATATATCTGACCTGTGCCAAACTTGTTATTTACCCATCCCGTTCGCCTCTGGGAGGATGTAACACAAGGTCGCAAGTATTGGGCATCCTACTAGGATTGAATATCCCCTTTTCTGTAGCGCTAGACAAGGAGACTGTTTTCAGCGTCTGAGGTGGAGCACCACACCTACCATCAGCTCCTTACTTTACCGCACAGATCCCTGTGCCACTCATACGCTGAGTTGGCGAGGGACGGTATCGAACCAGGAACTTTATAGTTCCTAGGCAGACGCTCTACCGGCTGAGCTAAACCGGTCCTTAAAGTTGTTAATCAACAGCAAGTACAGTAAGCAACCAGAGTCCGTTGTTTATCAAAATATGACTTGATTCAGAAATAAATATCCCGAAAAGGGTTGATGTGCCGTAAAACAACGCACCAATCATTGCATATCCATTTAGAAAATTAACGTTTATTTATATATTTATTTTGTTATATTTAGTTGTGGCACAAGGCCAGAAGTAAGAGCATTCACTATGAATCGAACTCACTGAAAGAGGTCTGCTAATCTAACTTGTTAACCATTGCACCACACGAGGTGCCCATGAAGTTGGACTATATTTCGCTTACCCTACGTTGCTGGGAACTCGAATATAGTCGCACACAGCAGTTCGACGCAAAATAAAAACAAGAAAATTCTTGCATTAATGATAATGTTATTAAATCAGAAATGCCTACATCCATGAGAAAGAGGACGGATCGACGCGAAGGGTGATCTGGGCCAGTGACTGTGTCACCTTCGGAATGTTAATGCTTACCATCCCATATCCCTGCCCCACATCCTCTTCCCTCAGTTGGATAACTTGTGTATTCAAGGCCACTGGAACGGTTGCATAGATGGAATTTATATTCATTGACTACCAAATTAGTTTATGTTTAATCATGTGTCACATCGTTGTGGACACAGCCGGGTTGGGGTGGGGTTCTTAGTATGCAAATTCTTCTTTCAAGGTCAAATGAAGTAAGGGCTGAGCCATTCTTTTTATTTCCTAAGCTTTGCTTACTTAGTATGGTACAAAATTAACCTCGTGTTCCCGGGCAACACTTGCCTCATCGATTTAAAGGCTTTATTGCCTGGTGCCTCAGGCGCCCCAAAGAGAAATGCCGACGCGAACCACGCATTTTTTTTAACTAGCCATCGCATGGACGTTACTTTGTGCGTGGATAGAACAAGAGGTTAATTTTGGAGAGAAACGAATTAAATTACCGTATTTGACGGCATATAAGACGCACCCCCATTTCAGCAGGTCAGATTCAGGAAAAAAGGTTTTTAGTGTATGTAAGCTTATATTGTTGAAAACAGTCTAGCTGTGCATTACACAAGCAGAAACATAGCTGTATAAAAGCAATTTGACAGTACAGGCAAGCAATAAGCATACACAAGACATCTCAATAGCAGGAAATAATAATAATAATAAGATTAATAATACGGGAGGTCTCAAACTTCACTTACGATGTATAAGACGCAGGGTGTATTGTAGACCCACAATTTTAGAAAAAAAGTGCGCCCTATATGCCGTCAAATACGGTAGTTTCAATATCAGTTTCCTTTTTTCTGTCTTGTTTAAAACTTGTCTTATACGATTTAAAAGGGGGTAATTTATTAGTCAAAGCTTTTGTATTCAACTCCTATTATATTTTATATGTACAGTATGTCGGAAAATCTCAACATCTCTACCAAAATATAACTCCTAATTAGTAAAGTTAGCGGAATGGACTATTGTTTGTATCAGCCGGACAACAAGGGAGTCTATCCTCATTTTAGTAGCGCTAGATGCATCTGAGTTGGAGCGCCACAACTACCATCAGCTCCTTATTTTATCGCACAGATCCAACCCGTGCTACTCGTACACAGCTGGCAAGTGCTGGTATCGAATCTGGAACCTTGTGGTTCCGAGGCGGATGCTTTACCGACTGAGCTAAACCGTAAGGAGATAAGCCGCTGAAATTAAATAGAAACTTATTATTATTATTATTATTATTATTATTCGTAGTATATATTATAATCAATGATTTTATATATTATATTATTAAAACAAAAAATTAATGAAAGTTAAAACAATATCTAGGAATGACAAGACATTCGGACCACCTTGGAGATCTGGTACCCGTTCCGATCCCATCATTAAAACGCGTTGCAAGCGGCATTTCTGATAGCCTCTCATCGTCGTCAAAACGCTCGTTTGTCTGCGGTCAGATTTAAATTATGCACGAAGAAAGACCCAGTATTTGCATGCGTGTATTCTATTTAGTGTTCTGTGTCCAGTTGCAGGGACTGACTCGTTTCAACTTCTCATTTCTCAGCTCAAATCATCCAAGCGGAACAAGTCATTAACTTAAAGATAAAGTCACGCCAAGGGCAGACCATTTGAGAGATTCAATCCTCCCCTACCCTTAGCCCCCCCTCTCTCTCTCTCCCTCGAACGAGCTTCTCCCAACCGCCACACCTTGGAGATTCGTTACCAGGAATGGCATCACAGCAGCACCCACGCGACACGCCCCCTTTCTTCAGTCCCCGATTAAGAAAAACGACTCAGCCGACTGGACTGACAAAAGGGCCGACTAAGAAAGGGGGGGGGTCACTGTTCATCTGTCTTGCTGACTCGCCCCTTCTTCATTCGCTGTAGTTCGGGGCGAGGAGCAATGTTTTAACAGTGTTATGAGTAACAAGGGTCGCAACCCATTCTCGTCTCCACTCGGCAAGGGTCGAAATCTTAGCTTCTGGCCTGTTCGGCATATTTTAGATATACAGACGGCTATGTAAGAAAAGAGAAGAGCAGTTTAGGCCCTTGATTGGGTCTTGCTTAGTGAAAGTGGCGAGAAATGTGCCTCGGCGCAGAAAACGAGGACTATTAAAATCGGGGTTGACCTACAATGAATAGATTATTGGCCTGGTAATAAACATATAAACTGCCTTAGGAGTATATATGTATATCTCGGGGCCGGGTTGAAGTGATAGGGTATTCAGTAATGGTTAACGAATAAGTATAGTAGATACTTTGATTAGTACTGAGCACTCTATTTTCCTGGCCTTGTACCGAGCTAAGATTAGTAAATGACTACTGTATCTCAGTTTATTGGCAGGCTGGCAAGTCACAAGTATGGAACCTCAAGAAAATCGATTTTTATTTTGCATTTGGCCAAACCCTCCACCACGGAAAGGGTGTGACACAAGGTTAATTGTTTTAAGGAGAGTGCAGCTGATTTTAAATCGGTTTTCCTTCTTCTAATCCGGTTGCCTTATATATATGATGATGATGATAACTGACTGCTCTGAGCAGTCCATGACATGCAACACTCTACTTTGGCCCTTAATTAGGCTAGACAGGCAGTCGAAGAGACCCGTCCGATCAATTGGCTGGTCACGTCAAGCCCTAGCACCTATATGATTGTTCCGACCCTATTGCTCTTATGGCAATCCCCCAATCTTTTTTATCAGATATGTGCTAGAAATCAGTGACTGAGGGTCTTAGTACCCTGGATATGATGTTAAACTACATCTAATGGTGAAGTTCCAAATTTGGAGCTCTGGGGAGTGTGGAGTACCCCTTCATTACCATTACTACCAGGTACACGTTGACCCAGAGTGATGGTACCTGTTAAGGGTCTCATCTATGGGTTAAATAGAAAAGAAAATGAGTTTAAAAATAACCGAGTTTGCCCTATTATTTACCTATAGTTGGGTGGAGAACAGATGGATTCATGTTTTTGTTCCCAATGGTATTACTGCAAAGTGAAACACAACCTTGTTCAGGATTTGAAACCTGATCGCAGATTCCATTTCTTACGACTATAACCGTTAATTTAACTCGCTAGTAAGGGTATTTACCGCGCACCCCACGTATGCGGGTTGGGCACAAGGACCTATTAATGTAGGACCACCCACGAACCGAAGCTCATTGGATGAGAGGTGCAGAAAATCCATTGATCCCGTTGGCATCCCCCCTTAAAATAGCGCTGGGAAAATAAACCCAGCCCCTTTAAATCAAGGGGGCAGGTATTGCCTGTGATCAACACCGTTAATTAATTAACCGGTCCAGAGAACGAAGCGACTGGACACAGGCACCAGAAGGCCATAGTAAGTATCTACAAGACAGGATTGTTAATTCCTGCACAATGCAAGGGCTCCCTAGATTCTTTCTTTTAAAAAAAGTTAAATGCTGCTTAGCTTCGACTCAAGGCCACGAACACGCAGCACCCAATAAGGATCGAATTCGTTGCTCGGTAGTAAGGATCTGTGAGGTATAATCAGTGCACTACGATAAGGGCGCTCTAGATAATTCTCAAGCAATAACCCCCACCACATATTCTCCCCTTTCTCGACCCCTAACCGATTAGACAAATAAAGGACTTGGCCAATTGCGTGGTAGGTTGTTGTAAAACTCAGCCTTCGTTTTGAGAAGTCAAAAACTTTGACACGGGCCGTTTATCGTCACCAGCACGCAACACAAGCGCGCTTGCCTTCTTTGTCTTTTCTCTTCTGGCCATTCAAACCCGGCTATGATGTTGTAGTTCGCGCGACCTTCCTATTGGGCACAACGCTTAAACAACAACTTGCTGCTTGGTTGACTCGGCTAGAGACATGTTTCCTCTTTAGTTATTTGTTTGTTTATTTACTTTTTCAAGTCGATGTACGAGACTTTGTCGTGATTTGAGTGCATCGTATCAAAACAGACTAAGTCACTGGCGTACATAGTACTTTATTTTCTTAAGTACCACAATATTTCTGGGTGTGACTCTAGTATGTATACTACACACACACACACACATAAATATATATATATAGAGAGAGATAGAGAGAGTGTGTGAGAGAGTGAGGATCTGATTTGGTCTTATGCTTACATAAGCGAGAAACTGACAGTCACCAAACACCGTTGACCTTGTCTACTTTATCCTAGCTTACATACATTGAGCACTCTTTAATTATAAATATACCAACAATCTCTCTCTCTCTCTCTCTCTCTCTCTCTCTCTCTCTCTCTCTCTCTTTTATATATATATATATATATATTATATATATATATATATATGCATACTTTCTTGAAATAATAAAATTGATCTTGATGACTCTTGTCCTCTTCTTCACAGGATGAAAGAGACGTGACTTTTTCTATTCTTTTGTGAGACTAATTGTATAGTTCTGTTTTATTATTTATAGATATTTATTTCACTTTATATTTTCTTAGATGCATTGAGCAATCCTTTTCAAAACAGGTTGTTCCTCTCAACATTTTGTTGGGGGAACCGACTTGTTTATAACTATTTCAATATTATAAATATAGTCCAGACATAAATATATTTGATTACTTTATGTAAAATTAATTCCAAAACGGTTTGTTGTTCATAACTCATTGTTATATTTAACAGTGTCTTAAAGATATAGAATGACAGTTTAAATTTTGATAGCTGATTTTTATTTCTAAAAGCAACATTAATAAGATGAAAGAAAAAACTAACTAAAAAATTAATTATGGCAAAAACATTTGCTAATTTATTTATCTAATTTATTTATCTAAGAAATTAGGAAACTTAATTTTTTGGGTCTGCAATTTTTTGATATTCGGATATTTTGTTTTGTTTGCTTTTGCTTTTATTTCGGCTGGTTCATTCTACGGCCAATGTGTCAAATTCGATTTTTACGATTCCCACCCAATTGATGTATGTGTAGTTGATTTGGTCCGTAAATCATATACTAAACACACCTCAGATTTTTACAAAAATTTTCTTCATAAAATTCTATCCAGTAAGAAAACTGATTTCATCTCTCTTTACATAAAAACACCTCGATTAAAAAAAATCAATCATCAATATAAGCTTATTTAATATTTCTACTATGCGTTTCAAAAAGAATGTAACGTTCGTTTGATTTGTATTTAAAAAAAATCTGAAAATTGTAATCTCGAAATCGTTGAATCGATAAATCCAGTGGTTCTCAACCTTTTTTTTTTTTACCTATTGATTCCTATTTTGTGGACTCCCCTAACCATTTGATGTTTAAAATTCCTTATGTATTTTTATAATCAAATATTTTTTGCTTGCTTGGACTCAAAAAATGTAATACGGTTGCTCCCTTTTAGAAATACCCTGTATGCAGAGTAAATTTTAAGAATTGCATCGGAATGAAAATGTTATTGTCAGAACATATCAGAATGTACTTAATTTCTATATTTATCAAAATTAAAAATTAAATTTTACTTGTGTGAGCATAAACTTTATATACACATATAAATTTTATATGTCCGATATCTACGCTAACATAGACTATTAAAATTGCTACTTAGTTTCATGCTATAAGGCAATGTCCAGTTATTTGAATTATCTTATTTTGTTATTATTGCGTGAAACTAGACATTTTAATAGTTTGTGTTAACAGTTTGTATAAACGATAAACTTTTAGCTTATTCAAAATTATGATCACTTTTGTGTCTTTTTAAATCAAATTATTAAACTTATTGAAAATTACAGACAAGGATTTAATTTTAAGTCTTTATTTGCCCTTTCTTGTTGGCGAGTAAGATAGTGCACCTTTGATTAGAACTCTCTAATGGTATTGTTTATTTTCGATCATTTTTGGTTATTATCGAGGACGTGGGTAGTACTGTGTTCTAGATTCTACCCCTAGAAACTTTGGACATGTTTTAAAAAGCCTTTAAACACAGTTGTGGCATCTTACTCGCTAACAAGAAAAGCTGAACACCAGGCTTTTGTATTTCATTTTCAATAAAATATATCTACAAGGGAATCTGCTGCCTAAACACACATACAGACACACACACACACAAGCAAATAAATATGGGTGGAAAAATGTGGAAATAAATCTGACAGTATATAGAAATGTTGACTAGAAAAAAACAATATTCTAAAGGACGAATTTATGTTTAGATGGTGAAGTGAGTCAACGTTAAAACGTTTCGGTTTATTTCATAAAACCTTCACTAAGGAAATTGGATAAGTAGGATGTCGTCTTTTAAAAATGAAAACGAAACGTTTTCATTTTTAAAAAAATCTAACTCTGTTGCAACAAGATCTTACTCATGCAATTGTTCTGATGAAGGGTCTATGAAAAAACCGAAACGTTTTAACGTAAACTTCACCATCTATGAATAAATCCATTCTTTGGAATATCTTATATAAGCAAATATCTTTCTTTTACATCAAAATGTATCGATATTGGTTTGATTTTGTTCTTATTAAAGTTAATACTAATATTTTAATAAATTAAGTATTAAAACTTATCAATATTACTATTTTATAGTAATAACTGAATAATAGGTTTATTTTAATCTAAATATTAACAAAAATGTTTCATGTTTTTTGTACGAATCTTTAAATTATTTAAAAAAAATCTTTTAATTTTCACGCACTGCATGAAACTAAACTTTTTTTGTTTATTTTTCGACCCGCTTCTTGCATGGCATGCTTTGTACCCCTTTACAGCAGTTTCAAGTGGCGGTAGCAACGGGGCCAACGGCACGAACAATCTAACTTCTCCTCAGTCTCCCCCCAAACAGACCGTTGGAGGCTCCGGTACTGCTGGAGGTAACGGTGCCGACCCGGGCGCGGGCTCCCCGGTGGGCTCGGTGGCCCCCAGCAACCTGACCGAACTGAAACCTGTACAATCATATGCGCAACCATTACCATCTTTTGGACACATTACAAGTAAGACTGCGTTCTTTTGTCATTTCGCTTGCCGCGCTGAGGGAGATGGACACTACAAAAACTATGCATTTTTTTTTCTTCGGGGTCTGTAAATGGTCTTTTATTTTGGGTAACGCCTCACTGCACAATATTGTCTTTTCTTTTACCTTTTTTGGCTTTAATTGTCAACAGTTTATTTTTCTTTCTTTTTTTAAAAATTAACGAGAAAATCTTTGCGTTGTCCAGAAACATTTAATCTTTCATTATTTATATAAGACATACTGGAATTTAAAAAAAAATGTTTATAAAATTTTCTTTCCATTTTTTAAACAACTTTTGACTGTCTCAATTTTTTAGATGAGGTTTAATAATTTGTATTATCAAATAAAGAAAAAAAAAAACAATGATAATTAATCGAAAAAAAAAATGAAAAAATAATAAAAACAATATATCTGGCATGAAACATAAGCGTTTTCGATTTAAAATAAAATGCTGTGTCCTGAAGTTTGCATGCCTGATATTTTCGTTCTATCATTTCTTATTTTTGTTTATTTTATATTTAAAATAATTTTCAATAGAATATTCTTTGCATATGAACTACATTTAATCTAAACCAAAGTATATATATTTTTCTTCATATATATATATATATATATATATATATATATATATATATATATATAATGTTGAAAAAAATAAAGGAAAGAAAGTATAGAATGGATAAAATAGGATATTTTAATCAATTTTACGTACACGTGTTTCGGTCAGGAGTTTTTCGAACATTTCAAAAATTCTCCGCTTTTCCCAACGAATTTCATTTCAAATAAGGATTTACTCTGATGAAGGTCGAATTTTCTTTGTGTGCGGAACATTTCTACATTTTTTTCTATTTTTATTATTTCATTTCATTTGGTTATTTAAAAATAATAATAGTTTGTATAATGTACACATGGATAAACTCCTGACCGAAACACGTGTAAGTAAAATTGATTAAAATATCCTATTTTATCCATTCTATACTTTCTTTCCTTAATTTATTTTTTCAACATACCGTCGGATTCACTTCCAGTTTCATTTTACATATATAGATAGATAGAACAAGAGACAATGCGCAAATAATGGAAAGATAAGGGAGGTTAATATGAATTTGAAACGAAAATCTAAAAGTATTGTCACTTATTATCCTGTTCACTATAATGTTCCCGTATTTGTTCTTCGTACTCCACTTCACCCATCGTGATTTTTAAACCAAATTATACAAATGAGCCAACTATATTAGGTAGACAAAAACAAAATCGTTACCTTCATCAACTTACATAACAGGCTACACAAAAACATGTTTGAGGTGGACTCAGGCATAACAGAACAGAGACCTTCGTATTTAAAAACGTACTCGAGTCAGATTACTTTACCCACAAGTGAGGATTGAACTCACTACCTAATATTCCTAGTATGTTGCTCCACTGTTAAGAGTAAAAGAATGTGTTTAGTTATAAATGTGTATTTCATCATTTTCTGTTGTTATAGAATGTGGTGAAGTCAAACATAGTTGTCTCCCCCGAATCAGTTTATTATAAATACTAAAGAATCTTCACCTTAATCGGACCACAGTTAAGTTAAATTGAATAAACCTGTGTAAAGCAATTACCTTGTTCGTCTTTTATTGCATAGACTAAAAGTTATAACTGGACAACGTAACATTTTCATTTAAATAAATGAAGGCCAAAATTCAAATCAACATAAGAAATACGATAACCTTTATTGCTAAATCTAAATTTAATTCTAACATTAAAAAACAAAACAAAAAATGTTGGTTTCAAAGTAGGTAGGCTATTTTTATAAGGTTGGCGCAGTAGACTCTTCTTAAACGTATTCAGTCTCGTGTCGTCCTAAGTTTTTCTTAGTTACTATATTTTGACTTTATTTAATAAATAGTGTATTTTTTTTAAAGTGTGAATTTATTTTTTAAATTTTTAATTTAATTTTTTCTTTTAGACGAAGAATAAAATCTTTACCGCTGTTGGGGGGATAAATATATTAAAAATTCAAAAGATTTTGCAAGAAAAAATTGTGCATCTAGAACAGAAAAAAACATGTTTATTTTGTGAATGTTTTGAGTTTAATTTTCTTATTTCAGCTTTGATTTTGATTCAATTAATGAACTCACTGTATCTCTCTAAAATGATTTGCTGCATCTGAATGTAAATTAAACTTAATAATGCATGGATTAATTTAATCGAATTTGATTTTTTGTGTTCTTTTGCATCATGCATTGTTTGAAACTGTGGGTTTCTTTTTTCAGTTGAGGTATCATAAAAAAACTTATTTTGTAAGAAACATTACTAGACGAAATTTGTATAAAGTACAAATAACAAGATCACCAACATTCCTTTAAAAAAGTCCTTTAAAAGTATTTGTTATATATGCAGATTTGAATAGAAAAAAAGCAGTGAATAGCATTAATACATTGCTAGAATTCTCAATATGTATGTAGGTATTTTTACCCCACAACTCCGACACAAGTACGGAGGTTAATTCTTAAGCAGAGTACAGCTGATGTAAATCTAGAGTTTTCCTTCTCTAGACCGGGTGCCATACCAAGGTTAAAAGTCTCAATATCCCTTACTATTTACCCTTAGTTGGGTTGGTTGGTTGGTTGGTTGATTTTACGGCATATCGACCCTTAGGTTATTTTATGCCGAAGATGTTTTTGTTTTATTCATTCTAGTTGGGTATTCAATATTTTTAAAACTCTTTTTTAAAACTCTTTTTTTCTCTATTTAACCCATGTATAGGACCCTAATAGATACTACCATGCGGGACAGAGTGGACCTGGGAGTAATGGCAATGAACGGGTAGTCCGCACTCCCCAAAACTCAAATTGAACTTCACCATTCGACACAGTTTAACGTCATATCCATGACACATTCCTGGTATGACGTTAAACTGTATCTAATGGTGAATTTTGGAGTGACCATTTAAGCAATGGCAGGTACTGTAAGCAACCTGATAATAACAATGACTTGATACGGGATTAAACGATCCGAAGAGGGTTGATATACCGAAAAACAAAAAGAACCAAATAGCTCCTGTATTGTCATTCTATCGTATACGATCTAATGGACTAAGCATAATTTAGTCTATTTTTCCCAAATATTTTGAGGCTGCTTCTGCTCTTGGATCCCGGCCATATCCTTAGTACCTATCCACAACCAACGTACAATGAAAAACAACCTTTTGGTATTTAGTCTAAATTAAAATGTCCGATTAAAAAACATGTACTATTTCTCTAAATTTTTAAGATGAGGCTTGATAATTTATATTTGGATTTTTCGGACTATTGTCCTCATTTTTATTGTTATCTTTACGAATAAGAGGAGGTTCTGGGTCCAACAAGAAAAACCCGAGGAAGGCCGGAGTGCACATCGGCCGAAAAGTTGTGTAGGTAACAATAAAGACGAGGACAATATACCGAATAATCCAAATTGTATAAAAAAAAATGTATATACTCAATTTCTCCGCCACGAGCAGGATGTGATACAATATCAATTTTTAAGCGGATTATGGCTAGTTCGAATTCAGAGTTTTCCTTCTCTCAGATTGGTTGACCTAACAAGGCTAAATAGCCCAGTCTGCGTATCACTGTCTTTCTGCCAGTTCGTATGTACGAAGAACAAACAAATGACTATTCACACATTATGTGATATTCGCTGTTGCTTCGAACGGGGCACTTTTTTTTTTTTATCTTTCACTAATTACTCGCTTTGTTGGGCGTTTGCATTGTGGCCTTGACCATTACGGAATCAAATATTATTTTTCATTAACATCCAATTGAAGCCTCTTGATTTACTCTGCCTCCATCAGTTAGAAAAAGACATTAATTAACACTCCCTAATTATAATATATACATTTCTGCGAGCATAATTATCTATTTATTTATCTCATGAATTAAGGGATATATATATATATATATATATATATATATATATATATATATATATATCGCTCATTGACTGTTTACAATGTGACACACAACTGTTTAAATCTAACCATAATTTATGTTTACATGTTAAAGAGCCCAGTACAGCCTACTATTTAAACATAGTTGGAGGGAGAGTAGTTGGATTTATAACTTTGCTAAGGTATTAGTGTTATCACATGCAAGTCGCTTCATACAGGATTTGAATTTGTGTCGCCGTGACCATTCACTACAACGTCAACCATTACACCACGAGCGCCTCCTCTCTATCTGCTTCCCTCAACCTTCTCTCTCAGCCCCCTCTCTCTATTATATATATATATATATATATATATATATAGTATTTGATAATTTGCTTTTGAAGCAATATAAATAATAATATAATATATATATATATATATATATATATATATATATATATATATATATATATGCACGTGTGCGTATCTATCATTGTGTAAGAGTGTATATATGTCTGTGAATATCACGGAATTATGAATGTGCATGTACTTATGAGTGACTATATATATATATATATATATATATATATATATATGAATATATACAAATTTACATAAGTGCATAATGTATACATTATGCGATTAGGCATGCATGTGTTCATACATGTATAAATACACACACACACACACACACACATATATATATATATATATATATATATAATGAACTTCAAGAGCTCTTGTCCTCTATTTTATTTTTCTTGTGCCTGAATTTCGTCTTGTTTGCCGGTATTAAGTAAACAGACTACTTATACCAATATCAACGCTTGAATCACATTAAAAAACCCCGGCTCCGCGGGTAATAGAAGCGACTGATAGGATCTTAGGCGAGCTGTTATCATTACTGTTAATAATTTCCTCTCAATAACATCAAACACTTATTAGTTGTTCTGGCGCCACCGAAAAATCAAGACAGACTCCATATTAACAAAAGACCACTTTTGAGATCTCCACTTTGAACAAACATAGAAATTAAAAATGAAAAAAAGAAAGAAGAAAAAAAAGAAGTAATAAAAAAAAAAGAAAAAAGATAATAGTTTCAACACTTTGTTTTAGTTTCCCCTTTAGTTCTGCATATGGAAACGGTGCAGTCATTTTGGAAGTACAAGGACTCGTAATGTCACTTATTTTGGGCCATCATATTATATATATATATATATATATATATATATATTCTAGAATTCCTAGATAAATAAATTATATATAAATGTATATATGTAACTTATTTATCTAGGAATTCTAGAAGTCTATGAGAATAATATATACGGTATAATTTGATACAAATCTTTAATTTATGCCTATTTCTATATTAACGAAAATTAAAAACCGTCATCTGCTACAAAAACGCGAATACTCAAGATCTTTTAGTAAACGCTATTAGAATTCTTTACTCTTTCCTAAATTGACGTATACAGTGTGTGTATGTGTGTGGAAAGTACGCAGCCTATTGTCAGAATTAGAATATATATATATATATATATATGTGTGTGTGTGTGTGTGTGTGAAAAGTAGGCGGACTGGCTTATTGTCAGAATATTTTTAAACAGATCTATTTGACACATAGATGGGACCTTTAACAGGTACTTTCAATCAGTCAGAATAGACATGGAAAAATGCCAATGTAGGGGTACTCCATATCTACCCAGTTTTCCAGAACATGAGCCTCATCATCAGATGCTGTTTAGTACCATACGTTTTTGAATAGGTCCTATAACCCAGCAGGGGATACATTCAGCGTATTCTAAACACCGCCAACGGGGTTTGAAATAGTTAAAGTATAGTAAAAATTCATAGGCTAAGCCCAATTTGCTACTTGTACTCTTGACACTTTGGACCCTCGGATTAAGACCTCAGGTCGGACACAGTCGGATTCTAGATTGCTTTGCTCAGCCTGCCCTTCTAAATACTTATCTCTTGCCGGGAAGATTCAATTGCTTTATTAAAATAGATAAATACAAGAATCCTCTTCATATGTCTGTAAGAACGATTCTGAATATAAACCTTCTTTGACCTTCCTGAAATTGGTAAACAATTTCAAATAAAAAAAGGAGAGACGAAAACAACTGCAAAAAACAAAAAAACAAACAAACAATGAACCATGTAAAAAAAACTTTTCCTATACTTTTTCCATAAGTAAACAATTGATAAAAGACAAGCCAACAATAGAAAAAAAAATGAAAAACAATCTCCCAGCCGACACTTTGCACTCGTTACAACCAAATAGGCACGTGTGAAACCCGTGTGGTTCGTCAGAGAATGTCAGTGTGGACTTTCACCATAGACAGGGGGCTTTGGGTCACACAACGCAGTCGATGAATCACGGAAGTTAAAGGAAAAACCTATCTATCTATCACTTTGTTCATAACTATCTATCTATCTATCTATCTCAGTATGTTCCAATCTATTTATACGTCTGCTTAGTTATATATATATATATATATATATGAAAATGAATGTTGTTTACTAAATGTACATATCCTATTGTGCGTATATATACATATGTGTGTAAATGCATATATTACGTACATGTACTATTGATAAACTTACCAAGAGCATATATGTACAACCTGTCAATAAATATATATATATATATATATATATATATATATATATTATATTTATTGTGTGTGTGTGTTATTGTTCGAGCAAGAAAGCCCAAAATTACCAGCGAAAGGTCTGCCGAGAAACACGTCAAAGCAAGCTTGTGAATTGTCTCATGGTGAACAATAGCATCAGAGGGCCGAGACTAGGTCATTGAAGCTATAAATATGAGAGGTATTTTAAACTCTTCAGGGTCACTCCGTTCCTCCGGAGGGCAGGGCGGTGGGGGGTAATCAAAATTATCGACTAAATATAAAAAACAAAAATAACATTAGAAAATAAAAAGACATATCGGTATTTAAATTCCAGACCATGCACAAAATACAAGCTATACATACATACATACACACACACATATATATATATATATATATATATATATATATATATATATATATATATATATCTTCTACGATTACCTTGGCACAAGGACAAAATCATAGAGCTCCCAGAAAGAATCGAACTCACTGACAATGATTTTCAAGCCTGTCTAACGATCATAATAGGTGAAAGCCCAAAATAGAAGAAATATGATTGTTTATATATATATATATATATATATATATATATATATATATATGCCACACTGATGAGACGAAAAGGTCGAAACACGGTGTCTGTGGATGACTATATATATATATATATATATATATATATATATATATATATATATCTCCTTATATATAATTGCATACACACATTATATACCCCAACCACACACACAGCATTTTTCAATTCTGTCTTTCTTGCTGGGCCTACATTTTTTTTGTGACTTTTCTCAAATCTTTCAAACGACAACCGTAACGTTTCCACTATGCACGTGTGTCTGTTTCAAACCGACCCGCGTGAGCCTATCTTACCGACGATCAAAAAATATTAATAACCCTTTTGTATCAGAAGACAGAAAACAGCACACACACACACAGACCAGAAACAAACTAGCGGTGGCCTTGAGGTGGAGAGCACGCGGGAAACCGCCAACGCTGAGTCCGAACTACGTGGGATTAGGTTCCCAGCCGGATAATAGGCGATGAGAAATCCTTTACAGCTGCTTACCCTCCTTGACGGCATGTGAACATGCCATTAAATTGACGCGGGAACATTTATTAGCAAAAATACATTTTTTCTTCTTCAAAGTATATCATCATCATTTTATATACTAGCTGAAATACTCGTCAAAACCGTGTAAAAAGTGAAAACACACACACACATATATATCTTATTATAATGGAGATTGTGGGTTTGTCTGTCTGTAACCGAAACTATATTTGTATACAAGTTACAATTCCCTTTGTTATTTACACGACATTCTCCATGATTTTATTTTTATTTAAACCTCAATGATTAATAAAATTGTTTTACATTATTAATACTGTTGACTATATCTACATACTAATAACACGCAATTGTATTTATATATACAACAGAATAGCGGTTTACAGTGTGAATGGGAAGGATAATTTGCATATTGAACTTTAAAATTTTATTTTAATAAATATATGCTAGGTATTATTGATTTCTAATTGTTTGGTTTTATCTTATTGAATATGAGCAAAAATCTTGGGGATAAATCTTAAAAGAAATCCATTAACAAGAAGAAATAACTGTAATATTATTCTTTACTTCCTATTTTAACTAAATAGTTAAATTAGGAAAATTTACCAATGAAAGAGGGGAGTAAGTGCAAATGATGGAAGAGTTAGTTTCAAAGTTGTTCTATTTTTCAATCATACCCCCTCTGTTCCAAATATTTTATCTGAATTCTTATTCAGTTTCATTAGCCTTTCTAATTTAACATATTTTATATTAAAATTTAAATACTTGTACCCGGAGGGTGCATATATTTGCTAGTATAAGTAAAGTCGACGGGGCGGCCTAAAGTTGGTATCAGCCATTCAGCGAGGGAGTCTATCCCCTTTTCAATAGCGCTAGACCAAGAAGATTGTTTTTTAGCATCTGAGGTGGAGCGCCACACTTACCATCAGCTCCTTACTTTACCGCACAGATCCCTGTGCTACTCATAACGCTGAGTTGGCGGGGACCGGTATCGAGCTAGGAACCTTGTGGTTTCTAGCCGAAATATATATATATTGACCAAGGATGATCGAACTTTCGAAATATACAATGGAATAAAATGAAACAATTAAACATCAGCTGAGTTTCTTATTCATTTCACAGCCCATGCTTCACACATAACCCCAAAAAGTAAACATTATAGGTATATATGAAATACATATATACAAATATATATATTCTCCCCAGATATACTAACAAAGAAGAATGTAGACTTCACAACGATAATATATATATATATATATATATATATATATATATATATATATAGTTCAGTCGGTAGAGCACTTGTCTAGGAATCCCAAATTTCCTAGTTTGATACCGGCCCTCGCCGTCTTAGCGTATGAGTACCACAGGGATCTGAGAGGTAAAGTGAGGAGCTGATGGTAGATTTAGTGCCCAGCCTCAGACTCAAAAATAATCTCCTTGACCTTGTGTTGAAAAGGGGATAGACAACCTTGCTGTCTGGCTGATACCGACATTAGACCACCCCGTCAACTTTACCTACTTATTTTATGAAATAAAAACATTTCCGCAAAGAGGTTTGAATTTTTATAATTCTATTTATTTCAATAGGCGCAACACGTGTTTCGGATTTTAAAAAATCCTCTTCAGGATAATACAATTATGATTTGTGTTTAAACTCATTATTATACCACTACACATACCGTCTCGAATAGGGTGAGGCATGTAGCCGGAAAAATTATATAGTTTTCATGTATAATACGCGCCGATAATATATGAGCTGAAATTAATAGTTAATTAAAAAGGTAATTATATAAAGTCTATCCGTGTGTCACATGATCTCATATATATATTAGTATGTATGTTTTAGAATAATAAGAATAATAGAAATGGCGGGTATTTACCCAATGCTTTCGCATTTTTTTTTACAGCATATCTTTCCTTTTCTGAGTTATTTAATGTAAAATCAAATCATTTTGATATTCAGTTTTTTATTACTAATTAAATCGTCACTCATCCCTGCCTAATTTTGTGATCAAGTGGGAATCAGCGCTTTCCACGTGGCTTGACCGTAAGCCCATCCAGCGAGGATCGAACTCGCTATTAGTAGTAATTGATCTGCCTGACTAGCTTGCTAACCTTTGCATCACGATTGGACACACATAACAATAGATTGGTAGTTAGAACTTAAAACTGTCCAATACTTTATAAGTATTTAATATTCAAGGTATATTGCTCATAGACATTAAATATAGATTATAACAAACTCATTTTTTTCTGCTACTCAAGTTTCATGAATGTCAAATGGGGGCAGCCAAATGGAATAAATAAGGAAGTAATTATTTTCCCACTTTTTTGAAACGAGCTTAGGGAACCACCAAGAAAACGGGTTTTCCAATCATGTCAGGCACAAGATTATGAGGAGATAAAGAATAAGTTAAAGTGATATAAATGTCGAGAATTTTGTGACTATGAAATTTTACATTCCACCAGATCAAGCATCGCCAAACTTTTTTCACGGTGGGCCGGGTAATTGAAAAATTTACAAGCGCGTGCTACATTATTATTGTGTTCAATACTTGCTAGCTAGAACGAACACTCTGAGAAAAAGACGTAAAACAAAATGTATCTTTCCATGTTATATTCATGGATGAGTGGCGTAAGATACACAAAAACAAATTTAACCAACATATTTATTTTCAAACATTATCAAAAACATTACAAATTCAAGTACCGTCAGTGGGCTTGTTAAAATACCTTCGCGGGCCGGATCCCTGCACCAGATCAGTGACACTACGAATACAGCTAAAAGTAAAAGTCTAAATATCTTGGAATGGCCTAGTCAAACTTGTGTGTCTGGGAATCGGTAGAAACAAATCAAAATTCCTGTAAACGTACGGAACCCAAAATTATAAAAGTTTGTGGGGCAAATTATTAGTATTAGATTGGAATGCTTGAAACCATACATATAAATGCAAATTATTAGTATTAGGTAAGAATACTTGAAATCATTCAAATGATTGCAAGTTATTAGTAATTAGGTAAGAATACTTGAAATCATTCAAATGATTGCAAATTATTAGTATTAGATAATAATACTTGAAATAATTAAAATGATTGCAAATTATTAGTATTAGAAGAATACTTGAAACATTCAAATGATTGCAAATTATTAGTATTAGTAAGAATACTTGAAACATTCAAATGATTGCAAATTATTAGTATTAGGTAAGAATACTTGAAACCATTCAAATGGGTGCAAATTATTAGTATTAGATAGAATACTTGAAACCATAAATGGGTGAAATTATTAGTATTAGACAGGAATTCTTGAAACCATACAAATAAGTGCTTACTATTTGTATTAGATTTGAATGCATAATATCAAATAATTGTTTGCAAGAAAAATAGAACTCTTCAGAAACAACTACACAAGTAATTATGAACATAAAATGAACGCAATTCCCAACCTAAAAATAACCCTAAACGGTTTGACATGCCGTTAAAATCAATAAAAATCTGGAAATAACTTTTAAAAAAATTAACAATCTTTTTAGTTTGAAGACCTTGTGTTTTGTAGTCCTCCTGAGCAATACTCTCTCCCTCTGTTTCTCATTCGCAAACGACATTTATTTTCCCGTTTTTTTGGAAATTTCCTTCCTTCTCGTCTTTCCTCTCTTTTCCCAACGGGCAAACTTTCTCCCTCTTCCGATTTCATACCCGTCATCATCATTAGTAATGTTGGCGTCTTCGCGGTCGTTACGTTAACCAATACTCAAACAAACCTGGTATTTGAGTGTTTTGTCTGGCCGACAACATGACACATGCCCTTTCTTCACTACTGTAACTGCCACCGGTCTCTCCCCAGACTCGTTTTATTTTCGACACTGAGTGAGCGGGCGCGGCTCTCTCTCTCTCTCTCTCTCTCTCTCTCTCTCTCTCTCTCTCTCTCTCTCTCTCTCTCTCTTTCCTTTTCATACATTTACACCTCTCTATCTTTGGTACAGCATCACTCTCTCTGCTTCTCTATGTCATCACACATCTCTATCTCTGTATATACTTTCTCGCTCTCTCGTTTCTCTTTCTGTTTTTCTCTCTTTCTCGATCTCTCCGTCTTTCATTTAGTCACCCCTCACCAATCTCAGGTTTAATTTGTATCCTTATATCTCTACCATTATTACTCTGTCTCTCAAGATACTCCTCTCAAGATAGAATTATTATTATTATTATTATTATTATTATTATTATTATTATTATTTCACTACTTGTGAGTTTTTCACACCAGCCTAAGCTGATGGTCTTTCACTGGAATCTGAGTGACAACAAGTCTCCATGACTCTCCTGAGTATTCCAGCTGATTTCAACAATGATGTTGTCTGGATGGTCTCGATTCTTCCTCTGATTTCCAGCTCCTCCAATATCTTTTCCTAGCTTTTGGGGGACCGTTACAAGTGTTCCAAATACAATTGGTATCACTTTCATCCTCATATTCCACAGTTTTTTTTTTTCAATTCTCTAGCAAGGTCCAGGTATTTGTTTACCTTTTCGTTTTCTTTTATCTTCACCCTGTGATCTGCTGGAACTGCAATATCTACTAGATGAAACATTATCTTCCTCTTATTATTATTATCATGTGAGGTTTTCACACTTGCCGTAGCTGGTTGTTCACAGGATGCTGAGTGACAGCAAGTCTCTTAAGGTCCCCAGGACACTTCTGAGTATTCTAGGCGATCTTAACAGTGCTGTAGTTTGGATTGTCTCGATTATACCTCTGGTTTCTAATTCACCCAGATTCTATTCCAGGGTTCTGGGGACCGTTCCAAGGGCACCAATTACAATTGGTATTATTATTATTTTTATTATATAGGTAGATTTACTTGAACCCCTGAAATTGCCTACATAAAATACTAATGTCGGCATTAAATAACCTAGTAATGGTTGACTGTCGTAAAAGCCAACCACCCAGTATATAATGGGTTAACAAAAAATAAATAGATAAATAAATAAACAACTATTTTTTTCTTTTTGGTGTTAAATGAATATTACTTATTTAGAATTATGTCTATTAGTTCTTTATTTCTTTTTGTTAACATTTAATTTTTTTTTTAAATTTAAAAAGAAATATTTTTTCTTTTCTTCCATCAGGTCGTATTCCATATCGTTATTACCGTATGTTAGGGAATTAGTTTGACTTCTACAATTATTCATTTGTGAGGGTCTCAACGCGTCGGAACAACCGCCATCACTGTCAATTCTCTTGGGGGCCATATTGGCGATTGTGTGCGGTTGACGCGAAGAGACTCAGAAGAAGAAAAAAAAGAAGTCGACACAAAATAGTGCAAACAAAATCTCTTGTTTGAGTAAGATTACTGGCGTCAGAGGGTAAAGGCATGGGAATAAAAATTAGAGAGAAGGAAATTGTATAATGACCTTAATTGTGTTTGGGGAAAAAAAACCCAGAAAATTAATAAAAAATAAAAAGGTAACATGATGATGTATTCTAATCTGTGTCAGGTCAGTAGTGTATATTTGCTGAGCTTGGCCAAGTATGGCACAGGGACAAAAACCAGGAGCACCGAATTATTATATAGAAATTGAAGAATCTTATAATAAAGTCGCACAATCTAGTTAAGCAGTCAGTAAAATTATCAGCATTCTCATTCATTATCTGTTGTTCTGGATCAATATCTTTTTAGAATAATAATAATAATAATAGATTGAATGGAATACTGTTTTAATAATAACTAGCAGGACCTGTGAATTTACCACAGTATGATAATTTGATTATTACAACGTTTGATATGTTTACTTAAGAGCTTTTTCAAAAAGCTTTTTTGAAAAAAAAAAGTATAATATTAATTTAACCCTCTCTTTCACTCATTTTTCTTTCTTTACTTTTTTTCATCTTTTCATTATGTTCGATTGAAAAAGATTTGCGTCTCCGCCCATGTCTATCTTTCCGCTACCTTCTTTCTTTCTTTGTTGTTATATTTTTTCTGTGTAGCATGTCCTTTCTTTATAACAAAAACGGAATGTTTCATTATTTAGCTGATGTGATGACACGCATAAGAAATAAGAATTCGGTGATTAAGTGACACCGGATAATCAGGACTTTTTTTTTGCCTTTCATCTTGGACTATTTGGACGATCTCATTTTTAACCAGAGTCTGTTGCGAGATGATAACGGTCGAAAGATTAAGGATCAAGCGTATTAATATATAGATAACAATAATAATAGCAAAAATGGATAAGATACAACAGAACAACAAATGTAGTATATGTGGAGAGAGAATTGAGACGATCAGCCATCGCTACCAAGACGCTCCTTTTTAGAGTTACTATTAGCCCTGCCGATAGTGTGGTCAGGATTTGAACTCTGATCGCTAATTCCACTTTCTCTGCCGATAACCATTACACAACGAACGCCTCTAATGTACGGAATTATGGAAGTACTTTATCACAGAACTATGGATCGATTGCAAGTTGTTTCTTGACGAACGTAAATAATTTTGCCCCCCCCCCCCAAAAATTCCTTGAAAGGGGGCTGGATTCCGAATTCCTCTAGCATCTGCATTATTTGCAGCTTTAGCCCCCATTTCGTCTGCACCATATCTTCGAGATGACGGGTGGCGGTACGTGTGTATACGGGGGGGGGGTGTCTTTGACGGGGGGGGGTAGGGGACTGCATTAGCGGAATCAGGAAGACATTTGAGAGATGAGGAGAAAGATGAGGCCGGTGGGGCAGGAGTGGGAGGTTGGTTGAAAGGAAGAGAAAGATAGTGTTTCGCTTCTGTCCATCCTCTTCTTCTCCTCCCCCCACCCACGGACTCTGTCACTCTCCCTCTCCCTCCCCCTCAATCCCCACCCCCAGTGGAAGAAGGTTTGATTGTTGTGACATGTGAATTAATTGCTACTGTATCGGTGTCACAACATATGCAATAAAACAAATTGACACAGACAACATGAGCCTCACTGACTTGTATTGCCCGCCTTTCTTTTTCAATCTGCTCCCCACTGTCCCAACCCCCACCTCCCCGTAGCCAATATTGCCACCCCCCACCAATCCCTTAACGAAGGGGAGACCGCGGCTAACCAATTCTCGTCTCTTCAATCTCATGACTTGTTCGTTTGTGGCTCTCCTTACGAAATACCCCCCGACCCTCACAACGTCAGTCACAGAAATGTTCTCTCCTTTTGTTGGTCGTTCTTTGCAAGGCGTAACGATTCCGAATTCGGAGAGACGATTTCAAATGACGGTCGAATCTCTTCGCCTAGTGATATCACTCTCGGTACCTATTGACGAAATGCAAGGATAACTTGTGCTCACACACTTCTCTATCCTCGGATGTTTTGACCAGAGGTCTTGTTATTGGTATACCACGATAACTGACAGGGGTAGGGAGAGTACTATCAAATACGGATTCTTCGTCAACCTGGTTGCATGGAACGCAATAATGTCTCATTTTATGTGGGTAAATGATAGACCCATCGATGTCAAAATTTCAACCCAATTTTAGGAACAAAGAGAATATCTTGATGCAATTTGTACACAAATTCATAAAGATATTTAATATATAATAGTGGTAACTTGAGTTACGAGTTTAATTCGTTCCACTCGTAACTAAATTTTCTCGTATATCAAATCAATTTTCCTTATTGAAATAAACTGAAATGCCATTAAACCGTTCCAGCGTTACATTTTCTGAAACAAGAAAAATAGGACTGTATTGCAAAAAACATACAGTATAATGTAATTAATCATGTACTGTGATATGCTTTAATGTTTATTCTTCTAATAAATATTTTTCTTTGATGTAATAAATTTAGAAACCTGAATATTTTTAGCGAACTAATAAAAATAAACGTACCCGAAGCTCACTCGTACCTTGTTTGTTTTAGCCAACCATTGCTAGTGAGTTTGATTATCGCTAGGTCCTCTATGCTTCTGGCCTTGTGCCAAACAATTCTCGATCAAATTATCTTTGAAGCTTTGCGTGTTGTAATGGTTAGAGAGATTGATAGCAGACCATTATTAGTGATTCTGATTCTCACAGTGTGCACCATACATATAACTTTTATCTTGACTACGACAACCTTAGTAAATGACAACTGGTACTGAGCAAAAATGTAGTAAGCAACTGGTTCGTTTGAATTTCCTTTTTTAATCAATATATAGACTGTTTATGTTAGATGCAAAATAATGGTGCAAACGACTACGAGACTATAATTTGATCCTCTTCTACGTATGGATTGATTTACCAGACCCGGCACCCTTGGACTGTTCGCTTCTTTAACTCCAAGTTATATTCATTGTCTTGTGTGGTCTGCGATTCAGAGAAGTTCGAAGAATTCATCAAATCAACTCTTCGGGTTTGTTGTTTCAGGATTGAAAGAAAGATGGTGTCAGGTCATAGAAATCCCGGGAAAATACTTTGATGACTGAATTATGGCGGGCTCTGGATTTATATTGTCTACTCTCGCTTTTCCTCGTATTTTCTCGTCTTATCAATCTCGCGTGTCCACATTAGCAAGCTATTTCCCTTCACAGCAAAGATATATTGCATGCATGACTGTGCGTAGTGGTAAGAGAGAAGGCGATATCGTCTATACTTCCTAACGCATGCGCATTGAAGAGACGTGGCGGTTAATATATTGACTTGACTAGTGTTATCTGCTCCTCTGCGAGAAATGCGTAAGAATGTCTCTTTTCGTTTGACGAATTCGGTGATTGCCTGACTAGCGATCTCTCGTGTTGGTTTCAATAAGAATTATTCAGATTACAACAATTAACCCTCAAATGACTGCTGGTCAAACGTATATATCTGTCTTCTGACTCCGTCGTAATGCCAGCCTGTATTGGTATTAAATCACACAGTCTCACGAAAGTGTAGTTGGGTCAAATGCTGAGGGTCATCAAGAATTACTGGTAATTTAGACTTTAAGATAAGGGTTAACATACGCACGCACGCTACACACACACACGCACATATGTGTGTTAGGATGTGAGTATGTATATCGTATATACTCGTGTAATAGACGACTTTAAAAAGTAACTCTATGGACTGGAACTGCATCACTGCAGAGGGGTAAGATTCCCCCCCGCCAACAGAGCCGCCTGCTTGTCGTAGGTAGCAACCCGTGATGATTAAGGATGGAATCCTGGTGACTGAGCAGTCCATGACATATAACACTCCACTTTAAAACTTACGCAGGATGGGCAGTCAAAGACATACACACTCACACACATACATACATACATACATACACAAAACTGTCCTTTATATATGCATAGATTACTCTGTATATAATTTCACAATTATTGAGCATTGAGGTCTCAACAGGGACTATACAAATTTTAATATTTCAATATCAAAGAAGACCCTGATTAGAATCCTTCCCAATATCAACTAACCTGGTTTATATATATATATATATATATATACACACGTGTGTGTGTATAAATTCTCAACATTTTAGCTGTAATAATAAGTTTTTGTTTAAACTGTTGATAAATGATATCCGTTTTCTAATGGTTCTAATCTTTTTGTTTTCAGCTCCTGCAACCACGTACAGTACAAGCCAAATTTATTCCAGTTCAACGGTTGGTGTATCACCTCTGGTACCTCCCACTGGCTACAACGGAAGCGTACCAAGTAAGTAATCCACATACGTTTCCTAATTAAATTAAAACCCTTATGTAAAAAAAAAAAAAAAAAAAAAGAAAAATTAATGTCTCCTATTTAAAATATTAAATGAAAAAATAATCCATGCTGTTACTATTTAAATTTTATTTTTTGTATCTTCACGGATATAAATCAAATTTTTATTTTTTGTTGTTCAAAAAGCAAGATCTGGTGATGGTTAATGTGTATATATATTTACTAGGTTTGACAGAAGGAACTGATACCGGTTTTGTATCAACCAATCAGATCTATAATCATTTTGTACTAGTTTACACCATTTTATTATTGCTGCTTTATGTCGGAACACTGTGGATAGATAAACTCTTCATCGTAACTTTTATTCATTGCAAACTTTTTTACGATTATAGTTGGTTCATTTAATCTATAAGCACTACGTATTATTCACACACACACATTATACATATATATATATATATATATATATATATATAATATATATTGGAGAAAGGGAAATAAAATGCTCGATTACAAGTGTAAGAGCTATATCTATTTGTTATGAGATACTATACAATTGAAAGGCGTTTGTTACCATTGGTTTCAAATTAGCGTATTTGTCGCTATTTATCAAGAAAACACAAAAATATGGTACCAATCGCCAGAAAAAACCCATATAACCCATACACGCACACACGTATATATAATTACGCAAACACACGCACACATGTATACACTCGCCAGTAACTACTCATATGACACACACATAGTAACAAACGCCTTTAAAATGCATAGTGTCTTATAGGTTTTGGTTTGTTTTGTTTTACGGCATATCAACCTCAGTGGGTCATTTAATGCCGATAAAGTTTTGAAATAAATCAATTCTTAATGGATAATACAATTTTTTTATAAATACATTTTTCTATTTAACCCATAGATGGGACCCTAATAGGTACTACCACTCCGGGTGAGAGTGGACCAGGGAGCAATGGTGATGAAGGGGCACTCCACATTCCCCAAACCTCCAAAACTGGAACCTCACTATCAGATAGAGTTTAACGTCATTCCCAGGACATGTAGACCCGCAGCCACCGCCTTCTAGCATCCATATGATAAATAGGGTTGGGAATATAGTGTCTTATAACAAATCATATATATATATATATATATATATATATATATATAACTCTGTGAAATGATTTAATGATAGTTGATATCAATGAGGATGACTTTAGTAAACTTAATACAATTTTTTCATGGATAGGATATAATTTCCAGCTGGAAGAACATCAGTTCTTTTTTCAACACGCTTTTATGATCCTCTAAACTATTCCTGTTTGTTTTTTAGAGGACGCGTTTATCTTGCTGGTTTTATACGCACAGTGACTTAATCAACGGGAAAATCTTGGGTTCGCACCTTCAATAGGAATGCAAAGAGACAATCCCAGATATTTTTAAAAAAATGTGTGTAGGCGGTTTCAGGAGACATAAAAATGAAGGACTTGTTTTCTTAAACGAAAAGAAGGGAGTACTATAAAATGAAATGGAAGAAAAAAATAACAGTTACGAAAAATAAACGAGGAATAATAATTGTTCCCCTCAAAAAACAACAGACATGTAATTAAAGATATAAGTTATTTCGTATATGCATGTTCCCAACAAACTCACGTGAATATTATACAAATCTAAGATTAGCATGTTGTGCTATAGGAATAGTGTCATCAGAATTAATTTATTACTGCAAAAAACAAACTAAAACAAACAAAAAACGAAATGTTAATGTAACAAGAGGGGAAAGTTTTAACTGGTGGTTTTTCACTGAAGAAAATGAAATATGAGGGCGAAAGTGATACCAATTGTAATTGGTGCACTTGGAACGGTCCCCAAGAGTTTAGAAAACAGGCCAGAGGAATTGGAAATCAGAGGAAGAATCGAGACCATCTAGACAACAACATTGTTTAGATCGGCTCGAATAATCAGAAGAGACCTGACTCAGAGAAAGACCGTCGCTGGTATGATAAACTCTTAAGTAGTGAAATAATGATGATGATGATAATGATGATGATAATAATGATGATGATGATGATGATAAGGATAATAATAATAATGATAAGGATAATAATAATAAGGATAATAATAATAATAATAATGATGATAAGGATGATAATAATAATAATGATGATAATAATAATAACGAGTACATACGGTAAATATTTAATGCAAAAATAAATAAATAGAATAAAATAAACTCGCTGTCCTTGAACACATGAGCATTTATATCTCTATAAATTCCAAAATGATAGCCTTGAATAAGAAACCGCCTCAGACATTAAGTTAATATCACTCGATTATCACAAATTAAATTAAGAGCGGACGATACAAATTAAGACGAGTGGTAAGGCAGTTTATTTCAGCTGAATACAAAATCAGTTCAATCTAACTCGCTCTCTGCCCTCAATTCGAAGGCGTTTGCATTATCGAACTAACGGCCTGATTTTTTTTCTTCCTTTCTTTTTTTCTCTCTATCCACCCCCCTTTTTTTTCTTTTTTTCTCTCTTTTTACCCGCAGCGCGCTTCGACATTATTAAGGGGTCAATTGGGTCGGGAGATGCATAGAAGCGTTATGATTGGTAGGAGGAGAAGAACCGAAAGGCAGAAAACGAAATAAACCTTTCTTTACAAAAGAGTTACATTGGTAAGGGGAGACAAGCAAAGAGTAAAAAAAGAAAAAAAAAAAGAATCAAGTGAAAAGGCGAGAGAGTGGAGGGACTGTTTTTTAAAATGCTAAAACAAACAGATCCGCCTATGGACAAAAAACAAACAAACAAAACAAACAAACAAAATAAAAAACAACCCCCCCCCAAAAAAAAACAAAAACAAAAAACAAACACTCGATGTTGTTCCCAATAATGACAATAATGTTAATCATCGACAAGTCGTCTATTTTCAGCCGACATTTTTTTTCTTTCATCTTTCTTTCGTTTATTCGTCTTTCTCTCTTTTCAGCACTTTGTCTTTCTTTCTTTTTTATCAATACTTGCTCTCTCTCTCTCTCTCTCTCTCTCTCTCTCTCTCTCTCTCTCTCTCTCGCCTTATGTACCATTTACACTCTTTTCTACCAACTTTCCCCTCTGTTCGCTCTTTTTCATCTTTTCTTTCTGTTTTCCAAACATTCACCAATTTATGTCCTCCTCTTCCTTCCTTCATTCTTTTTCCTTTCTTTTCTTCAAGCCTTTCACTTTCCTTTATTTTTCAGTCTCCCCCCCATTCCACCTGTTCTTTTTCCCCTTTTTCTTTCCCCATTTTCCTTCATTCCTCCTATTCATTCCTCATTCCTCTCTTTTCGACAAGATTTACTCTCTAGTTTATTCCCTCTCTTTTCCACCTCTCTTCTATCTGTTATCTTTTCTTTTCCTCTCATTGCTCTGTTGTTTCTCTTCCTCTCTTTTTGTCTCTTCTTTCTTTCTTTCCTTCCTCCTCTGTCTTTCCTTCTCTCTCTCCCTCTTCTCTATCTTCCTCTCTGCCTTCATATCTCATCCTCATCTTCTCTTGTATTTTCTCCCTCTTTCTTTTATTGTATTTTTTCTTTTTCACCTCTTCATTTGTTTTACTTTCCATATTACAATGATTCTTCTCGTCTTTCTTCACTTCTATCTTCTCTCTCTCTCTGTTTTTTTTCTCTCTCTCTCTGTTTTTTTTCTCTCTCTCTCTCTCTCTCTGTTTTTTTTCTCTCTCTCTCTGTTTTTTTTCTCTCTCTCTCTTTCTGGTTTTTTTCTCTCTCTCTCTGGTTTTCTCTCCCTCCCTCTCTCTCTCTCTCGGAATGTTTCTCTGTTCTTCTCCTCATTTTCTCACTATCTCACTCTTCCTTTTCTTCTCTCCACCTCTTCCTTTTGATATTCGTCTCACGTCTATTCTAAAGTTGTTGTTCTCCCACTTTTCCTTCCCCTCTTTCGGGGTTAGACAATCATAACTCCTAGTTTTGATTAACATAAACAATCTATTGAACTCTCCCGACAAGAATCGAAACATGTTCTGTTCCTTTTTCTTTTTAATGAAGATGTTTCATGGCCGCTGTAGTGAGGGTTCTTTTTTTCATTATTAAATTACCGCTAGTCACATTAGGAGCAGACGCGCAGAATAATTAGGAAATCTTTTGTATTTGTGTGGTGAAGTGGCCTATTATGATAATGGCGTTTGATAATGATACAAGTATTTTCATTGTGCAATGAAACAAACATCTTCTCTCTTCATTGTAAACGATTGCATTTAATAGTTTGACCGATGCCCCAAATATTGCATGTCAGTCCATAAAAAAAGGGACTAGATTAAGGGTATACTTCATCAATTCTCTTATTTTAATTTATCTCTATCTTGCCAATCTATCGATCGTCACTTGTTCACTTCACTTCCCTTAATAAGTTCATATGTAGTTCCCATATATAATATATATATATATATATATATGTGTGTGTGTGTACGAATGTATATGTATGAATGTATGTGTATATGTATGAATGTATGTGTATATGTATATGTATTAATGTATATGTATGTGTATATGTATGTGTATATGTATGAATGTATGTGTATGTATGAATGTATGTGTATATGTATATGTATGAATGTATGTGTATATGTATGTGTATATGTGTATGAATGCATGTGTATGAATGCATGTGTATGATATGTATGTGTATATGTATGTGTATGTATGTGTGTGAATGTGTATGAATGAATGTATGTGTGTGAATGTGTATGAATGAATGTATGTGTGTGAATGTGTATGAATGAATGTATGTGTGTGAATGTGTATGAATGAATGTATGTGAATGAATGTATATGAATGTATGTGAATGAATGTGTATGAATGTATGTATGTATGTGTATCTGCGTATACATGTGTATGTGTATCTATGTGTGTATGTGTATCTGCGTATGCATGTGTGTATGAATGTATATGCGTATGCATGTGTGTATGAATGTATATGCGTATGCATGTGTGTATGAATGTATATGCGTATGTGTATACATATGTATGCATGCATATTAATATGTATTAAGAACCACAAACGATGCTGGATTTGATAATTTTCATTGATTTCTTTTTATCTTATCTGACTTGCTTCAATAAAATTGAATCAAAAGAATATCATTAAAACATTGGTAAGAAATCAGCCGTTTTCAAGTAAACAGGATTAAGTGTAAGATTAAACCCCAATTTACATATAAATATAAATATATATATATATATATATATATATATATATATATATGTGTGTGTGTGTGTGCACTGCCCCTCTAACGGAATGTTTAAAGAGGCAATTGGACACACACACTCCTATATATTTAGATGTATAAGAGAAGTGAGATAAATATGAATCAGTTGAAACAGATGTGGGCATATATTAGACAGTTATGGATTAGTAGAGAGATATAAACGTGCTTATCTCGCTAGAAATACCCTGATAGAAAGAAATGAACTGAGTACATGAATAGACACATTAAAATGAGCTCGTTGATAAACTGGATACAAATGAGTATATATATATATATATATATATATATATATATATATATATATATATACGAGTGCCTTTGTAGATAAGAATGCATACTTTAATAAGTTGATAAAAATGATCACACACAATCTCTCTCTCTCTCTCTCTCTCATATACACACACACACACACATATATATATATATATATATATATATATATATATATATATATATATATATATATATGGCAACAGTGATATGTAGATAATCTAAACGTAATGAATAGCCATCTTTCAATCTGCGATTGGGAAATCAAGCCGTCTTATATGTGGGTGGCAAGACGGACTTGATCATATGAAGAGAAAATTGAGCACACGTGCTTCTCTCCCCTTCAATTCAATCTCTCTCTCTCTCTCTCTCTCTCTCTCTCTCTCTCTCTCTCTCTCTCTCTCTCTCTGATTTTTTTCTCTTGCTTGATCACTCGCTCTCTCGCCTCATACGGAACAAAGGAAAAACATCTACAGCTCTCTCTCTCTCTCTCTTCCC
The DNA here is from genome assembly GCA_023376005.1 of Doryteuthis pealeii. Taxonomy (NCBI): domain Eukaryota; kingdom Metazoa; phylum Mollusca; class Cephalopoda; order Myopsida; family Loliginidae; genus Doryteuthis; species Doryteuthis pealeii. Next base: position 76,249,004 of record CM042143.1, read on the forward strand.
CCACTCTCTCACTCACCCTCTCTATATATATTATTCCCACCGTTCTCTTCATTCTCTCTCTCTCTCTCTTCTCGCCCATGATACCGTGTCCATCCCGCCCCCACAGTTACGCTACAGCCAATTAAAGCGCAGTTGTCAGCATTACGTGACAGCTGGACGTTGACTGACTGGACAGCATCATCTTACGCGTCATTTCTTCGGCATGATGACAACGACAGCAACAACAAGCAACTATTCAAACACATGAATAATAATAATAATATTAATAATAATAATAATTGAATGTAGAAAACTAGCACAACGAGAATACAAGTCTAATCACGACTGGGTGGGACTGGTGATCTACTGGTAACTGTGCAAGGCATTAAAATTTGATAATATTAAAGTAAAGTAAGTAAAGTCGACGGAGTGGACTAATGTCGGTATCAGCCAGAAAGCGAGGGAGTCTATCTCATTTTCACTAGAGCTAGACCAAGGATAATTGTTTATGTGTCTGAGGTGGTGAGCTTCACCTACCATCAGCACCTCGCTTTATCGCACAGAACCCTGTGCTATTCATCCGCTGAGTTGGCGAGGGCAGGTATCGAACCGAGAACTTTGGCGTTCCCAGCTGGACACTCTACTGACTAACAAATAGTATATATATATATATATATATATATATATATATATATATATATATAAACAGAATCTGTTTTTTAAAGGAGGTTCATGAAATTTTCTGTGGAGGTCAACTTCACATGGTCTATGTTGTGACCCGAGGTCAAGTCGATAAATTATTTCATATAAAAATCGCAGGTCCCCGGAAATTTTTGTTTGGTCACCATCTTTACACACACACACACACACACACACTTTGGTATAGTAGTATAGATTTTAAAACTGTTAACTAGATTCTTATCCATAGGCGATGCCACCCCCACCCACCCCAAAATACGTTTTATTTGTTGACAAGTTATTGTCTAATGGCGGAAATGAGATCGGAAAGAAAATCTGGAAAAAGAGGAGAGCTGAGGTTAGGCAGCGATGGAAACATCGTGGTCATATTACACACCAACGGTGTTTTGGGATTGTAGTGTCTAGCATGTATTCATCTCTGACTTTATTTTTTGTCTTATATATATATATATATATATACATGTGTGTGTGTGTGTGTGTGTGTGTGCTTTGAGGGTTCTTTTACATTGCTTGTCAAAGTATAATATGAACGGCTTGTCAAGTACGAAACTTGTCAGAAAGACCAACAGAGAGAGAGAGAGAGGCTGAGAGAAGGAAAGAGAGAAAATGGTGAAAGAAAAATTTAAAAAATAGGCAAATATAGAAGAAAGAAATAAGAAAAAAGAAAAAGACAAGACAAACCAATTTGGTGTAAAAGAAAGAAGGAACAAAAAGAGAATTTAAAAGAATTAAAAAAAAAACTACAATAAAGAAGAATTTGACTAACGAAAAAGATAGAAATGAAAAAGAAAATGAATAAAAATTGAACGAAAAATAAAAGGAAAGAAAGTCTAGTCAAAATCGAAAAAGTAAAGTTAGAATTGAAAAAGAAAAAAATGTGAACGAAAATCATGAAAGGAAGAAGTATGAAAAAAGGGAGGTGGAAGAGAAAGAATCTTAAAACGAAGAAAAATCTGAAGAAAAACTATTAGACTCAGAGAAAACAAATGAAGAAGTATCGAGAAAGAAAAAGGGAGAGATAGAAAGAATCTTAAAACGAAGAAAAATTAGAAGAAAAAATGGGACTTGGAGAAAGCAAACGAGGTATCGAAAAAGAAGAATAAAAAAAAAGAATGACTTGTTAAATGAAGGAAAATAACCGGGAAAAGAAAAGAAAGTGAAAGAATGACAGAACAAAGAATAAAAGATGGAATAAATAATTTAAAGAAAAAGAAAAGGGACTAAATTTGAAAAAATAAAGACGTAATACAAACTAAATTAGTAGGGGGAGAGAGGGTTAAAATTTAGAAGTCGGAAGAACTGACAGGGCCAAGAACTGGTGGTAGAGAGTGGGGGTCGAAGCGAAACGAAGTTGGGGAAATTCTTTGTGGTAATCATATCAATCTTCTTGGAAGGATTTTAATTTCTCTTGGGAGGTTTTGAAAAATCGTGACAAGATACCTGCCATGATTTTGTCATTTCTTTTTTAAACAAACCCGACTTTTTTTTGTATATACATATATATTCGTTTTTTAAATTTTTGTTTTGATTTCGGTTTTGCAAAAAGTTACTATATCCCATCTGTAGCTAATATAACGTATAGCGCTTATGAGTAATCAGACAAACTGACACAGATCTTAGCTGTTCTCTTTGCCATACACGCATACAGAGAGAAATGATATACATATATACACGCACACACACACACATATATATATATATATATATATATATATATATATATATATATATGTATGTATGTGTGTGTGACTCGGCTCTTTAACCCTGGTATGGCAACCAGTCTAGAAAACGAACTCTGAAATCAAACCTGTTAAACTCGTTTAAAAATAGACTTTATCACATTCTGCTTTGCAAAGGGGTTTGTAAATCCATATGCATCTCTGTGTGTGTATATTATATATATATATATATATATATATATATGAAAACATTTAATGACCCATAACTTTTTCATATATATTATTATCAAAACCTGAAGTATTGAGCATTCTTGGATAAATTACTGAAATAATACACTCGAACGGAAACGTTGAAGAGGTACTATAACTATATATATATATATATATATATATATATATATATATATATATAATGATATTTTGCGGTTTATTTGCCATTTTATCATAGTTTTTCATAAGGAATTCCTTTAAGCTGAATACAGGTTTTATTGTCTTTGCAGCCACCTTTCGTAATATTTGTTTACTTACGTTTAATATCTCCCAATAATGGCTAGCTTTGCATTTTTTTAAATGTATAAGGATCGTTTTTAACCACTATATATATATATATATATATATATATATTTATATATATATGAGAGAGAGACTGATGCTTGTAAAAACCATGAAGATACAATATAATATACACAGCAAAACGAGCGTAGAATTTATGTAATCTTCAGGTCATTAAAATGTTGCAAATGACATTGGTGTTCAACGTAAAGTTGACGCAGCCATTTTCTTTTCAATGTGGCATATTTTTTTTCCTCTCTCTGAAGAAAGGAAACAAAAGAACGAGAAAAAAAATCTCACTGTTACGTTATAAACAATCCATCCTCCATTCAATAAAATAAATGTAACTTTCCTCTTTTTTTTATTTAAATTTGATTCTTTTTTATATCCTGTCAGAGTCGTCAGAGATGCGGGTATCGCAATAAGATACATTAGCCGACGTTAACTATTTTTGATTTTTGTCTTTGATTTTCGAACCATATCGGTTCTCCAAATGCTCTTCCCTACACAAACGCCTCAAATTCCTAACGGGGTCAAGAGAGGCATGATCATAAAAACAAAATAAAGAATTAGGAAAAAAAAAAACCAAACAAACATAAAAGACCCCAAACCTTAGAAATTTACTAACTTTATTGGCCGGTCTATCTGTCCGTTTTCTTAGGCTCATTATAAAAACAATGAATTTATTATGTACGATTTTCTTTGTCTATTTCATTAGTCTTTTTTTATTTTTCATTTTTTTTTTTACTGTTGGGTGGGGTGGTAATGAGGTTACCCGTAGTACCAATCTCTTTTCCCTGTATACTGGCGGCCGTAATGATTTAGACCCCTGGCTCCCTAAATTGGAAGCGACACAGTCTTGAATCGCTTGAAAGAGTTTTGAATAACCAAAACACTCGAAATCTACGAAGGCCGACAATGGACTAAATCTGCAAAGACAATAAATGTTTGGCTTTTTATTTGTTGTTTAAGATGAAAAGAAAATCTGATCAATGGCCGGCCGTTCGATAAATCTTTGGAAGCCATAGCTCGAACCAAGGCAAATTGTTTGTTGGATTGGCTATCGAGGAAAAAGTATGGCAAACAAAATTGACGCGACTCGGCGCCGTATTTTTGTCGTTTTTTTTATTTTTTTAATTCTTAGTGTAATTTTTTGTTGTTGTTATTTTTTGTTCATCTGCCCATCTCTCTGTCTTTTTAAAAAATCTCTCTTTGGTCTTTTCATTTATTTCTCTAATAATCTACATTCTCTGTCTCTCTTCCCTTCTCATTATCCCCCTCTCTCTCTCTCTCTCTTTCCTTCTCATTATCCCCCCCTCTATCTCTTTCCTTCTCCCCCTCCTTTCATTTCTCCACCCATTTATCTCTCTCCTCTTTCTCGTTTTCTTTTTTAACATACCTTATTTGTCTCTTCTCATCTCTTTATTAATTTCATATATTTCTTTCAAATAATCTATTTTCTCTCTCTCTCTCTCTTTTCCCCC